>CM040241.1:0-14809 GCA_022545495.1 Chrysanthemum lavandulifolium
CAATGTTTCTACGGGGTGGAAACAATTGCCACCGCATACTACACAAAAATCGTTCCACGATTCACCCATTCATGGAAAAACTCCATATGAACTTCACAACAGAAAACCTAATCTATCTTTCCTTCGTGTGTTTGGTGCCTTGTGCTATCCAACTAATGAGGGTCAAGAATTGGGTAAACTTAGAGCTAAAGTGACATTGGAGTATTTGTAGGATATGCCCAAACAAAGGGATCTGAATCTACAACAAAAGAACCGAAATATCATGGAAACAATTCACGTTCGTTTGATGGTGACGGGTCAAATGGCTCCTGGACACTCATTCGGGACCCGCTTCAAAGCAGTCCTATTGGTTCATCCCTTATTCCAAACTCCTCTCTAAAGCATCATATGTACCTCCATCGAAGATGATGTAAAAGAAATTGTTTGATCAATGTTTGATGAGCGTATGAGTCTACTACTAATGAGGTCTTGATCCACAGCGAGAGGATGCTCATATTCCGGTGAATGAAGTCAATCCATCGGTTTCAATATCGTAAGTCAAGAAGCACTGCTGCTGATCCTTGATTTCATCAACAAATCATCATTCTTGAAATGTACATCATGGAAATGTTTACGGCATCAATGATGAAGTTAATCCCTTTGCGACTCCACGAAGATGCTCCATTTGAAAACATATTTGCTACTCACGAATCATCATCGAACCATCTTCTTGAGGAGACATCGACTCGGCTCCTTGGTTCCTCGACAAATGCCATGAACACCTCGGAAAATGGACTCACGATCATCCATTAGACAACATCATTGGAAATCCCTCTCGTCTGTATCAACCGGAAGCAACTCGCAACCGATGCCTTATGGTGCTTCTTCAACTCAGTACTATCTAGATCGAACCAAAGATGTTAAAGCTGCTATGAATGAAGATTCTTTGGTTCAATGCTATACAGAAATCATGAGTTTGATAAATGCGGATGTATGGGAGTTAGTACACTCGAGGCGTGCTATGATTATAGCTCTAAAATGGATCTTCAAAGTAAAACTTGATGAGCATGGTGATGTGTTGAAAAACAAGGCTCGATTAGTTGCTAAAGGATATCGGCAAGAGGAGGTATAGACTTTGAAGAATCTTTTGCTCCGTTGCTCGAATCGAGGTAATCGGAATCTTTCTAGCTAATCTTGCTAGTAAGAACATGGTAGTTTATCGGATGGATGTGAAGCGACATTTCTAAGCGGAGATCTTAAAGAAGTCGTCTCGTCGGTAACTTTGAAGGATTTGTGAATCAAGGCATCCTACTCACGTTTATCGTTTGAAGAAGGCTCTTTACGGTTTAAAAAGCAAGCTCGAGGGCATGGTATGATACTATCAAAGTTTCTTCTATCAACGGATTCATCAAAGGCGATTGATCCTACATTGTTCACCGAAGTCGAGGCAAACATTTGATTCATGTTCAAATTTATGTTGATGATATTATTTTTGCCTCGTGACCCAATGGAATGTGATCGTTTTCTAATGAAATGAGTTCAAAGTTTCAAATGTCAATGATGGGACAAATGTCATTTTCTTGGGATTACAAATTTCTCAAAGTCCGGAGGCATTTTCATAAATCAATCTAAATATACCTTGATTTTAAAGAAATTTGGATTTGATTCAAAGTGACCTGTTGACACCCCATGATTGACCGAACCAAACTAGATGAGGACCTCTCGGGATCATGATTGACCAAGCGAAATATAGGAGTATGATTGGATCACGATGTACCTCCTTGCTAGTAGACCCAGACATCTTGTTCTCTGTGTGCATGTGTGCGAGATACCGAGGCTAAGCCTACTCAGCACCTTGAAGCGATTAAGCGGGTCTTCGGTATCTCAAGAAACCATCAATATGGGACTATGGTACGAAGGACACGGTATGTCACTAACGGCCTATCACGATCTTGATCATGCGGTTTGTCAAGATACCGTCGAAATGCGTGCGGAGGTGCTTTCGATTTTGGGTGATAAGCTTGTGAGTGGTCTTCAAAAAGCAAATAGTACTTCTATTTCCTCTCTGAGGCTGAATACATAGCCATGTCATCTTGTTGTGCTCAAATCTATGGATGAGATCTCAATTGTCGACTATGGCTTTGAATTCAACAAAATCCTACATCTTGTGATAATAAAAGTGCTATTGCTCTCTCATGCAACAACGTCCAACACTCAAGAGCAAAGCATATCGACATTCGACATCATTTCATCAAGGAACAAGTGGAAAAGGTGTGGTGGAACTATATTTTGTGAGGTGCGAATATCGGTTAGCGGACATCTTCACAAGCTCTTCGAAGAGAGCGTTTTGAGTTTATTCTTCCGTCTTGGTTTGAAAAGCCTTCAACGAAACTCTCAAGCGTCTTGGGAAGGCGAGGAGTAAAGGTCTTTCTTCATCTATCTCTTGTAAATAGTTATTCGAAAAACAAAATAGAAAAATATAAAATCTTCAAAATCCATAAAAATTTGAAAAATTGAAAAATCTTCAAAAATATTGTCATTTTGTCATATTTCTCTCGATTCGATAATATCTCACGGTCTTTGTGCTGTCATTCAAAGAATGACACGGACTTCAGATGTTGTTAAATTCTTTAAAAAAAAAAAAAAAAAAAAAATCAAAAATATTTTTTGGGAGAAAGAGAAATGGTTTATTGTCATTTTCGAGGCAATAACCGGTTTTAAAAGAAAGAACATAGCCATGTTTACCATGTTTTCAAATTCTATGCTCCGATTCTATAAACTCTTATCTGCTGAAAACCAAATGCTTTGAAAAATAACTCGATCTCTATTTTTGATAATCATCACGGACTTATATGTCAAAATCTCTATCTCCGATCAACAACCTCGTCATTGATTGAGGGAGAATGATTTCAATTAAATTAAAAGTTATTTGGCATTAAAGCTTTTCAAAAGATATACATGCATGTTTATAAATGGAGTTTAAAGCCTTAAATCGATCCATATCGAGTTAAAACACTTTCACAATCAAGTCACAATTCTCCTTAAAGCTTTCAAAATCAATTTAAATCTATCACGAGATCACAAATCTCAAATGATTTGATAATTGTGATCGGGAGAATGTGTGATTTAAATTGGATTAAAGCGATAATCGGGTAAATGGTTATAAAGAATGTACATCTTTGTCCTTCTCACATGTGACAAGCGATTTCAATTTTCAATGCACATGTTGAGGGAGCATCTATCTTAAACCTTTGATTTGAAGCGTGATCATTCATCCTAATGTGGGTTCCTCAGTATGTGCAAAACTCTTTTCAAACCTCGGGCACATATTGATGGGAAGCAAATTTATGGAAACCTCATCCTCCGGAAATGCTATACCCACTTGATTTGTTGAGGAAGTGATGTTGATATCTTTTAGAAAATGGTAATCAAAAGTAAATTCTTTCTCTTGCCTCCGTGTGCAAAACATTTTCAATACTTGATGCACATGTTGAGGAGTTCTCGTTCTAAAAATATCAAAAACAATTCGGTACAAAAGCTTTGATAATATATCACAAGTATACGAATTGATTTTCAAATGGTTTTCAATTGGATCCAATGGCGAGATGAACAATACCAAATTGACCGACCAACTTCACTTTATATGCGGTGATATAAGGATGATAAGGTTAGGTATTGGTTCCCATGATCCGCTTGAACCGGAGGGATCTACCGAGGACAATCCACTAGTTAGTGTAGAAGTCCTTAGGTATGATGATAAAGGAGAAAAGTGAGATATGGGAAGAGTCGGAGACTAAGGTGAGCTAGTACTAGAATAAAACCAACAAGGTAATAGCTATGAAGTCTCGGTAAGCCTTGAAGGGTTGAAGAATTAAAAAGAATTGAATGAAAATAGGGTGAAAACAAATAGCCCTCCATTAATTCAACCTTAGAGGCGAAAGGGTTCACTTCATATACTCTTGATGGTAACATCGGTATTGAAGACAAGGCGTCATGGACCCGGTGGCGCTGCACTTCAACTTTCAAACCCTCAAGTTCCTCTTAAAGGGCTTGTTTCATTCTCACGGGGAACCGACATTATCTATCGACTCTCTCTTAGAGATGGTTGATATTGAAGAAGGAGACCCTCTCCTAGTCTCCGTTATAGGATCCAAATATGCCAAATTGAGTCTAGAGCCACGAGATCATCAATTAATCTCACTAGGACACTTTCAATGAAGACTCTGTTTTACACAATGTAGAAGAGAGATTATATCTTGAGTCCTACGCATTATCCTTGTGGTATTGCGGAACATCGAGTGATGTGTTTACACATTCACAATGAAGATGGAAAGCCTTAGGAGCCAACATCAAACAAGCTCTGGTAGGTGGCATGTGAGATCTATCATATAGATCATCCATGTGACAATGAAACAGAAACAATGGGCGATTCAATTTCTTGAATCAATCACAGTTCGAGTTAGGGATTAGCGGATACCTTTGAAAAACGGTCTTTGTGCTTAAAAACTCTTTTCTTTGGCACATCATTGTGTACTCATTTTCAAACCAAAGGTATTTTTATAATTGATAATTGATTTTCAATAAAACCTTCGTTGTATTGCAAAAACAATTTCTATTGAAACAATACGATTGTTTTCAAATCTCTTTTCTTCAATCGGTGGACTTATAATTCATTTGGTTCACTCGCTCCGTGTTGTCTTCTTTGAGATGTTCGGTTTGAGAGCAGTAGAGCATTGCGAAACCACATCAGGAGATTCTTATGAATCCTACGATCCGCAGGCGATGCTTGTCTTGATCAATGAGGGACAGTGGGCGTGTACCTCAATTCATCGAAAGTGATCAAAGACACTTTCGTGCGTTCATTGCTAAGCTGTTGTGTCTTGGTGCGCCCGGCGTTTGCGGTGATCGAATGAAGCGGTCAATCCATAGCCGCATGCTCATTAACACATTCATCTCGAAAGAAATCATGATTAGTGCATCAATGACTACGATATTTTCACTCCATGCTTACGCTGCAGCTGCGCCAATATCATGATTCAACAAAATCTTCATTACTACGATGAGAAGAAATCATGATCCAAAATGTGAGCATATCGGTCCCAAAGTCACAACACCACAATGCATGTCTCGAGAGATTGTTGATAGCGATGATCTCGAATCTTTGGCTCAAAATTATCATCACGTGGATCGATAAAGACCTCCACGGAACAATCAAACATGCAATATGAAGAATCAATGACTACGAGTTTAAGTGCAAGAACTACATCAAGAATGCAAGATCAAGTGTTAATGTAATATCTTTTGTATTCTATGTATTTTTAGTACGTGAATGAGGTGACCTCCTTAGGGGAGATTGTTAGGAATTAGAAATTCCGGTATTAAAGTCGGTCACCTCAGTATATGTCGTTAAGCTCGTAGTAGTAGTTCTTTTAAGTTAAGTAGTAATTTAGTTATGTAACACCGTGGAGGCCAGACGGGTCCTTACCCACTGTATGCACGATCCATGAAAGTGTGGCGATTTATGTAAGACTATAAATACTCTCTACCTCCCAGGTAGAGAGTTGAACTCATAATAATATCTTTCACTTTCTCTCACTAAGTTCCCTAAACCTCTAACTTTCTCTCTCTAGAATTCCATCTTATCGCCACCTTGTGTTATGGTTTGATGTGTATGTGAAAGTTATATCTTACAATGTATTTACTTGATCGCGATATATTTGTAGTCTAAGGATGACTTTGATGCAACATTCTCATTAAAGACAAGTGGCGGTTTCACTTTTCTTGACTCCTCGATTCTCAATTTCTTTTGTAAAGAAGTTATTTTTTGTTGTTTTTGTCACGGTGACTTTCATTGAATCATATAACTCTTTAAAGTGTAGTTTAACTTTTCATTTTCTTCTAGAAAACTCTCGTTTTCTTTTTGTAAAGCATTAACTAAGTTTGGAAAATGAAAAGTTTGAGAATCTTGAGAATCTAAAGGAGGAGTCATTTGGGGCCGATCACATTGTTGTTTTCACCCTTTAATTGAGAGATTTGGGCTTTCAATTTTACGATCGTGTTACAATGAGCTTGAATCATTGCGTCACGTTTATTGATCCGAAAATTGCATCAAACACGGAACATCGAGGATGTCTTGATATTTGAGGTTTTGACATTTTCTTTAAGATGTTGATATTTTAGTTGTAAATCAAAATGTTTAACTTCTAGTTTAGAAAGATGTTTTACCAAATTATTGTAATCATCGGATCAATTTTCTTACTTAGTTACGAGTTTTTGTTTTCAAGCTCAATGACACGATCATGGGAACTTTTAATGCAATAGATAATTCATGAAATCGAGCGATAATAGAGTGCTTAGTGTGATATAAAACACATCTTGAGCAACACAACTTGAAATCAAATTCTCATTTAAGATGTGCAAGTTCTTCCTTTCAACTTCATTATATTTGAGTTCACATTCATAATCATTGACTTCACTATCATTGCATCAAATTCCTTTTCCATTTCTTTAATATCTGAATTTATCCCTTTTGAAGACTCTCAATTGACCTTTTAATTGTTTAAAGAAAGGCATGACCTTATTTAAATAACATTCTTTAGTTTGCTCAAAACCCTTTCCCCTCGAGTTATCCACAGCGGGTGAGATTCTCTTCTTACATGTTTTCTCAAAATCAACAAACGACTCATAAACAACATACGGGCTGATTAAGATCTTGCTATTAGTGGCAATAGATCTAGGAACTAGATGCATTGGTGTATTTGGAGGATACCACGATGGCTACGAGCATTTTCCTAGCAGCGTTTGTTTCAACAAGTACATTAACTTTTAGCTTATCCATATCTTTCTTCCAAAGATGCATTGCGGGGTTAATTGAGTTTGAGGCTTAAACATGTTCAAGGATATCCAATTTTCCGTAGTGTAATCATGGGGTTTGATCGTTATGTTATTCTCTTTACATGAGGATCGTTAAGCTTCTTATTCATTTTCTCCTAGATGCATCATCTAGTTTTCTATCTTCTCGGTGCACTCAATGCAACTAGGTTTACATCTGGTTTAAGAATCTCATTGCCATCATAGATTACATTTTAAGAAGCTTTTGCTATCTTACCATACTCGGGGTTGGATTCCTTTATAATGGGGTACTATGCTTATTCTTGAGAACTCTATGCTTGGTGATCATGTGACGATCAGAATGGTATTCCTTGTATGTACAACTTATTTTCAAGCTTGTTTTCAAGGTTTTAGATTAGAAAAATCATTCAAAGTTTTGATTCCTTAGCGAATTCTTGCTAAGCATTTTAACATTTTCTTGAAGTTCTTGTTTTGCTTAGCAGTTTTAGAAAGCTTTTCATGTAAGGGTTTAACTCTTGTTTAATACTTCTTCTCTAAAATTACTTTTCTAATAATTATGCGCATTTGGTCATCCATTTCATGCTCACGGTGGTTAACTCAAATTTAACCTGTTGTTCATAAATAGCAACTTGTTCTTTATAGGCATTGATTCGAAAATATGAGACTCATCTTGGGCACATGCGGTGTATTCATCAAAACTATAGTCATCATTGGTACGAAGATGCATCACTTGGAGCATCTCACTTTCACTTTGTTTCACATATTGATCATATGGGACAATATTGATATTACCCATATTTTCAATGTCGACTCAAAAGTTTCAATTGATTGTACTTTGTCATGTATCTTTTGCTCATCAACATCATCGTATAGTTTAATACCTCACGAGATGATTGCTTCTTTGGATGTATACTGACTTGTTGTGGTGAGGGACCTTTGGAGAGACCATTGGAGAAATACTAGCCATGAAAATTATGCATGCGATGGGTTCATTATCAGCGTCAGTCGTATGCATCACGATCGGCGACTTGAAAGGCGTTACGGTGATTTTGACCTATCTCACGAATTGGTTTCTCATCCATCTGCATCATATGTCTTGGCATTGCCTCGATAAGAAACAACGACTCCTCTTCATCGACACAGCTCCATTATCTGAGCTTGCACAAGTAACATCTTGTCTTTGAAGTACTCTGCATTTTGAGGCGTTTGGAGAAGTGGGTCCTTGCTATGTGTCCATCACCACTACGGTTGTAGCACTAATTGGCTTAGCTTGACCTGATTTGGATTCCTTCCACGATTCGATTTGTCACATATCCTCTATCAACTCCCTCTTCCTGTTCATCTTGCCTTTCTTGAGCTGGTTGCACCATAACCTTCCATCTCGACGGTAGCTTGATTGTGTGGATTGGATCTTTGATTACGAGGTTATTGTTGGTGTGTGGGAGAGAGTTCATGTTTTGACTAACCATGAGAGGCAGTTGATTGATGAAGTTTTCCATGAATGTATTTGGGTCGGGAGCTTATATCTTTGGATCGGGGATGAGCTTGTAATTACCATTACCCATGGGTATGACGAGAAGCTTTGGTGGTAATTCAACATTGGTGTAAAAGATGTAGAGTCATTTGTGAACTTGTTTCTACAGTTGGTTTGAGCTATTCAAGAATCCTTTTTCAAACATAGCATGTCTCTCATTTTGAAGAAGAAAGGCATCTGATTGCTCATAGTTTGTATTCTTCAATCCTTTGGTTAGCTTCACGAGGTGACAAACTTATGCCATTCGGATTCATGTTGCTCACAAACTTTGAATTCATTGAATGTTTGGCATGGTCATTTGATGTTCCTCATATCATTCACAAGCTTATGGAATCTCGTAGTACTCATGACACTCTCATCGGTTTCATCTTGAAATGCTCAAACTCATCATATAGTTGTGATTCTCTGTCTTCCTTGGTTAATTCGAACACGAGAGAAGCATCTTGACATTATCCATATTGCTTTGGCTTTAGTGTTGTGATTGATAAACTTGTAGATGTCTTTTGGAAGACCACAGGTATAATGTTAGAAGCCTTGATGTCGACATCGAATCTCTTTTTCTCCTTATCATTGAGCTCATCATCGTCTTTAGTGCATCTAATCCATAGATCATTGTTCCATCTGCATGTTGTATCAATTAAGTCTCTTGTAGTCTCAATCGATAAGGTCCTTCATCGATGGATTTGAGAATGTTGACCCATTTTCCTTTCCAGGCAGTACAATCGATTCGTTGAGCCCAAGAGTGATAGTCGATTACATCGAGCATAGATGGACGAGTATCTGAACCGGTGCTTGACCATCCTCGACAACGGTGGAGATGATTGTGGATGCGTTGGTAGAACATTTTAACGATTACACGAGTTTATAACTCTATGATTAAGCGGGAAATAGATTCTTTCACGAGTTTTACTAAATCAAGAGAAACCGTATTACAAACAAAAACCAACCAAGTCGCTATGAATTCTTGAACCAAGTCGCTAATCACCAAATCGCTAAGTACCAAGTCATTGGACTCAGTCGCTAATGCACTAAGTCGCTACAGGTCGACTCGCTAAAGAGCAACTCGCTAAGGTCCAGTCGCTAACACCAGTAAGCTAAGCACCAGTCGCTGAACCACGGTTAAGTTGCTAAAGAACAACTCGCTAAGATCCAGTCGCTAGTATCAGTGGCTAACAAGTTACACTACAACTCGCTAACAATTTATGAAGCAAGTCGCTAACCTCACCCAGAGTCGCTGGCCGTGATGGAGAATCCGCTAACTTGTACTATTTATTGAAACTTGTCAATGAACAAGTCGCTGGGCTCGACTTGCTAACAATAACAACTAACTCGCTAACTTTTCTTTGAAGCAAGTCGCTATGATGAAAAATACTACGAGAACCAAGTCGCTAGCAAGAAAAACTTCAAAACACTTTTCAATCCAAAACAAATCAAATCCCAAGCACCTACAATGATTCTTAACACAAAAGTACACCAAAATTCAAACTTTAACACAAAAATGATCGAATGATGCAAAAACCACAAAACTTTTCAAACTCAAAACCATCTAAAACCACTAGAAATCAAGGATATGTAAGAGATGATCAAACCATGGCTCTTGATACCAATTGTTGCATATTGGATTTCACAAACACACTAAACCAATGATCAAAGGCGTATACAAGAGGTTTTAGAGAAAGAGTTAGAGTTTTGGGAACTTAGTAAGAGAAAATGAAAGTATTATTATAAGCTCCAACTCTCTGCCTTGGGAGGTAGAGGTATTTATAGTCTTACCTGAATCGCCACCTACAGGCGTGGATCGGGGCATACGGTGGGTGAAGACAGTCAAGTCCTCCACGGTGTTGCTTAACTAAATACTACTTAACATTAAATAATCTATGACTACGAGCTTTCTAGCGATTACATATACTTGAGGTGACCGACTCTTTAATATTTGGTTACTAAATCCTAACATACTCTAAACTCATTTCAAACCCAAAACCCTATGAAAACCACTAGAAATCCAAGAACATGAAGATGAATGATCAAACCATGGCTCTTGATACCAATTATAACATATTGGTTTCATAAACACATACAATCACAATAAGTGGCATATAGAATAAGGTTTTAAAGTGAAAAGTAGAAGAATTTAGGGAACTTAGTGAGACAAGAAAAATGATATTATGAGCTCCAGACCCTCGACCTTGGGAGGTGAGGGTGTTATAGTTCTTACAAGACACGCCTCCTACGAGGTGTGGATCGGGCATCTGATGGGTAAGAGACCGTCCAGTCCTCCACGGTGTTACTTAACAAACTACTTATTAACATAACTTGACTACGATTCGAGCTTTCTAACGAATACATATACTTGAGGTGGCCGACTCTTTAACTAACGGTTTTCTAAATCCTAACACTCTTCATCTTGAGAACATATGAGCTAACCGATTGACCCTCTTTCTATTTGCAAGCGTGAAATTCACGTGCGGTTTGTAAAGCTCTTGTTACCTTGTTGAGAGAACATAGACTTGACTCTGAAGCATGTCAAAAGCACCTAGATGAGTTAGATTTGGTTGGATCTCTAACTCCATGGTCATGATCATGAAGCGGCTATGTCCTTTGAACCTTTGACCCAGCGGTATGGTGAAGAGCCTCGGGTGGGACGGGGTGCCTAAGGTAGCAGCAGTCTTTGCGGTATAGGATGCTCGAGATAAGTTTCCTTATCTTCAAGCGATAGTATAATGCAAAGGCTGGCGATACCAATCAATGAAATTAGGTCCGGTGAGTTTTGTTTACGATAACATCAAATAGTCACGATTTTCTAAGAGTTAATTTCCCCTTTATCATCACATTTGGTAAAATGCTGGTGAAAACATCCTTATTCCTTATTATTTCATTTGGGACCTATTCTATGTAAGGAAGGCGTAATTGGGCGTTTCAAGCCCTATGGATGAGTTGTCTCTTAACTTCACGGCATAACCAAGTGATGAAGTTGTGACATAAATAAAGATTATGAAGGCTACGAGCGTAACCCTCGGCTCGAGTTCGCCGTAACAGGATAAACACCTAATTGTCGAAGACTACGGGTAACCCTCGGCTCGGTTCGCCGTAATGAAAATACACATGATTTATAAAGCTACGGTGTAACCTAGCTAAGGTTACGTCGTAACCATGGATAAGTACAAAGATTGAATAGTTGCGGCGTAACTACCTAATAAGGTTAGCAGTAACTAGTATCGAACCTATAACTAGTCGAAGGTTCCACCGGTTTTAATCATCTCTCCTTCCCCAACCTTCTGGGTTTTGGGAGATCAGCTCTGAGAAAAGAAGCATGGCTTAGGAACACTAAATAACGAAGTCCTCGTCTACGATTTCCATTGTATTCGAGTTTTAATTCCTTTTATATTTCTCTAGGACTTATACTATGAATTCATGTTATTAATTGAAGTTTGCATTTATGTTATTGTTATTCTCTTTAATTCTTTATAGACATTTGCTAGTCTTTTCATAGATCGCTAGTCTTGGTAGTATTATAAGCTTGGTAGTATCTAAAGGGCGGAGATATGACCAACTAACCTAGTCGATAGATTGCAGTATGGGAGGAATTGGCCATAGTACTGACCACTCTTGGGTGTGCAGGTGACCAAATGATCACCTATCAAGTGGAGGTATTTAAGAGGTTAGGGGAATCTAAGTTCTAACGGTGGGTTCCCACCGTCAAGATCTATGATTTGGTGCTTAATGGCACTATTAGGTTGCGAATGATTACGGGTGACTGTTCATCTTGGTGAGGAATCTAAGAACCATAGGCCATGACGAATTGACAAAGTTTTGGTGATAATTAACCACTATATTGAACCTTCATATAGAGAATCAATTCATATTTGTATTCTTCGTTAAGCTTAGTTTATCTATCTCTTTAACCTAAATTTACGGTATGCGTGTGAGTGGAATAATAGCATATCGATGAATTATAACAACCTTGTCATACCCATATATTATCAATATCACTTAATCATCTTATTTCTTTCAAGGTCATAGCTCTCTTGAGGCGATACTCGGTTTACCTAAGGCTTTACTACATCAGATCGGGTTCTCGCCCATTAGTATATGTCTATCTAAGTTATATAAGTTTTATAAATATTAAAGAAGGATAAAATAGCACATCGACTTTTGGCATTCTTGGGAAGCAGATTAATGGAAGATCTAAGGTATATCATATTTACCTCAATAAGAGATTTGAGCACTTCCATAGAATGCGTTTCTCAATCTCTCGTATTGCAATTTACACATTTTGAAGCTATTAATTCTTGCGTAATTCTTGTAAAGGATTCTGACGTAACCACTAGAATAATCTTAATTCTAAAAATTAAATCTTTAATTAAAATTAAAATAATATTATTAATTATTTAGTTGCGGCGTAATCTATATTAGGATTACGCGTAACCTTACCAATTATTAATCGAAAATATTATTACGGCGTAAATACTAAATCAATTCGTAGTAACCTCTGTGATATAAAACCTTTTACAAATGAAAAATTAGGTTTACAAACTCTTTTCATAGCCTACCAAAGCAGTAATTTTTCTCTCAAAATTTTTCCATCAAGATTTCTTCATCTCATCATTAATAGTGTTTGGTAAGATCTATTACTACTCTTTTGATTAGTTTACATTGGAATCACTCTAAACCATAATCAAGTGTTAGTAATTAATATGTAATAATTAGCTTTATTATGGCCTTTATGTTTGTTATTAGCCTTAAGCATATGAGAAGGCCCATGAGCTTGAGCCCAAGCCCATAAAAGAAAGGATGGAAACTAGAAGTGTTGCCTAGCTTTCCTCCTATAAATACTCTTGTAAACCCTCATTTGAGGGTTGGTTGTTCAATTATTATTTCACCTACACTCTACATAACGGTCTTAGTCTAACGTGTGTTTGTGTTTGTTTACTTGTTCAATGCCTTATCTCTTTTTATAAGCTTGTGTTGTAAAACTAGTGACCTAACGATGGTATAAATAGCCTACTAGTTGGGTGAATAAGTGTTTGTTTTGAAGTGGGTTTGGGTCCTCGCCTAAAGCACATTTGATACTTTGGTTAAGCTTAAAACTTGTTTTTACACTTTTAATCAATATTCTTGTACTTTCAACGTTTTAAGGTGTTAAAATACTTGTTTTGACAAAAGTTTCAAACTTTATCGTGGATAGTTGTTTTTGATTGAGTTTTTGAGCAGGGTTCTATCCTACTCGTAGCTTGTTTTAGAGCTTTGGTTCATCAAGTTTCACACTTTTATGTATTTTGGTGTTATTGAGCTATTTTATCACACAAGCGGTTTAGAAACACTTTTGGACGAGAATCATAATTTGAGCATTCCTACGCGTAGTAAAACCCTAAAACTACAGCGTAAGTGCTTCCTGGTTTGATCTTCATTTCGTGGTTTATTAGTGTTTTCTTACTTGGATAAGTGAAAATCGTCGACCTTGGATATCTCTTGCCTTGTGATAGTGTAAAAGATCATTTGGGCAAAAACCTAAAATTACGCATAAGCATAAGCTTACAGCGTGAAATCCTAAGCCTAAGTCTTCTTACATAAGAAAATCCTCGCTTAACTTTCTCGCTTCTTTTGTCTCCTTAACTTTAGTGCTTTTCCTACTACAGTAAGCTAAATCCTCGTGTAACGTCTCTTTTTCTGCAGCGTAACTTTGGTGTTTTACGCATAAGTGCTACTTGGTTTCTTGTCTTTCTCGCCTAAGGACACTTCATCAACAAAGGTTCATTCGACTACAAAGATCCATTTTACTACACAAGTTTATCAACATGTCTCATACCATACTCTAACTATTTCCCTCACTTATAGTCATCAACAACAACAACAATTAACTCACAACATCAACAATGGAATCAACAACAAGCAATTTATCAACAACAATTTAATCGACAACATAATCCGAAATTCTTTTGCGATTCCACCACATGAATGGTTCGAACACCACGAGCCTTCAAGTTCAACCTACTGCGATTTCAATCAACATCCATCAAGTAACACTATGAAGGAACCCACTTGGTTTGCAAAGATGTGTGAAGCTTTAAGCGACCAATCAATTCATGAAATTTGGATCATAGCGGACCTCCAATGCTCCTCCGAAACTTCGATCAATGGGTGATAAGGTTCTTTAGGTTTTGTGATCAGAAGAAGCCACATGGAAAGTTCTTAAAGAAGGTTATCTTGGAAGGTCCATTTGAGATGCCTCTTGTCATTGTGCAGGAGATCCTCGCTATTCCACCAAGAGATGAACAAACAAACATTGCTCTTATTCACGAGACTTGAATGCTCAAGAACTTCTCCCTATGAAGCGGATGAACTTGCAATGGAATATATCCTTTTAGGATTACCAAACCCAATTCTTCGTAGTGTTGATGCTCAAAATCTTGCGAGAAAATGTGGGATCATATTCTTCTTCTTATG
>CM040241.1:14909-317931 GCA_022545495.1 Chrysanthemum lavandulifolium
TGTTGGCGTTGGAGTTTTGGTGGAGAAGGGATCTGGATAGTCGCCGCCATATTTGGTGGTCTCTTGAAACATTGAAGGTAAAAATTTTAGTTCATTGCAGAGAGAGTGGAATGATAATGACTAAAAAAGATGGTAAGAAGTTAGCATACATGTTTGAGTATCATTTAATTTGTCAAACTACTGCAAGTATGCAATTTCAGTAAACATGTTAAACGTTATCTATTTCCTAAGTATACGTTATCATCAACAGTCAGTAAACATAATTACCGGAACGTTTTCAATCATAAAACAATGCTCGTCTCTTGGATGCTTTCCCAGGGTGAAAATAGTCCATACTTCGTTGATATATAATGGGCAAATTTATATCCCAGAGATCAACTAGACCTTGATGTTATTGTGCCTAGCTGTTACTTTAGAGATACCAAGCATATGGGTAAGGCTTCAAGTATGCTGTTATACTTACATTTTGAATTTTAGACAGTTTATTAAATTACCAAAATACCTATTGACAAATGTCTTATTTTGATCTTTTTTGTATCTTGATCAGGTTTGGCGGTTATTTACAGTTATGTTGGTTACAACTTGCTTAATGTCACTTGTTATCGTTTTATGCTGACACAATGCCAAGATGGTGAAGACCATTATACATGGAAAGGGCTGTCTTCATTATGTTAAAAAACGCCAAAGGTAAGACTACAATTCCATCACATGCTTTTACAACATGCTTAACTCTCCTACTTTAAATAGGAATCTACTGTTTATTGCAGGACTAGCTAACAAGAGGGACAGGAAGATTGTTACCATTTAAGCTCTAATGTTTATGCTTGTGATATGATCGAGTCTTAGTGATTTAGGTACATAATCAAGTTAAGAAATATTTGAAACTCCTTATAAAGGATGTTTTGTAATGTTTATTTGCAACTGCTAATGGATGTTTAAGATTGCCTATTTAGACTACTTTAAATAATCAATTGCCTATTTAGCGGATAAGGGCTGTTTGGGAATGCTTAATTAAACTGCTGCTATAATGGGAATTAGAGTGTTTGTGATTACCTGTTGCATTTACTGCATGTAGTGGGGCTGTTTGGGATTGCTTATTGAAACTGCTTATAAAGTTTATAAGCAGTTTGAATAAGCAATCCCAAACAGCCCCTTTATATGCATTAATTTCAGTAGGCAATGCCAAACAGCCTTAACCCTTTATTGCAGTTATTTGATAAAGCAGTCTAAAACAGCTCAATTTTTTTTATTATCAAAAACCACATAAAGACCGGTTTATATGATAATAACCGGTTTATAAAACTCTTTTAGACCGGTTGAGGAACCGGTCTAGATATGCAAAAGAACCGGTCTTTAAACCCCCTTTTGGACCGATGCTAAGACCGGTCTTAATGTTAGAAGTCTTTTGGACCTCCCCCCTTTTAAACCCCTTGTGTAACCGGTTTAAAAGCCTTTTTGAACCCGTCTAAAAGGCCTTTTTTGTAGTAGTGATGTTTGGCTGCAACTATCAAGATTGGAGTATCGTGCTCTGTGGATTCACCACCACAACGGATGAAAATAGAAATTGTTGTCAATGAGTTGCAGCGTATTCTCGACGTGCTTCAAAATATATAAGGTACTCTGTTCTATCCTTTTGCAGAATATGATTTTAAATGAGTTAGTTAATAAACAATCACTAACTTGGTTTTATTTTTGAACGCTTTCAGGTCTAGTAACACACTACAACAATCGGATGGACGGGCGAGGAACTTTCGCCGGGGACACAAAGTCCCCGGCGAAAGTCGCTAAACGACAAAAATGAATCTTACGTGGCACTTGAATTCGTTGACTTGTTACGAAATTTTCAACGCATACTTTCCGCGGGGACATGTCCCCGGGGAAAGTGATTTTGATTTTTATTAACATTTGACCGAACAGTCAAAATTCAACGCAATGTTTCTCCGGGGACGTGTCCCCGCAGAAAGTATTTTCAACATTTATCAATAATTGGCCAAAGTCAAAAGCGTGTTAATTGCTAGCGGGAAAATTCCCGCCAAACCTTTTCCCGGGGACATGTCCCCGGCAAAACATTTATCCAGAAAAATTACACTTTGTATACCATATCTTATCCTCAAATTTCTTATCTTCACAAATTTCTTATCCTCAAAACCACCATATCTTATCTTCACAAATTTCTACCATATCTGATCTTCACACAAATTTCAAAACCTGAGATGGAGCAATTTAATCCTTTTACGTGTTCTTGTGGAGCAGGAAATATAAAATTAAGAACATCACATAGAGATTATTCATCTGGACGACAATATTATTCATGTCCTCTGTCAAAGGTGAACAATCATACATTTCCTATTTATGTAAATATACAAATAATTGGGTTGTAATATCTTAAAATTTTCTTATTATGTAACAGCCCAGAAAAGATAATGGATGCGGATATTTTATGTAGAAGGATGCATTTGACGAGTACTTAAGAACAATCTCGCACCAACAGAGTGCTCGATTGCCATGAAAAGATCTTAGGATAAGCTTGTGGAAACACAAAAACATGTGCTAGAGACAAGAATAAGGGTGCTTGAGGCCAAAATTGAAATGGCAACGATTCCCGCGACCACGCATGTCGATCGGATGCATTACTTAATGAAATGTTAGGTGACACGGAAAATCTTCGTATGTAGTAGTAGTAGTAGTAGTAGTAGTAGTTGTTGTTGTTGTTGTTGTTGTTGTTGTTGTTGTTGTTGTTGTTGTTGTTGTTATAGTTGTTGTTGTAGTTGTTGTTGTTGTTCTTGTTGTTGCTAGTCAAAGTAGTAGTTGTTCTTGTAGTTGCTGTTGTTGTTGTTGTTGTTCTTGTTGTTGCTATACTTGGTCGTTTAACATGATACGTATACCAATAGCACATATACTCGCTCGTTTAACATGATACGTGTACCATAGCACCTATACTCGGTCGTTTAACATGATACGTATCCCAATAGCACCTATACTCGGTCGTTTAACATGATACGTATACCATAGCACCTATACTTGGTCGTTTAACATGATACGTATACCAATAGCACATATACTAGCTCGTTTAACATGATACGTGTACCATAGCACCTATACTTGGTCATTTAACATGATACGTATACCATAGCACCTATACTCGGTCGTTTAACATGATACGTATACCATAGCACCTATACTCGGTCGTTTAGCATGATACGTATACCATAGCACCTATACTCGGTCGTTTAACATGATACGTATACCAATAGCACATATACTCGCTCGTTTAACATGATACGTATACCATAGCACCTATACTTGGTCGTTTAACATGATACGTATCCCAATAGCACCTATACTCGGTCGTTTAGCATGATACGTATCCCAATAGCACCTATACTCGGTCGTTTAACATGATACGTATACCATAGCACCTATACTTGGTAGTTTAACATGATACGTATACCAATAGCACATATACTCGCTCGTTTAACATGATACGTGTACCATAGCACCTATACTTGGTCGTTTAACATGATACGTATACCATAGCACCTATACTCGGTCGTTTAACATGATACGTATACCAATAGCACATATACTCGCTCGTTTAACATGATACGTATACCATAGCACCTATACTTGGTCGTTTAACATGATACGTATCCCAATAGCACCTATACTCGGTCGTTTAACATGATACGTATACCAATAGCACATATACTCGCTCGTTTAACATGATACGTATACCATAGCACCTATACTTGGTCGTTTAACATGATACGTATCCCAATAGCACCTATACTCGGTCGTTTAACATGATACGTATCTCAATAGCACCTATACTCGCTCGTTTAACATGATACGTATACCAATAGCACATATACTCGCTCGTTTAACATGATACGTGTACCATAGCACCTATACTTGGTCGTTTAACATGATACTTATACCATAGCACCTATACTCGGTCGTTTAACATGATACGTATACCATAGATTAGTTTTATAATTTTTAGGTTAAATTTAATTATTTAATTTTATAATTTATTATTAGTTCTAATTATTTAAAATGATAGTTTTAATTTTATAATTAAACCTTTTCCCGGGTTATTAATGAGATATCAACACAAATAATTTTGTAAGGCAACATTCACGCTACATTTATTTCATTCCGATTTACACGTTCTTAATTAGGGTTGTTTTTCTTTTAGTTACTGTCAATATTAAGGAAGTATAGACGCCACCAAATCACAATATCGATCATGAGGTCCCCTACATCCCACAAAGTACAGTTTCGACCTCTTATCCTAATTATTTTCTTTCTAGTTGGTTGATGCATTCGACAACGACGGGTGGTGGTTCGGGAAGATTAGGGAGAAAATCGGGTCGAAGTACTTGGTTTATTTTGAAGGCTCTGAGGAAGAGAATGCTTACCACTACAAGAATCGAACGGACGGGCGAGGAGAAATGATAGTTTTAATTTTATAATTAAACCTTTTCCCGGGGACATGTCCCCTGGGAAAGTTTTGGAAATAAATTTTCATTTTCCCTCCGCACTTTTGCTTTATCCCGCCATAAGTTTCCCAGGGGACCCGTCCCCGGCAAAAGTGTCACAAGAATACAAATAAAACTATCGCCGGGGAGTTGTCCCCGGCAAAAGGTGAAAGGAAATATTAACCTCAATTATTAACAGATCTGGTCTCACTCGGGGAAAAAAAAAACGAGAAAAAACCCTTTTTCTTCCTCCTCTTAACTCACCACCACTGCTACTCTCACACCACCACCACCACTACTGCTACTCTTCCCCACACTCGCACCACTGTGCACCACCTCCATTACTCTCAACCCTCTCATTCTTTTCTCAAACACTCTCATTGTTTAATTCTTTCTCTTCCCCTCTACTCTCACAACATCCGAGACCGAGACCAGGTACACATTTTTTTTAATTTTGCTAGTTTTTTTGTTTTCGTTATTTTTATTTTTCTTTTAATTGTTGTTATTTGTTATTTGTTAGTTGTTAATTGTTAATTGTTAATTGTTAATTTTTCTAATTTTTATAATTTTTTTTTGTTTATTTTTTTGGGTACAATAGCTGTGGTGTGACCAACCCGAGACCGAGACCGAGACCGAGCCGAGACCACAACCGTGAGCCGAGACCAAAAGGTATGTTTATTATTTTTTTTGTTTATTTTTGTTTAGCGGGGACATGTCACCGGCGAAAGTTTATAGCTCCCTATTTTTGAATATATATGTATTTTTTTAGCTTCCTGTTAATATGAGTAGGGTATGCATGATAAATCCTTAGAAGCTGAAATTTTGGGCATTATTTCTCTCGTTGGTGGTCTACAGCCGGGTATTTTTAGTTTATTTTTTGAATTTTTCTAAGCCTCCTAAATCAGTGCTCAAAGTAGATGCATTAGGGCCGTTTGGAATTAGCTTTTTTTTTTTTCCTTTTACTTATATCACGGTTAATAGTCTTTTGTGTATGCATATTTACCTTTGGTCGACATTATACTGGTCCAGAAAGTGAAAAACCCTTCTCCACTCTTTTCTTTTGGTCGTCATTATACTGGTCCTAGGAAGGCTTTCGAAAGCTTACAAGCAGGTTGTTTTTGCGCTTCTCCACTCCATCTTTGTGGTTGCTGTTGGTCGTGGGTATACAAGGGAACAAAGGGGTGCTCTAGCTTTGTTTTCCTATTGTTTTCTTGGCTCTGTAACACGCTACAACAGGTACCATAAACCTCTCGTTTTCTCCTTTCTTTCCTCATTCTGGTCGTGGGTTTTCAGCCCTATACACGCATGTTTTTGGCTCCTAAGGATTATGTTATAACACGTATTTTAACCTAAGTCTAATAACCTGATTATGAGCCATGATGTATGTCGATTGGAGCCTTGTAAAATCTGTTGGTGGTTGTTTTCCGGTCGTGTACTATTGAACCCCTATGCATGCCTTTAAAACCTAAAAACATGTCCATTTAATGTTAAACATGAAGCTATGACTTACTTGGTAATTAACACATAAAGGTCATAACCTAAAACCGTAATATGTATGACGATAAGTTTTGAAATCTGGTCCTTGTTTCCAGTTCTGGTCGTGGGGTTTGATACCCTTTTTGTGCACTTTCTAAACCTCAAAACCATATTTAATGTAAGGAGTATAAACCTGAATAAATGGGGCTAAGAAACCATGAATATAACCTATGTTTTGTCGACATAATCACCTTGATAAATCTGCGTTTGGGGGTCTTTAAAATCTGGTCATGTATGCTGATTCTGGTCGTGTATTGTCATGGGTCTTACGCCACTTTTGGTCCTTAATCTTTGCGTAATATATTTGCAAAACGTAACCTAAACATAATCTAGTTTGAGCCTGTGGTAGTTTTTTGTAGCTTATAGCTTATTTCAATAGTGCTTATCAAATCAGTTG
The DNA here is from genome assembly GCA_022545495.1 of Chrysanthemum lavandulifolium. Classification (NCBI taxonomy): domain Eukaryota; kingdom Viridiplantae; phylum Streptophyta; class Magnoliopsida; order Asterales; family Asteraceae; genus Chrysanthemum; species Chrysanthemum lavandulifolium. The sequence continues at coordinate 21,324 of CM040241.1, forward strand.
TGTGCCCAAATCATAGTTCCTGCTCTCAAAAGTTGTTTCTGTTATTTTTCCTTGTGCCCAAATCATAATTCACTAATTTCTATGTTCGTTTAACAGATGGCAGATGTTGTAGCTAGGTCTCACGGTGGCGACGGAGGTAATTCGCCACCTCGTGGTCCCTCGAGGAGGATAGGCACCAATTGCCAGCGTAAGAATTTCTGAATTATTTTTCACTAAACTGTATTTGATTACATGTTATTTTAAATTGATAAAATGTTATTTTATGTCATCATCACTTGAATTTGATTACTTGTAGGCTCTAAATCCAAAGCTGCAGACCCAAACGCCAAAATTTGGAAAGGCGGGAAGGTGGTGCGTGGTCCCACGAAGAACACGGCACTAAAGGCAAAGAGGGCACTGGATGGTCATCCTGGGTCGATTGAAGTTCGGCCCAACCCGGAGGGGTTTTGGACACACGTGGGCCCTCACTCTTCTTGGTTCTCCAACTATGTTGGGGAGGTGTTACGGGACTCGATTCCCATGTTTTGCGATTCATGGGCTAAGGTTCCCGAAACGGCCAAGGCCCACATCCACGAGCATCTACACGTAAGTTTTTTTTAACCTTTATTTAAATTTGTATATTTATTCAAACTTGTTTGTTTATTTAAAACTTGTATATTTATTTATTTATATTTTATTGCAGCACTACTTTGATCTCGACACACACCTTGCTGGCCCGAATGGAGATAAGATTGTTGACAGTATCGAGTATTATCTCCAAAAACGATACGACGACAACAAATATCGGTACAAAAAAGATAACTTTACGGAAGCAGGTGGGCTGGAGAAAATTGAGGAGATCAAAAGTAAACGTCCAGAGAACAAGACGCTAGAGGATTGGGATGCGTTGGTAAATTTCTGGATCGACACTTTATAATAATAATAATAATTCATTATAGTTTTTATAATTTAAAATACGCAGGTTAAGCTTTGGACAGACCCCAAGAAGCAAAAGATCTCAGAGGTGAATCGACAAAACCGAATGGCGAACATGAGTTCTAGCCTTCACGGATCTCAGTCGTATGCTGCTATTCGCCATAACTTTGTAAGAAACTATTTAATCATTTTATTTATATATATACATGGTGTTGGGTGTGTCGTTATTGATTTTATTTCTAAACAGTTGACCAGCGAGGCTGACGCGGCGGTCGGAGAAGACTTGATAGAGCTTTACCGTCTCAACCATACGAGGGGCGTTGTCTTTGAGTCCTCGTTATCTGAGGCTAGATATGTAAGTATATAATTTATTTTCAAAGTCACCCATTTTGATGATATATAATGCATCACGACTTATATATTACTTTTCTTGTTTTTTTGTAACTAAACAGAACGAGATGTTGCGGATGCGGGAAGAGAGCACCTCCGATGGGACTCGCATGACTGACCGTCAGATTTTGCGTACCGTGATTGGTGGTAAGCAGCGCGGTCATATTCCTGGTGTAGGTCAGGTCTTACCCGGCGGTGGAGTGAAGAAGACCTTTAGCACCTCCCGACCTCGTGATGCAGCGGATGTGTCCTCACTGCGGAAGCAGTGCGAGAACAGACCGAGGAGCTCGCTACGAGAGGACTCGGATGGAGCAGGTCATGGAGTTTGTGAGGTCATTCCGGCTTGGCGGGCGACTACATCCGCCCGGGATCAAGTGCTACTCCACCAGGTGGGTCGGGATCTGGAGAGGGTGGGTCGGGATCTGGTGCTACTCCATCCGGCGAGTCTAGAGATACCGGGGACGGTAATAGGGGTAGTGGGGTTTGAGATGCCGATTTATGTTACTTTAACACATTTTGGATATGTTTGTACAGAATAACATGGATTACTATGTCGTTTATGTGCATTATGTGCTAGGATTCCCGTAAACGGATTATACGTATAGTTTGGACCATTTGCGGATAGGTAGTTTTGGATAGTTTTGTAGATGATCATGCGTTAACGGTTTAGGAACCGTTTTGGCGATTTTGGAAAAGGATAACTATGTTAGCGATTGATGGGTATATATGATATTATGTTTAGCGAATTTGTGTTATGATTGATGGGTATATATGATACTATGTTAGCAAACAGGTTGTAGATTTTTTCCGGAAATTTTCCGGAAAAAATCTGGAAATTACCCATTTAGCAGCAATTTTATGAATATTGGGTCAGCTCGTTTTGCCGGGGACATGTCCCCGGGAAAACACGGGCTAATGACGTAATTAGGATACTTTAAGTAAAGTTTAAAAATAGTTTCCCCTGGGACTCGTCTCCGGAAAAACATGGACTAATGACGTAATTAGGCTTTTATAAGTAAAGTTTAAAAATAGTTTCCCCGGGGACATGTCCCCGGAGAAAAGCGATGCCACGTCGGACATATTTGACCGGCGACAATCGACTGGGGGTCCCACATGTCCCCGATGAAAGTGCCAAATTGTCCCCGGGAAAAGTATTCCCGAGAAGGTATTGCCGGGGGCTTTTCGGCGGGGACATGTCCCCGGGAAAAATATTCGTAGGGGACATGTCCTCGGCGAAAGCCCTGAAACGTCGCCTGCGAAAGCGACGAATGTTGTAGTGACAAGCTTTCTTTGTGAAATTTGAAAGTAAGTGCAGCAAGGAGGAGTGCATGTCGTAGTTATATAAACGTTACTTTGTCAAATATGTTTGTAAGTGTGTTTTTCAGGTCTAGTAACAAGCTTTCCTTGTGAAATTTGAAAGTAAGTGCTGCAAGGAGGAGTGCATGTCGTAGTTATATAAACGTTACTTTGTCAAATATGTTTGTAAGTGTGTTTTAATTTTCTTGTTGCATAAGTACTGTAAGAGACGTTAGGGTGCATTTACATTCCTGATGACTCATCATATGTATCAACCATGTTTATGATCAAGTGTGTCTATTTGAATGAGAAAGTCTGTTGGTTACATCACTGGATCCTTTCATGGGGGCAAAGTTTGTTTGTTTTATTACTGAAAGTACACTTTACTTTTGATTTTATTGGTATTTCGTTAGGTCTTTGGGGTTAAAATGCTTTTATAAACAAAGTTCAGGTCTTGTAGTCAGATTACACTAACTTAGTGTATCTGCATAGTGAATATTGTTGATAGTTGTAGTCAGATTACACTAACTGAGCTAAATTTAGGTCTTGTAGTTTGTTTACTATTAGGGCCGGTACCTGTTACTGTCTTTTTACCGAAAACGCGTACAAAAAAAAAATGCTTCGACAACCCCATCCCTGAAATCTGGAGGGTGAATCTGGGGAACGTTCTTTTGCTTCGGAAGTAGTCAAAAATCGAAAATTTATTTGATTTCGATTTCATGGACCCGCCACCTAAACCTATCATTCTTAACTACATGTATCAACTATGGATATTGGAACAAGTGAAAGCTCTACGAAAGGCTCGGGATGTGAGTTATCAGTTACCCGACATCTTGAAAAAGCTCATGATTTTACTGACATCATGTGGGTCGAATAGGAACGTCATCAGAAAAGCGGTAACCTCAGTTACTTCCATAACGCTACAAAACCTAAAGGGATCATGATACATAAGTATTAGGAACCGGATGCCGTGCCATTTGCACCGGACCTCAGCTTTATGGTTCAACATCTTGGATGGTATGGCTGCTCTTTGAATAAATATTCGTAAGAGTGGGAAAATGGGCGGGTCTATAGTGCTTCTGTAACGGGTCAAACGAGAACATTTTCATAAGGGTGGCAAAAGTAATGTTTTGGTTTTTGGAATAAAACAGTTATTAAGCTTTTAACTCTATTAATCTGATATTCATTTTAGCTTCATACTCCGTACTCCATAAGCTGAGAGCAATTCACATGTTGAATCTGGACTGTCCTATAGTTTGAAATATTGCTCCATTTGGCTCCAGTGGGTGCAAAAGAGACAGAAGATTAAATTTCTTTGTGCAATAACTTAATGGTTTGTAAAAAAAGCTAACTTTAGTTCATGCAAGTTATTCAAGTCCACAATCTGATCGATGTTCACAACAGATACACTAAAACAAATAAAACTGGAACACACAATGTTTCTTGGAATAAGCTCTCCAATTAATCAGAAAAGTATTTGCTTACAAAAACTGATATTGAATGCACACATACAAACCACAGCTCAGTTTGTTTATATAGGTGTTAGAATTTGCTTTCTAATCCTACTACAATTCTAATAAAGCTAGATAGTCCTTAACAAATAAGGAATCCTAATAAGACTAGAATTGTAAACTTCCATATGCTTGGAAACTGTTTTGTCTTTCATCTGCTCGGATCTTTGGACTGCACATTAAGCTCGTGACCTTTTGAACTACTCATTAGCTCGAGTAGAACATTAGACCAACAATCACCCCCCCAATTTCTGACTCGAGATAAGGAGGTCTTCAACTCCGAGTAACTCTTGCATTTCCTTGAACTTAATCCTTGCGAGAGCTTTAATATCAATATCGTTTGTAACTCACCTCTTACAAACTCAACTTGTACTTGGCCTCTTTCAACACACTCTCGGATAAAATGATAACGTGTGTTTATATGCTTGCTTCTCCCGTGAAAGACCGGATTTTCATAAGTGCAATAGCCGATTTGTTGTCAACAAATAAGACCACCACTCTTTCTTCCATTCCGGTTATTTCACTCAACAACCCACGTAACCATATCCCTTGACACACGGTGAGGTTGCGACCATGAACTCGGCTTCACAAGACGATAGAGCCACCGTGTTTTGCTTTTGTGAGCACCAAGTGATAGGTGATTTACCTAGATAAAATACATGCCCGGTTGTGCTCGACCATCATCTTGGTCCATAGCATAACTACTATCACTAAACCCCACTAACTCCATGGTTTTCTCTTGGTTGTATCATATTCCAAAATTTAAACTACCTTGGATATACCTTAGTATTTGTTTCACAGCTGCCATATGTGATTCTTTTGGTTCTTGCATATAACGACTAACCAAACCAACCGAATAAGATAAATCAGGTCGAGTGTGTAGTAAATACCTTAAACAACCAACTCGTCGTCTAAACAGAGTTGCATCAACTGGTTTTCCTTCCTTGTCCATGCTTAACTTCATTCCAGGTTCTAATGGACATTGAGTAGAATTCGCTTCATGCATCCCAGCATCTTTCAAGATCTTCTTTGCATAGCTTTCTTGACTTATTGAGATACTCGAATCCTCTTGCTTTACTTCAATGCCAAGATAATAGCTTAACTTTCCCAAGTCACTCATATCGAACCTTTCTTGCATTTGTCTTCCTACCAAACAAGATTCACACAACTTGTTCTCTTGATGAATTATTGGCAACTCTTCAACCATGCCCTTCCTTGCCATTAATTCCATTGTCTCGAAATTAATGTGACCCATCCTAGCATGCCATAACCAAGCATCATCTTCCATCTTTGCTTTGAGACACACCGGACTTCCAACTTGGAGCTTAATCTTGTAAAGTCTATTACTTGTTCTAGGAACCTTCATCAAAAGCTTGCCATCCGAATCATGCATAGTAAGAAGGTTACCTTTCATACGAATGTCACATCCGCCTTGGTAGCTTGCCCAAGACTAATTATGTTGCTTTTAGCTCGGGTAGGTAATAGACTCGATGATTAACCGTTGCTCTCCGTTTTCCTTCAATGATTATCGAACCCTTTCCTTTTATCTCGATGTAGGAGTTATCACCAAACTTCACTCTGCGGAGATATTCTCATTCAACTCCGAAAAGTATTCTCGGATCCCGTCATGTGATTACTTGCTCCATTATCCAAATACCAAGTGTCTTCCTCGTTTGGCTTAGTATTCAATTGGTTTTGGATAATCTTTTCTTCATTCAAGAAAACTACTTCTTGAACGCTTTTCATCATAAAAGTGTCGGGTCATCATCATCCTCCGTTTGCAAAGGTTTGATTCATGCTTTTGCTTCATTCACGTCGTTCGAGGCGCTTAGAAGCAAAGTGACCATATTCATCACATCTAAAGCATTGAATCTTTGAAAGATCTCGACTTTGTTCTTCTTTTGCTCCGTATTGCTCCGGAGTTGTTACGGTTGTGGTTATTAGCTTGACCACTATCATGAGATTTGTTTTGAGAAGAAAAGTTTGACCTTTTCCGTTGCCACCGGAGGAATTCCTTCCTCGACCTTTCTTATCATATCTTTCACCCTTCCAACATCAACATGCCTTGATCTTGATGGTGTCAACACCTTCATTCTTCCTTCAAAAGCTTTCAACCTTCCAATTGCTTCTTGAAAACACATAGTATTCAAGTCAACAAATTGTTCTATTGAGGCAACAATTGCAACATACCTATCCGAACGGATGCAAGTAGCTTTTAACAAGTTTCTTGTCTTCATAAATTGTTCCCAAGCTATTGACTTGATTACAATTTTGCCTAACCTAGCCGCAAAGTCATCGATTGATTCGTTGACTTTCATCTTTAAAGATTCAATTCGTCTCAAGGTTTGCAACCTCGCGTCTCGAACCCGTTCAACACCCACATACCGGTCTTCAAAGCTCCCAGTTTCTTTGGTGTGTTGAATTGTGAAACTTGAAAAACAAGTTCTTCGGAATCGCTGGAAAAGTAACGCAATCGCCATGTGATCTTGCTTAGCAAAACTTGTGTTCCTTCCCGGTTCCGGCATCGAGTATTCCATGGACTCGAATACCGCTTTAACTCTTATTGCCCATATGTTATAATTCGTGCTTGTTAACATTGGACATTGAAGAGCCAATTTAGAATGTTCAATTGGTGGTTGACTCGACTCGCCTTGCACCATCCTTCTTGAACGCCTTTTGTAAGTTACCGGTGTGGTTGGATTATCTTCCAGCCCTAGAACACGCTTGTTTTACTTCTTGCCTAAGTAAACCAAGTTAAAGTTTGAAACTTTATCGACTTCTTGGAAACCCTTTAGTCGTCTTGCTTTTGAAACCCTTTGGTGATCGACTAAGCTTGGAACCCTTTAGACTTCAATGATCGACTAAGCTTGGAACCCTCTAGTCGACTTTCTTGGTGAAAAACCCTTGTGTTCGACAAATCCTTTAGTCGACCCTTGGTTTAGAAACCTTTTGCTGCAAACCCTTGGCTCGATCTGCTTATTACCCTTCTGGTTGACTTCCTGCTTAAGTCGAAACCTGGTAAACCCTTGTGTTCGACTAAACTTGGAACTGCTGCTGTGATCGACCACTTGAAACTGGTGTGATCGACTTTGTACCTGTTGATCGACTGATTTGAAACCCTTCAGTTGATCGACTAGTTGCTGTTGTAAAAACAAAAACCCTTGTGATAATCAGTCTTGCAACTTGGATTAAACCCTTGTCACCCTTGGTCGATCAGTCTTGCAACCTGGATTTGATACCAATTCAAGTCCACAATCTGATCGATGTTCACAACAGATACACTAAAACAAATAAAACTGGAACACACAATGTTTCTTGGAATAAGCTCTCCAATTAATCAGAAAAGTATTTGCTTACAAAAACTGATATTGAATGCACAAACCACAGCTCAGTTTGTTTATATAGGTGTTAGAATTTGCTTTCTAATCCTACTACAATTCTAATAAAGCTAGATAGTCCTTAACAAATAAGGAATCCTAATAAGACTAGAATTGTAAACTTCCATATGCTTGGAAACTGTTTTGTCTTTCATCTGCTCGGATCTTTGGACTGCACATTAAGCTCGTGACCTTTTGAACTACTCATTAGCTCGAGTAGAACATTAGACCAACAGTTATATGACGTATGAGAAAGATACTGATATCGTACAATGAAAAGGATTGTACAACATAATGCATGGAAACGTGGACGGGTTGGGAAATGGGTCAAAACAGGATCAGGTTGAAATGTATCACTTTTAGTAGTGGTTGAAACAGGACACTCAAGATCGAATATGGTGTAGATGGATCTATTACTGTAGGTTCATCATTGTGAGTAATGAAATCAGTTTGTTTTGGTTTCTTACTATACATATTTCCACTTCATTTTTTGTGTTTTCCAGAAACTTAAACATGCCTGGAAAAGAAGGGTGTCTGGACATTATGGTTTAATAGAGGAGTACAAACACGAAAGTGAATGCAATTAAATTCCCAAACAATTGCAAGAATATAAAGTAGTTGACCAAATCCATCATTTTGATTCACTCCAAACAAAAGTTTTGTTTCAGCCTAAAAGTGAACTTGATTGTATTTTTTGGTAAAATATTATGTGGTCCAGTCCAAACTATAATAAACGACTCTTACTTTTTGACCCAGGCCACCTACGATCTAACAGGCATAAAAAAAAACTTGTATTGTGATGTCACAATGGTTGCACCTCAACATAATCTGAAATTGATAAATAACAAATAACGCCATTCTCAACGCAGAGAAAAAAAACTCTAGCACTTTCAAAATCGAGAGAAAATAAGACGAGAAAATTCCCTAAATTGCCCAAAATCAAAAGGGTAATCCACTTTCTTGCTTTAATAGATTTTATATAAAACTCAACCTAAATAACATAACCCACCAATGTTTTCATATCCGCTGCAACACGCGGGCCAATAAACTCGTTATTTGTATATCGTTATGTTATGTGTTTAACTTATTTTTGATACCTATGCACTAGAAACATGGTATACGAATGTGTTGCGATTAATTTTGATCATGTCCTCTTTTCGTGAATATTTAACATATAACTCAACAAGAACAAGAACACCGAATCCATCATAAACATGATAACAGGCATATTATAACAAAAAAACAAAACAGCTTATGTTATTAGTCAAGAAGGTACTGCTAGCTGCTTATTTTATTAGTCAAGAAACAAAACAGCTTATGCTTTTGGCCGGCTAATGAGTCTTTGGTAAGTTTCTTCCATTGTTATTAGTTTAAGGTTATCTAATAAACATGATAACAGACATCTTGGACCGTTATCCTTTAAATTAAAGTTATGATGCAATAAAAGTCTAGTCTTCCCACTCTCAAGTTTTCTTCAAAGTCTTTTAAATATGATTATACATAGAAGGTAGTTATCATCAAAATATAATCAAGGAATAAATTGGGTTGTCCTATATACATATAAACGGTCGTAGAATTATCTTTATCACCAATAATTGCTATAAAAACTTCGACTAGTTAGTATATTCTCAATCAAAAATCATTCATCTCACCAACTGTCTGTCACAACTGTTAACATGCAAAACTAAGGATAAAAAGCCAATACTTGTTCTCATAATTTTAAGTAAATTTCCAAAAATGAAGTCACCACAAGCAATAATTCACTTATCATCTTCCTCTCTTATTTATTTTCTCTTTTACGGTCTCGCAATAACATGTCTCACTTCCGCTGTAATATCTGCATCCTATGGCGGTAATGAAACTGATTATCACGCGTTGCTGTCATTCAAGTCCAAGATCACCCATGATCCATACAAAGTTCTAACCTCGTGGAACAATTCCTTTCATTTCTGTGACTGGAGTGGTATTTCATGTGGAAAGCGACACAAACGAGTGACTGTTTTATGGCTGGGTTCGCAAGGCTTAGAAGGCTCGTTGTCTCCTCATGTAGGAAACCTTAGCTTCCTACGTGTGCTTTCTCTCAGTAACAACAGCTTTCAAGGAACCATTCCTCATGAACTTGGTCGGCTATCTAGGCTACGTCGTCTTTATCTTGATGAAAACAAGTTCGTTGGAGTCATTCCAACAAACTTGTCTCATTGTTCCAACCTCGAAGACGTTTGGCTCGCTCAAAATAAGCTAGCTGGAAGCATATCCAAGGAGATGAGTTTACTCTCGAAACTTACCAGTCTTGTAATTTACGAAAATAAGTTAACAGGTGGAATTCCACTTTTCTTGGGGAATATCACAGCAATGGAAGTGTTTGATGTTGGCGAGAACCCGTTGGGTGGGAGCATTCCAGATACATTAGGTCTTTGGAAAAGCTTAACTGGATTTTACTGTACTGAGTGCAACTTATATGGAAGCATCCCACATTCCATTTTCAACCTCTCACTTCTAGTTAATTTTTCCTTAGCTGATAATCACCTCACTGGTAGTCTTCCTTCAAAATTGGTAATCAGCTCCCAAATCTTGAGTTCCTTCAGTTAAGGGGTAACGAACTGACCGGAGTTCTTCCACCTTCTCTTTCTAATTGTTCTAAATTAGGACTTCTTGAAATGTATGACAACAATTTTAGTGGGAAGTTGACAATTGATTTTTCAAAACTAAGAGATATTGATGCAATTAGATTAAGTTATAACAACTTCCATGGACGCGGAGAAGCTGATGACATGACATTTGTTGATTCTTTGAAAAACTGCACCAAATTAGTATGGTTGGATCTTTATAATTGCAACCTTATAGGAGTGCTTCCAGTATCTATAGGTAATCTCTCTCATCAACTCAGCTCTCTATATTTAGGAAAGAATCTATTATTTGGAAGCCTCCCTTCAAGTATAGGTAGTCTAGTTGGTTTGACCACTTTATTTTTAGATAATAATAGATTCACAGGAAACATCCCAACTAGCGTTGGTAAACTACAAAAGCTACAAGTTCTAACTCTATATAGGAATCAATTTTCAGGGCCTATCCCTGATACCATCGGGAACCTATCATTGTTGACTAAACTTGGTTTAGATTCCAACAAATTAGAAGGTCATGTTCCATCAAGCCTTGGGAATTGTAAACAACTTAATGAGTTATACCTTTCAGACAATAGACTCACTGAAAACATACCCAAACAGCTTTTTCAACTTCCATCACTAAATTATTTTTTAGATCTTTCTCAAAACCGCTATTCTGGTTCCATTCCGTCAGAGATTAAAGACCTCAAGATGTTGAGCGGTCTTGCTTTATCTTATAATAATTTATCAGGCCCCATTACTAGTAGCCTTGGTGAGTGTATTAGCCTTACAGAGTTATACCTTAGTGGCAATAGATTTGAAGGCATAATACCATCTTCATTAAGTTTCTTGGGAGGATTGGGGGTACTCGACATTTCTGAAAATAATTTATCAGGTAGAATTCCACAATTTTTAGGCAAATGGAAATCCTTAGTGTATTTGAACCTATCCTTTAATGATTTTGAGGGTGAAGTACCGACTGTAGGAGTGTTTGCCAATGGAAGTGCATTTTCAGTTTTGGGGAACGACAAGCTTTGTGGTGGTTTGGTTACACTTGAGTTACCCAAATGCAAGGAGACGGGTAGTAAGAAAAAAAGGTTTCCTTTCTTCATATTATTCATCGTGATTGCAGTCATGTTGCTCGTCGTATTATGTTGTGTGTATCTTTTGTGTAAAAAGAAAGGCAATAGTCAACCATCTCAATCATCAGGGGGTGAACGGTTTATGAAAGTTTCATACCATCAACTTCTCAAGGCTACTGATGGCTTCTCTGTAGCAAATTTGATTGGGGAGGGTGGGTTTAGCTCGGTTTACAAAGGAATCCTCGATTCTAATCATAATAAACCTGTTGCAGTCAAAGTTTTGCATCTTCAAAATAAAGGAGCTTACAAAAGTTTTCTAGCAGAATGTGAAGCATGGCAGAATATTCGACACCGTAATCTGTTGAAGATAATAACTTCATGTTCAAGTGCTGATTTCCAAGGAAATGATTTTAAAGCTCTGGTTTATGAGTTTATGCCGAATGGAAGTGTACACGATTGGCTTCATTCAAGTGAAAATACATCGAAACTGAACCTTCTTCAAAGAATAAATATTCTTAGAGATGTTGCCACTGCACTTGATTATCTTCACAATCGTTGCCAAACAACGATTGTTCATGGTGACTTGAAGCCAAGTAACATTCTACTTGATGATGATATGGTGGCTCATGTTGGAGACTTTGGTTTAGCTCGACTACTTGGTACAGACTTAAACCAAAACAGCTCAACCGGGGTTAAAGGAACTATTGGTTATGCACCTCCAGGTAATTCCACTTTTATTCCATGATGCTTACATTTATTTACAGGTTAGAGTTTGTAAATTAATTAATTGTTTTTCATTTGTAGAGTATGGTATCGGGAGCGAGATGACAAGTTGTGGGGACGTCTACAGTTTTGGAATATTATTACTAGAGGTGATGACTGGTAAAAAGCCTACAGACGGCATGTTTATTGAAGGTCTTAGCCTTCATAAATGGGCTTACATGGCATTACCGGATCATGTAATCGATGTTATTGATGATGATGCAATTGTGTTGCAAAGTACTAAAGCGAATGCAAAGAAAGTGGAAGAATGTTTGGTTGCAATTATCAAGATTGGAGTATCGTGCTCTGTGGATTCCCCACCACAACGGATGAAAATTGAAATTGTTGTCAACGAGTTGCAGCACATTCTCGATGTGCTTCAAAATATATAAGGTACTATATATGTTGTCCCATTTTGTAGAATCTGATTTTACATGAGTTTGTTAATAAATCTTCACTAAAATGGTTTTATTTTTGAACTCTTTCAGGTCTATCATCAAGCTTGTATGGTGAAGTTGAGAGTAACTACAACAAGGAGCGGTGCATGTCGTAGTTAAATAAATGTTAAGTTGTTGAAGATGTTCATAATTATGGTTTAATTTTCTTGTTTCATAAGTGTACAAAAAATAAGAGTGCGTTTACATTCCTAGTGACGTATCATATGTATCAAGCATGTTTGTAAGTGTGTTTAATTTCCATCAGTCCATTTTGTGGTATTCAATTCGACTTAAGTTCTACTTGGTGTTCGATTCTCTAATGAACAGCCTAATGTTATTCGTGTTCTTTGACTTTCAGTTTCATAAATTTGACTTTTCTTGAATATCTGAATCACAAAGCTCAAGGCTTCCCCCTCTTCTGGTTTCGAGCAATGTATGGTCCAATTTTATAGAAAGTTAACCTCATGTTTGGTTATACACTTGTACCATGCATTCGGCAAGTACAAATCATTATTAGTACTGCAAGTATACTGTATAAAAATGGGTCAATAATGACCAAAGTATATTTCTGATACATAAATCAGCTCGAATATTTTGATACTTTTCCTATTCCTTATACAGTTAGTACAACTCTATTTTCATCGGATAAGCGTTTGGATAAGCAATCCCAAACTCAAAACTGTGTATTGCTATTTAGTATAAGTAAGCCCAAACAGCCCTTTAGCAGTTAATATGCAGCTTTAAGGTCATCATTGTTGTTTTAACCATATTTCTAGAAATACAACCGTTTAGCATTTGGGTGTTGTCTCTCCTATTTGAAACGATAATAAATGGAGACTTTAGCTTTTACATCAGTCTACGCTGTATACTTGCAGTAGCTATTATGTTACCAAAACGCTTTGAAAAAACGAACAGCTACTGCTAATAACTGTTTATAATTGGTACTACAACTACCGCTAGTTTTGCAAACAATAAACCTTAGGGAATTCTGGGATTCTAATGGTTTGTCTGCACCGCAGTTCTGTCGGTTACATTTGGTCCTAAAAGGATAGTTTATGTTGTTTCATTTGTCACACTTCCAGCTCCCTTCTCGCATATCTGCTTCTGAAACAAAATACGATGCATATATAAGATTCAGACTCAAACGTCACAAACAAGTAACCAAATATACATACATGAAGTACTTACTGGACCTGGTTTAGGTGTGTTGCATTTCCTCATGTTACAGACTATTCTGAAGGAGAAATTGACATTTCCACATTTTGGGCATTCCCAGTCATTTTCTCGTGTTCCATCTGTAAGAAGCAAGTGAAAAAATGAAAAACAGATCGTAAATTACAATCATCTGCTAGTCTGTGTAGCAGTATAGGAATAAGTTAGATATAACGTACCTTTCTTTTGAGATGGCTCTTCTGGAAAGAATCCAGGCCGTGGTCCCTATAAAAATTCAAAAACCAAAAGATCGATCAATATAGCATCACATGTTTATATACATGTTGTTAACATAGGGAGTAGGTGAACGAATAATCAAATTTACTCGTTGCAATTAGAGGGTGTTGGTTGCGGGTTATATTGCCGGATTCTAGCTTATTTGGTTTTAGGCTTATAATTCATAAGCTCACTTTTTGTGGATTATTTTGAAACTTTTCGGCTTATATAATTATTGACCTTATGAAATAGGGATGAGCATGGGTACTGGAAAAACGGTACGGCACCAGAACCGTACCAGTACCGACCTGAATCGGTACCGGCTTACAATACACGGTACGGTACCGGTACCACAAAACAAGCCCAAAAAAATTCGGTACCATTCAAAATCGGTATGGGAGAAAAACGGGATGTCCCGGTTCTGGTACCGGAATATAGAAGGCCAATTTTTCTTAATTATGGTTTCGATCCAACACTTCTTCCATCCCATAAGTCAAAACTAAGATCGAACAGGTACCTAAACACAAAAAATAGATTATTAGAATATCCAAAGAAATGAAAACTATAGCTTTAAGGATACCAAGAATGTTTGTGGGGAGTTCCATTATGTCGAGAAAAATTTGCGTATGCCAGTAATAAACTTAAGGAAATGATCTGTTTATAAGTTATAATTAGTCATGCGTACTTACTGTAGAAATTTATCATCCTCATACTGAATGCTCATTTAGACCCACTGTTGTGGGTTAGAATCAAAACATATCTAAAAAAGACAGAGATGATGATCAACCATAACATGAAACATAAGCCTCAAACCAAATAAGTCATAAGCCGGCTATATAAGCCGAAACAAACACCCACTTAGTTGAATGATATAACAAAATTCAGACATACCATGGCAGCCTGAGCAATGGGCAACCGCAAACCGAATTGTTCCATCAGCTGAGGTAAACCATACAACACACCTGCAAAAAAGATGTAATTCCAGTTTCAGCAAGATGTCACATAGTAGCAGGTAGCGGTGTTACTCGGGTCGGGTCAAACTGGGTCGAGGCTAAGAATAACATACCCGAACCCGACCCTATTTGAACTCGGGTTAGTTGGGTTTGGGTCCACTTGGGTCGGTGCTATTCGGGTTTGGGCCAGCCCGAATATGAGTAAAATGGTCATAAAATTGCCTATTTGTTCTAATTTAGATGCATAATTTATAAAAACCATATTAAAAAAAAAAAAAAAAAAAAAAAAAAAAAAAAAAAAGTTACCCAAAATATTGAACCCGATAACCACCAAAATCAACCTCAAAAAAAACAAATACCAGTTCCTATCAGGGGCCCACCTGAATAAGCAGGTGTGGCAGAGAGTTGCAAAGGACAGGACGATAAGGGTTCCCTCCAGGCAGACGGCTGTTGTAGTATAATGATAAGCGGAACCATCATTAGGAGGCATAGATGTTCCGTTAAATGGAGATGCAGCATAAAGTGTTACACCCATATACATTGAAGATTTCTGTAAAACAAACATTTCGTTAAAAGACTAATTAATAAACGCCTAATTTCTTAAAGCCAAAAAACGATAGCTACTGCTATATGTGTAACTTACTGTGTTATGATCAGCTGGTCTTAGCTGTGTACAGTTGCGCATATTGCAAGTTGTCCAAAAAGAAAAGTTGACATTCTTACAGCTAGGACAGGACCAGTCGTCTTCTCTACGACCTCCTAAATCATAATCACCACAAATTAATACCATATAATACAATTCCATACTTTGTTGTGACATGCAAGAATAAATACGTCTAAGGAGTAAGTGCCATCTCATAAAAATTATATTTATGGGTCCCTATCTAAAGTCACAAGAAAACAAATTTTATGCACAACCATTTAAAGGCTTTAGAAAAAACGTAAAGCTTTTGGGTGTATTTTGGAGCTCAAACAAATAGAAACTAAACTGGGGCTAAATAAGGGGATGTTTGTTTAAGCTTATTTTTTGGCTTATGAGCTTATTTGACTATGCTTATATCTCATACGCCCATATTTTCCGGCTTATTTACAGACTTGTGAGCTTATTATGACTTAAAGATGGAATATAAGCTCATAAGCTAGAAAAAAGACGGATGAAGATGAGCTTATGAGATATAAGCCGAACCAAATAAGACCATAAGCCCAAAATAAGATTAAACAACGACCCCTAAGTTCAAAGTTTCACCTGAGTAACCTCCAATTAATATAATTGGCAAAACCCACCCATTTTGCTAACTTTAAGCATATATTAGCCCACATTGTGTTATGTGCCTGCCATGGTAAAGTTTATGTGACTGCAAATCACATGAAAACTAATGTAACACTGTTGCAAAATTTGCAATTGCATTGGCAGATATGTACAGACATGTTAACGGTTACTCAAAGAACAACACACAAAATGCCCTTTGCTCCGAAATACATAAGGGCAATTTAAAAACAATATCTATCAATTCAAACGAAGAAGTGATAAACTAGCCGATGAGATGCGAAACGTAACAACAAAACTTGCCATTTACGCAATTGACAGGCAAAACTAAACCTAAAACTGTTTTATCCAATGACTAAAAATGTTTTCGGAGTTGATTATCAAACTAACGACTAAAACTTATTATTTCATTCTAAACGACACGCCAAACAATTTTTGAATGTCAAAATCTAAAGATAAATATTACGCAAGTATCATTCTCTAATGGACATTTCATCAAACACCTTTCGTGCACAACCTAAACCCGAGCTTCAAACCATAGCCGCACTTCACACACCTAATTCACCTCTATCGCACTATAATATCACAAATCTCTATAACTAACACCTAATTGAAGCAAACACAAAAATCAATGAATTCAATTCAAAATTATACCTGAGAGCAAAATCACAAAATCAACAACTTCAGCTCACGATTAACCAATCTATTTGAATCGTTAGGGTTTGTCTTTATGTAACACTAATATTAATAAATTATCACAACCAATTAGAAAAGAAAGACAACGTACCATCATTTAGCAATGCTGTTCAAAATTAAAGGCAATTGGTCAAAGGCTGTTTAATATGCCGGAAAAAAGAAAATAAATTACAAACCAGCCCCCAAAGTATGTAACAAGTTGCGAAAACTATCATAAAGTTTTTGTTATTTACGATTTTCTTATATAACAAACTTTATTTACCAAATATCTAACAAATATCTTGTTAATTCACACATTTTTACTTGAAAACGCAAAACTAAGGTACCGGTATAACATCCTTAGCTCAAACGGGACACGGAATACACACAATTACACTTTATAAATTACAGCACACCCTTTAATTATTTTAAGCCTTAGCTTAGTACCTACTTATTAAATTAAACTAAATACCTTACTAGTATTAACTTTGACCTTAATGACCATTAAATAAAACACTATAACTTTTGGATAAGCAAACTTTGCATACAAACACTTTGGTCCCCTTTGTTTCCTCCTCTTCCTTCGGTTGAAACCAAACCAACCACACTCTCTATTAGGGCTGCTCATCGGGTGAAAACCGGACCGAGACCGAATCCGGTAAAAACCCTAGACCGAGACCGAATGTGGTCGGTCCGGTCCAGTCCGGTCCAACAAGGCTAAATTTTCGATTTGTGATACCGACCGAACCGGACCGAAACCGAATTTGCCAAAAACGGTAGACCGAGACCGGACCGCCGGTCCTTCGATCCGGTCGGTTTCGGTTCGGTCCGTTCGGTTTTGTCGGTCGGTCCGGTCCATCCTGTCCGTTTCTCACCCCTACTCTCTATATCATTATTTTTTTTTCATCTAACCTATCTAGCCTATTAGTTTATTAATTTTACCATAACTTACTTTTGCTATGTGTTGACCACAAGAGAAAAATCATTCCTTTGTTTCTTTATAACTGAACGAGCAAACACACTTACATGCACATTCATTTTGCAACTTTTCTCACTAATACAAAGCATAAACAAGGGGGTTAGGACAAAACTAGGAAGGCTAAATTTGGAAAGCTTGGGTCATACTTTGATTCTTGGGTCTTGAAAGTCTTGGTTCTTGATTTTCTTCTTGCCGAAAACTACACACAACCTTTGTAAGACTCGTTTTTTTTAATCTTTAAGTCTCATGTTCTTGAATTTATATGATACTGAACAAGATAATATTTGGTCATCTTTTATATAATAAAGGAAAACCTCTGGTGGGAACTTTTGTATTTAGAAAAAAATAACATTTCCTAATAAAGGAAAACCTCTAGTGGAGACTTTTGTATTTCGAAAAAAATAATGCTTCCTAATAAAGTAATAATATACTTGATATTTAACACCTAATACTTTTGCACCTAATTGTAAATTTAGAAGAAAAAAACGCGCTCCTATACTCCAGATACCAAAAGATAGTATCTAACCCTGCAATTCAATAATATGATCAAATCCAACATCATCGAATATCCTATCAAGTTAGGCATGGTTAATTTAAAACTGGGTTTTGTTGAGTGTTCATATTTGTTGGTTTGTTTGTTAGCTAAAAGTTATTTAATCTTTTGTGCTATTGTATGAATGCTACTAATTTAATTATATTAATCAAGGTGATTGTTTATTGTAGGATTACCAGGTTACTTGGTGAAGAATTCAAACAAGATAGATGAGTTTTGGTGTGCTTATGATCATAGAAATTAATCAAGGGGATTAGTTTTTTGTAGGATTACTAGGTTATTAGATAAATTATTGTTATCATTCTATTATATATTTTTTTCCTTTTTACCGTGCTTTGGTGTGCTTATGATCGTAGAAGGAAACGTTGAGCTTTTAGTTATAAAAGAATTCATGTGGAAACCTTTGGATTTGTATTCTGAAGATTTTCTTGTCCATTTCTGAAGACATACAGTTTTATGCGTTTCCAATTTTAAGCTAGAAATATGAATTTGATAGCTATAAATGCATTATTGTCCATTTCAGAAGGTAGAACATAAAGCTTGACAATTGACCGTTGATAAAAAAAGCTTGACAATTGACCGTTGATAAAAAAAAACGTACCACGTACCTATCCCGTTAGATATGTCAATAGACATATTCAAACAGGTAGAAAAGCCATCGTTGACAAATGAACAAGCGACCAGAATGACATATTTCATCTTTTAGAACCACAGTTTCATCCAATAAACATTCACCTGTTTGTCAAAAATACATTATTAACGTTATTTTATTGGAGCCAAGGTGAATAACAACTGACAAAGTATGGCTACATATATCCCACTTGTGAATAATTAAGATTTAAATATTCTATCACATCATCTCAAGTAAATAGAATAATGCTTTATTCGGATTTGGATATTCAATCATATAGGCCACCCATTTTTTTGAAAGTAAACACTAAATTATATATTTATCACCAATTTCAGGATCAAATATAATCCCGAGAATTATCAAATGGTAAGAATGAACCTAACATTAATATATTAAAATAATACAAATAAATAACAATTCACTCCAAAGTAATTTTTTGAACCCGTTTAAAATGAAAGCATGTTGGCTTAGCTCAAAACCTAACAAGAAACCACTTCCTTGTCCCGGGTTCCTGGAAGCATTCGGTGAGTTCCAACCGGGAAAACACGAAACCGTTACCTCTCCTAACTATTTTTCACACAAAGCTAGCTTTACAAAGCAGAGAAACGGTAACATTCGGGTTTTCCCTAAAAAGGGAAGTGTTTGTGCTCTGTGCAAATACGATTACACACCGGATACGATCAAAGTTAGCTTTTCAAAGCAGAAAAACGGTAACATTCGTGTTTTCCCTAAAAAGGGAAGTATACATGCTTCACATAAAAACGATAAAACACTGCGTGCTTATGAAATTGTGGAGGTTGACGAGTCCAGTGAAGAAACACGCATTACCGTCACACCACTTGTCAAAGTTGCGGGATTTAAAACAATGTTTCACCGATATCTCGACAGCAAAGAAACAAAAGTTATCCCGGAAAAAGACTTTCTTGAAATATCGCATCAATTACCTTCATACCAGCTCACGGGTCAAGAATCTGCAAACGCTCCAAAGGGTTGTCTAGACCTCGACCCTGCAGCTATTCCTCCCAAGTTTCTTCATGTTTTAGCAAATGCTAAGGAAGACGATACAATGGATAGCTACAATGGTCCAAGTGCTGATGATGTTTGTTCCATTTAGGTACAAGATTCCTGAACTTGTAAAGTGCTCTAGAAATCCAATAGTATAATACTTTTGTTGCATGTACATATTAAACGGGTAAATTGATGAGATTTCCTTGTGGTTAGATTTCTCATAAAGTGGGTTTAATTTTTTCTAATGATTAAGAGATGTATATTGAACTTTTTTTTTTTTTATCTTTTTTTTTTTTTTTTTTTTTTTTTTTTCATTTGAACTAGGTATGTTAAGATTCAAAATTTTCTAGTTGAGAAATTTTATTTTTCGAGCTATGTATTCTTGAATGTGAGTAAATGTAAACCATGATTAGACGCTGAAGAAAAATGGAAAATTTAAAGAAAATGAAGATTAATATGCAAAAGTTATATATTTTGATAAAGTCAAAATGTTGTAAAAGTCGTAAGGGTGAGGTGGAAAAAAATAATTCATTTTAAAATAAAGTAAAAAAATGACATGCCATGTATTCTACCTTACGAATAGGTAACCCATCAAGAAAGAGGATTTGAACTGGTAACTTTGGAACAAATTCAAAAGTTATACCGATTGTAATGAGATATTCCTAAGTCATTACCTAGGCGAGGACATTTAGGAAAATTCGTTGTCTATCTATGGACTTAACCCGTAATGTTATCCTATAAGCTAGAAAATATATGAATATCACACCTTCTCAATTGTTAAGTCAAGACCCATAAGATATTGTCAAAAGACCATGACAGACTCAAATGAGTAGGTCATTGGTTTATCTTGAATTGAAAGTCAAATGAGGTTGTTAAACTTTGATGTGGACTGGTATTAGTGAAGTGAATATTTTGACCAAATCTGATCAAACATTGATATGTAATTAAGTTAGTGTTTATAATTGTATAGAAAGTCAAATGAGGCTGTTAAACTTTGATTGTGGCCTGGTATTTGTAATGTCAATATCTCTGTGAACTATTAATTTATATAATTAATACATTACTATAAATATATTACTTACATTAATTAAAAGCATACCATCGATGCATACGTGTATGCCCCCAATAGGCTCACGTATTTCTAGCCATATAGTTACCAATAATTTGTAGTCTTGAGTGAGTATACATTGCACAGATCACTTAGCCATGGGTTCTGTTTGAAACTATTATTTAAATACATGTCGATTTACGAAGTGGATGCAAATGTATCGCCAGTGTAGTAGTTTGTGCGTCTATTGGTTATAACGATATACTGTGATGTAGGCATGAAGAGGACATATGGACAGAAGTTGCTAAGTATTTGGATGGGAAGTCATTGGTGATGCTGGCACCACCAGCAAATGGTTCCTTAAAAGAAAAAATCATGTTGAGACTTCTAATTTTCTTTAGGAAACTTTATTCGATAATACTATCCTAAAAGCTAAAAAAATATGTGAATATAACACATTCTCAATTGTTAAGTCAAGACCCATAAGATATTGTCAAAAGACCATGACAGACTCAAATGAGCAGGTCATTGGTTGATCTTGAATTGTAACGGTCATTTATACGGTCACCGGGTCGTAAATTAAACATCGGTTTGAAATTAGCGTGTTCTATATCATTATCTCATTGTCTAAGAATACATTGATTAGTATTGTTAGTAAAGTTTTTTTCGACAACAGAGTTGAGGTCGAGCAAATAATTTAGCCACTTACCGAAAACAATTTGAACATAAATTGGCTCCATCGCAGAAACACGATAGCCTAATTCCTTCTGTCACTTACAATTACGTAAACGAACATTAGAAGTACGCAATGAAGTGCGGCTACGAATGACACCTGTTAGTTACTTGTCTACGATATATGCAATATAAATGTAGTCTTCCATATCCGCAGGTCTTCTTAAAAGTCCCGTGTGATTTATTATACATGGAAAATAGTTGTTATAAGTCAAATTTTCTTGGTCAAGCTGAGATGGAGTGTGTGGACCATAGGCTGCTAATTAGTGTTATAAATATTCTTAAATGTGTTCACTGATTATACAAAATTTTGTCTTGCTAGTATATTTTGAATAAAAAGCCAATACTTATTCATATGATTTTAAGTAAAATTCCAAAAATGAAGTCTCTGAAAGCAGTAAGTCACTTATCATCTTCTTCTCATATTTCAATTCTCTTTTATGGTCTCGCGATTATGTATCTTACTTCCGCCACCATCTCTGCTTCCTATGCTGGTAATGAGACTGATTATCACGCGCTGTTGTCATTTAAGTCACAGATCACTGACCCATACAAAGCTCTAACCTCGTGGAACCATTCCTTTCATTTCTGTGACTGGAGTGGTATTTCATGTGAAAGCGGCACAAGCAGTGACTGTTTTACGACTCGATTCGCAAGGCTTAGAAGGCTCGTTGTCACCTCATGTAGGAAACCTCAGCTTCCTCCGTGAGCTTTCTCTCAGGAACAACAGCTTTCAAGGAAGCATTCCTCATGAACTTGGTCGTCTACTTAGGCTCGTGTATTTATCTTAGTATAAACAAATTCAGTGAGTCATTCCAACAAACTTGTCTGGTTGTTCTAACCTCAAGACCTTAGGCTTGTTATTAATAAATTAGCTGGAAGCGTACCCAAGGAGATGAGTTTACTCTCCAAACTTACTCGTCTGGTAATTCACGACAATAAGTTAACAGGTGGAATCCCACCTTTCTTGGGGAATATCACATCAATGGAAGTATTCTCTGCTACCAGGAACCAGTTGGGTGGGAGCATTCCAGATACCTTGGGTAATTGGAAAAACTTGACGGAATATTACTCTGGTGGCTGCAACTTACATGGAAGCATCCCTTATTCCATTTTCAACCTCTCACTCCTAGTTAATTTTTCCTTAGCTGAAAATCACCTCACTGGTAGTCTTCCTTCAGAAACTGGTAATCAGCTCCCAAATCTTGAGCTCCTTCAGTTATGGGGTAACGAACTGACCGGAGTTCTTCCACCTTCTATTTCTAATTGTTCTAAATTATGGTTTCTTGAAATGCATGACAACAATTTTAGTGGCAAGTTGACTATCGACTTTTCAAAACTAAGAGATATTAAAATAATTAGATTACAGAATATCAACTTCCATGGACGCGGAGAAGGTGATGACCTGGGGTTTATTGATTCTTTGAAAAACTGCACCAAATTAGTAAGGTTGGATCTTTATAATTGCAATCTTATAGGAGTTCTTCCAGTATCGGTAGGTAATCTCTCTCATCAACTCAGCTCTCTATATTTAGGACACAATCAATTATTTGGAAGCCTCCCTTCAAGTATAGGTAGTCTAGTTGGTTTGACCACTTTATTTTTACAAAATAATAGATTCAAAGGAAACATCCCCACTAGCGTTGGTAAACTTCAAAAGCTACAAGTTCTTGATCTAGATAGCAATCAATTTTCAGGGCCTATCCTTGATGTCATTGGGAACCTATCATTGTTGTCTGAACTTTATTTATATTCCAACAAATTAGAAGGCCATATTCCACCAAGCCTTGGGAATTGTAAACAACTAAATGGCTTAAACCTTGGAGATAATAGACTCGGTGGAAAAATACCCAAGCAACTTCTTCAACTTCCATCACTAAGGGTGGTGGCAACCATGCCAATCTTAAATTTTCATGCCTAATCACCCACCAATAATATCCTTCCATCTCATCTCATACCTAACAATAGATTTTTAGTGGCAACCATGCCTAACCCATACCTCATTTTTTTTTACCCACAACCCGAAAACTGTAGTTATTGTAATATTTAATTACTGTTTACCACCTTGTGACTTCTCTCTCTCACACACACTGACACACCACGAAGCAGTTCTTCATTGTACTCACTAGTTCTTCATCTGTACTAGCTTTGAAATAGAAGGTGTTGGAAAAGAAGGCTGGAAAACACTAGTTCTTCATCATCTGTACTAGCTTCATTTGTACTAGTTCTTCATCTTCATCTGTACTCACTAGTTCTTCATCATTTGTGAGTGAAAAAGAAGGCTGGAAAACAGCTTCGAAAAGATACCCAACGGCTACAATATTGAATGCTCCAACGGATACATTTTTCTTCCAACGTCCGAATTTTAGCCATGCCAAATCGGGGTCTTTTGCCGATTCGACAATTGCTCCTTCCATGCCGCCTGATGCCGATTTGCATGCAATACCCACGCCGCTCGGTTTGCTCCATGCCGAAGGGCATACCGAGACGGTTGCCAGTACCCTAACTAATTTTTTAAGTCTTTATTACAACAGCTTGTCTGGTTCCATTCCATCAGTGATTAAAGAGCTCAACATGTTGAACTATCTAGATTTATCTTATAATAATTTATCAGGTCCCATTACTAGTAGCCTTGGTGAGTGTATTAGCCTTACAGAGTTATACCTTAGTGGCAATAGATTTGAAGGCATAATTCCATCTTCATTAAGTTCCTTGGGAGGATTGGGGGTACTCGACATATCTGAAAATTATTTATCAGGTAGAATTCCACAATTTTTAAGCAAATGGAAATCCTTAGAGTATTTGAACCTATCCTTTAATGATTTTGAGGGTGAAGTACCGACTCTAGGAGTGTTTGCCAATGCAAGCGCATTTTCGGTTTTGAGAAACCATAAGCTTTGTGGTGGTTTGGTTACACTTAAGTTACCCAAATGCAAGGAGACGGGTAGTAAGAAAAAAAGGTTTCCTTTCTTCATATTAGTCATCTTGATTGCAGTCACGTTGCTCGTCGTATTATGTTGTGTGTGCTTGGTTATCTTGTTCAATCGCTTTCACCTCTTTCTCTAAAGCTTGTGTTTGTAAAACTAGTGACCTAACAGTGGTATCAATCGCCTACTAGTTGGGTGAATCGTGTTTGTTTTTGAAGTGGGTTTCGGTCCTACGCCTAAAACGCACTTGATACTTTGGTTCGCTTAAAAACATATTTTTTACACTTTCGAATCCAAGATTCTTGTCCTTTCAATGTCTTAAGGTGTTAAAATAAGTGTTTTTGGAAAAAAGTTTCAAACTTTATGCGTGGAGAGTTGTTTTTGATCGAGTTTTTGAACGTGTGTATCCTCCTACTCGTAACTGTTTTAGAGGCTTTGGTTCATCAAGTTTTACACTTTTGTGTATTTTGGTGTTATTAAAGCTATTTTATCACACAAAAACTGATTTATAAACACTTTTGGACGAAATCAAAATCTTGTGCAAACCTACGCGTAAGAAAACCCTAAACTTACGCGTAAGTTTCTCCTTGGTTTGATCTACATTTTCGTGGTTTATTCCGTGTTTTCTTTCTTGGATAAGTCTGAAAATACGTCGACTTTGGATATATTTTGCACTGTGATAGTGTAAAAGATCATTTGGGTAAAACCCTAAATTTACGCATAAGCATTAGCTTAAGCGTAGAAATCCTACGCAAAAGATTCACTTTACGCGTAAACTCAGTTCTACGCATAAGGTAATCCTATGCCTAACTTGTGTCTACGCATAACTTTAGTGGTTTTTTTTCCTACTTACGCGTAAGCTAAATCCTACGCGTAGCTCCCTATTGTTACGCGTAACTTTGGTTTTTTTACGCATAAGTGCTACTTGGTTTTTTTTGTCTTTTCTACGCCTAAGGACACTTCATCAACAAAGGTTCATTCGACTACAAAGATCCACTTTTACCAACACGAGTTTTTCAACATGTCTCAACCTCCATACTCTAACTATTTCCCTTACACTTATCCTCAACGTCAACAACAACAATTAACTCCTCAACATCAACAATGGAATCAACAACAAGCCATTTATCAACAAAAATTTAATCAACAACATACTCCACAACATGGTGCATTTCCACAACCTCAAATGGTTCAACATCCACCTGGTCTTCAAGCTCAACCCTACACAACTGAATTCAACCAACATCCGTCAAGGAGCACTATCACTACAAGAAAAAGAGGTTTTTAGGACGAAACTTTTTATAACGGTTAAAAAATCGTGCCAAATACACGTATTTGGCACTTGTGGGGTAACCGTGACAAAAAAGTAGGTATTTAGGACGGCTATTAAGAAACTGTTCCAAATATGTATGCATTTGGAACGGCTTGAGTTACCAGTGCCAAATATTTATGTATTTGGGACGATTGGTACTACCAGTGCCAAATTTGTATATGTATTTGGAACGCTATATGTTGTTGGTGCCAAATGCACATGTATCTGGAGCAGTTGGTACGAACCAAATACCTATATGTATTTGGAACATTATCTAATGATGGTGCCAAATACTTATTTATTTTGAATGGCTTTTACAGGTTGTGAAAAATACAACCTCTATTTAGGTAAAACATGCCATTCTTGTGGCACGACGCCTAATCGCACCATGTGACATGCGTCGAATAAAACACTTAATACTTACCAAATAAATTTTTATTATTATTCCCAAAATCCTTTCCCCCAAAAACCCAATCTTAATTTTTCATTTCTTCCAAAACCCAATATTCCTTCCTACAGTCGACCACACCACCTTTAAAACCTAACCTCACCTTATCTTTTTCTGTTCCCCCAAAACCTAACCTCAACATTTCTTTCCCCCCAAAACAAAATTGAGCTTTCACTGATTCGAGTTATCCGACTATTCTAGCTACAATTGTTTGCATTCTTTCGATTTTGAAGGTTTACGGAGGCACGTATCTTTTGATTTACATTATAGGTGGCAATTTGTGTCTAAAATCTAAAAAATGGGCAAATTTGTAAAATATTTGAGCATATTTATCCCCCTTCTTTCTATGAAATAGTCTTGTACAACCCATTAAAAAGTTAAATGGGCATTACGAGCACATATTTTCGCTCAATTGGAGAACATTACAAATGTTTTTAAAGACAAGCTTATAGATATAATTATATTTAATTTTTTAAACATAAATAAGGTGTTACGTTTGAATAATCTATTTCATCGTTTTAGGTCTTTTCTAAAGCGATTCATATAACATGAACCCGTTTGACTTGTGCCCGTTTGAACTGTGGCCCGTGCGCGCCTGGCCCACCTGTTTTGTCACCTCTAATTTACACTTATAATATATTGAAGTTTTCCTTTAATGGTCAAAACATATTCGAATGGGTTACTATGAGTGTAAATGGGTCATATAGGTTGGGATGGATTTTTTTTATTACTTATGCTTGTTATGTGTTTACCATCTTCTGTCTATGGTGGATGGCAATGAATAAGGAAAGCTTTGAATATGCAATGCCATTTTGAAGTAAGTTGCGAAGTGGGACCGTGTAGACCTCATTGTTACCTAGGGTATGTTCAGTAAAAATAGTTGTTGTTGTTGGTGCTGGTGATACTGGTGATATTGCTGATGCTGATGTTGTTTCTAGAAAATATTAAAAAATGTTGTTTTTTAGTGTTGTTTAGCAAACTAGTCGTAAATGTTGTAAAAGTGTAAAATGACATAATTTAACATTCAAGTAACAAATCCTATATGAATAAGAATAATAAATAAAAGGGCAACTCGGTAATTTTGTGAAATATAATCTCTAGCATATTTTTAAAAGCTGGTTTAATGGGGTGTTAGGCTGAGCTTAAATGACGGGCTAATGGGTTTATGAGTTTATTAGCTCATATGTGCTAATAAGCCTAAACTAAGTGTTTGGTTAAGCTTATTTGATTGGGCTTATGAGCTTTTATAATGGAGGTTTGATAAATCCAAACTTTGTGGCATATTTGAAAAGAAGTGAGCTTATATAAAAATATTTTATAAAAAAAACCTTTTATACCGTCATTTAATAACTGCACCATTTAATGTTCATGAACATTTGTTGGCATTTTACCTTTTAAAATATGATAAGTGAAGTCAAACAATTACCAATGGCTTATGAGCTTATGGTATATAAAGCCATAAGCCGCTTATATAACGTAAGCATAAGCCCAATTTAGCCAAACACCCTGATGCAACTTACTTTTTGGGATATAATTTACAGATTCACAAAACACATAGTAAACACCTAAAATCACACACACAAATCTCTCAATTCTCTCATTGTCGTATCTAATCACAGCTGATATCATCGATAATCTCCATTACAACCATCACTTCACCACCGCCACCATTCAAACGCCGTCACCATCAACGTCAGGATGCCAAAAGTTTCCATACAACCTTCACCGCCGCCACCATGCCAACACTAACCGCCATATCCAATTCACCTGATCAGTTGCCACCGTCATCTTCATTGTCTTCTTCCTCCTCCTCTGGTTCATCTTCTCCGATCTGGTGGCTTCACCGGTGCCGAGCAATTTATGCCGATTTCTTAGTTTTGAATTCTATTGTTGATGCCATATCAAAATTCTTCATTATCTCAATTATTGTTTTCTCACTTTTATTATTCATAATTATATATGAAGGAACCCTCTTGGTTTGCAAAGATGTGTGAAGCCTTGAGCAGCCAACAGTCAATACATGAAGCTGTATCACTTGATAGACCTCCAATGCTCACTCCAGGAAACTATGATCAATGGGTGATAAGGTTCTTTAGGTTTTGTGATCTGAAGAAGCCACATGGAAAGTTCTTAAAGAAGGTTATCTTGGAAGGTCCATTTCAGATGCCTAATGTTGTTGTACCCGCAGATCAGAATGCTAATCCTCCAAGAGATGAACAAACAAACATTGCTACTCCTGCAGACTTGAATCCTCAATAACTTCTCCACTATGAAGCTGATGAACTAGCAATGGAATATATCCTCTTAGGATTACCAAACCCAATTCTTCGTAGTGTTGATGCTCAAAAGACTGCACAGAAGATGTGGGCACATATTCGTCTTCTTATGGAGGATCCATACTCAATCAGAGGATTTGGAATCCAAAATCTACTTGGCTTATGAACACTTCATGATTGAACCTGGAGAGACACTAGAGTCTTATCATAATCTTTTTTCAGAAATCATCAATGATTTGGATAAACACAACATCATCATGCCAAAAATTGCAGTGAATACTAAGTTCCTGAGTAGTCTTGGTCCTGAATGGGAGAAGTATGTCATTTTTCTCCATCAAGTGAAGAATATGCATCAATCCACCTATGGGTTGTTGTACGATTACTTGAAGCCCCATGAAAAGGAAGTTGATCGTGAAAGGATTCTCCGTGCTCAAATCGCTCCACCGACACATCCGGAAAATCAACAACTTGCCTTATATGCTCAACAAAATTATCCTCCTCAACCAGCAACTCAATCAACTTCCTCAAACCCACCACATGATCCTTCACAGCAACAAAATCAATTGGTCCCATACAACAACAACAATGCTCAAGCAACTGTAACTGAAGCTAATGAGGATATCAATCCGTTTGAAGCACTGCAACAAGGATTTGTTATGATTGCTAATGCTTTTGGCCGTTACACCAACAGATCCAACAATCGCATTCGTTCCTCATCTAACACAAGGAATCAAGCTGTTGTAAACAATGGACGAGTTGAAGTTCAGAATCGTGGTTATGGTCGTCGATGAGCGGTGGTCAAGGGTTTAATCTCATGGTCGAATAACAATAGAGCTCCAGGTGGTGGAACAGGAATTGCTCAAAATGGGTTAAATGGTCTTCGTTGCTACAACTCGTAATGAGAATGGACACTGCTAATGCATGCCCAAAGCCGAGGACTAGGGCGTTGCTTATCACAAAGAGGCTCTTCTTTTGGCTCTTAAAGATGAAGTCGGTGGAACTCTCACGCACAAAGAACATAGCTTCATGGCGTATGCGCACTCGATGATGATATGGAGGACTTGCAGACCAATTCAAATATTATGTTGATGGCTAATATGCAAGAGTTACACATGAGTGAAACAGGCCCGAGTATGACATCGATGGCTTGTCTCGTGTACCGAACAAACCATTTTATCTACGATCTAATATCTCCGCTAATATCCCGAATCCGCAGCAGGCTCGAATGTTCAAAATGAGTCTTTCACATCACATTCGATGATTTTCAAATAGATCCCGTAGTTACATTTGACGATCAAGATGACCTTATGGTTTCCCCTGATAATCAAATTGACTCCGTGGTTATACTTGAGGATCTACATAATGATCATGTTGAGACTCACGTTGAACACGCCGAACTTTTGCCTCATCTAGATTTTGCTCGTTTAATACAAGACCAACAAACCATAGTGGAAGAATGTCGTGCAATTAAGGAGGACTTAAAACGCAAAAATGCACTGTTAACCAAGGATTTTGAATGTTTAAACATGCAACTCAATTTTTCAAAGCTCAAGATAAGCGTGAAAAGGTTTTGAGCGACTTTTACTAAATCTCATCAAAACAAAAATATTTAGAGAGACAGATCGTGATCTAGCCGCTTGAAAAATGCTTTGTTGTGCGAAATAGAACAATGAAACATGAACATAAAAAGCAAATTAACGCCTCACCTTGGAAAATCAAAAACTAAGGCGAGTTGTTAACTTGTCAAAAAACGTTCTCTGCATACAAAAAGCATTCAACGAATCGTATAGATGACTATCTGGAAGAAATTGTTGAATTGCAACGCAAGCTTAAAGAGTTTAAAACTGTTGTTTATAAACATGGTGAGTCTGTAACAGCTATTGAAAAGTTTACTTTAAAACCCAATCCAAAAGGATATGGCCTGAATCTTGCTGATTACAAACCTAAGCTTTCTCTCAAAACATTCAAACTAAATCCGGAAGTTTCCAGTGCAGAATATAAAATTGATGACATTGTTATGGATCATTGTTGAATATAATCGTCAAGAGGAATTAGATCTCAAGGCGAGAGTCGATCAAAATTAGAAAAAGTTGTTTATAACAAACCTTTTACTTATTCACAAGTTAGTTTCGTCCGTCAAAGGATTCTTCTAACACACAAGGGTTATCATTAAAACACCCGAGTCTTCTTATGTTAATCCCAAACAAGAATTTGAACAAATTTATGGTCCTTTACCTTCCATCAGTGAAGTAAATTCTAAACCTGAAAATCGCAAAATTCTTAGATATTTTGACATTTTCATAGCTGACCTCAAAACTTTGGAACATGAGATAGAATATCATTCTGAAATAAAAGTTCAACATTTTCAATCGCCTCCGGAGGCGAGAACAAGAGACATTTTTGAAAAATCTTTTACCTAATGTCAAAATTTTGAAAAATTGTGCAATATCTTGGGAAAAGGAATTTCATAAGGAACTTGGAGTGATGAAAACGTTGTCGAGAAAATGCGAAACATCTATTTCTAATACTAAGCATAAAAGAAAATGTTGAGAAAAGATGTTGATCGACTCTTGGAAGATGTTATCTCTTGATATCCATAATGTTTTGTTACTTCATGCTTTGCCATTGGCATCGATTATATCTCTAGCGATATCGTTGATAATGTTGTTACCGTTGATAATTCTGATCTTGTGCATCAATTCAACTCTTTAAAAGCTGAAAATGAACGATTGAATAACGAGCTTTCAAACGCAAAACGTCGTCTTCAATGGTGTCAAAAAGATTGTCAAAATCGTGAACTTGATTTGCAGAAGAAAATCACCCAGTTGTAATCTAAATCGTTTAACCCAAAAATTGAGCAACTGGATGATCAAAACGTGTCTTTGAAAGGTCAAATCTCTAAATATGAACAAGAACTTGTAAAAGTTAAACTGGAATATGGTATCATATTTGATTTACTCAAAAAGACTCGTGTTGAAGCATCAAACGAGCTTGATCATTTTCTCAAACACACTATGGAAGTCATGAATTTTTCGAAATCTTAGCTTACGAAAATCAAGAGTTGGTGCACACTATCTTTAAGCTAAGAGAAATGTTAGGAAAGTATGAACATTTGCCCCCAACCGTCATTAAGAAAATAGCACCAGTCACACTTAGTAATCGTGAACCTAGGATTCCAACTGCCAAATCACAAGCTGCTAACGTGCTTTCCTCTACTGAAACAGGACTAGTTGCTTCATTTCCAAACGTCCGCATTTCACCGCCTAAGAGCACTCAAACGAAGAATAGGAAGTTGCGACCTAAGAAAAGGACAAATAAGAATGCTGAAGTAGAAGAACACCGTAGGACAATGAATAAGACTCACGTTGCTTCCACTATAGAAATTGCGTATGGGCAAATGTAATAGAAATAGTGATGTAACGAATGCCAAACCGTTAAGTACTTTTGATATTATGTCTGATGCACCTTGTGATATTTGTCTAAAAAGTATGAATTCTGATTGTCATGACAAATGTGTTCCTAAAGCTATCATCTCTCGTTTATGGAATCCTAAGACTCGGAATACCTCTAGGCCAAATAATCAATCTAAGTCTGTGCTTGGTAGACTGCCGTCTTTAGATTCTAAGAAACACATTGTTGTCCCTGTAGCTCACATCTCACCTCCTAAGAATGTTGTCCCACCTAGTGCATTCACCAAGACTAAAACAAATAGTAGTTATAGATGGCAGAAATGGATACATAACACATTTGGATTTAAATGGATGCCTAAAATTATTAATGTGTGTATGTCTCACTCTAACCGCCAGAACCCTCTAACATTTTGGGTTCCACATCTACTTCTATTCCATCCGTGTCGCCTGTGTGTAATGCGGTGATATGATCATTCTAGATTGTTGATAGCGGCTGTTCCCGTCCACATGACAGCAATCTTAAACTGTTTACCAACTTTATTGCAAAGTTCATTGGCACCGTCGGGTTCGGAATGATCACTTCAGCCTATCATGGGCTACGGAGACTATGTTAATGGGAACATCGAAATAAGCGGGGTTTACTATGTGGAAGGCCTCGGTCACAATCTCTTTCAGTGGGTCAATAGCGGGGAGAAAACATGTTTCATTCGTGATCTACAAGGAAACAACCTTATGTCCGCTCGCATTCGTCTAGTCTTTACACTATCTCTATGCAAGACATGGTTGCTTCTTCCCCATCCGCTTACTTTCAAAGGCAACATCAACAAAATCCGGCTATGGCACCGTGTCTCTCACATCTAAACTTTCAGACCATCACCAACCTTGCTCGACACAAACTAGTAGAAGGACTCCCACAATTTCGGTATTCAAAAGATCACCTTTGCTCAGCCTGTGAACAAGGAAAAAGTACTCGTGCTCATTTTCCTTCTAAGGTGGAACACAACTCTCAGCATGTACTTCATCTTCTTCATATGGATTTGTGTGGCCCGATGCGTGTACAAACGATCAACGGCAAGTGCTACATTTTAGTAATCGTTGATGATTATTCACGCTGGACTTGGGTTTACTTTCTTCGAAGCAAAGACCAAGCTCCACAGATGATTATCACCTTTCTCACGAAAAATAGTGTTCACTCAAACACCGCCCGACAAATCGTAATGCACAGAGGAACCGAATTTGTTAACCAAACCCTTCGTGAATTCTATGAGACGAACGAATACAACATCAAACATCTATTACTCGTACACCTGAACAAAACGGAGTTGTTGAAAGACGAAACCGAACGTTGGTGGAAGCTGCAAGAACAATGTTAATCAATGCCAAACTCCCAGATTACTTATGGGCTGAAGCCGTCTCTACTGCATGCTATACTCAAAACCGTTCTATGATTACCAAACGCCACAAAAAAACACCATTTGAGCTTGTCCACAACAGAAAACCGAATTTAAAACACTTTCATGTATTTGGATCTCTTTGCTATCCGAATAATGATCGTGATGACTTTGGAAAGCTCAAAGCCAAAGCTGACATTGGAGTCTTTATTGGTTATTGTGATAATTCTAAAGGTTTCAGTTATAAGTAGTAGTTAAGGCTTAAGATTCATAAACTCTGCAAATGCGGTGTGGCGGTTTTTGATCTATAATATTATTAAGAGTTTTACTTAGAGGTCGATACTAGTCTTTTATTATGGAATATGGTTTCGAGATGAGTGCTATATGTTTCGTTAGGTGCTTTGTGAAAAGTTACATAATGTAGATGAATTTTCATGCATCCTCCATTTAAGGAATGCGTGTGAATGTTTCAATGTATGATGGACAGGAAATATCTTATATTAATTTGACTGAGGGTGGCGGTGAAACATTTTGAGGTGGTCAAGTTTCTTTTAGAGAAAAACAATAGTACGACGACACTAGTATTGAGGAGATTTGATGGTGGTGGTGCTGGGTGGGTTTGAGAATTTGAGATGTGGTGTGAGAGTGGGGAAGAAGACGAGGGTATATTAGTCATTTTACATGCGTTTGACCTTGACTAACGAGGGATGTGGTGTGAGAGGTGGATGCTAGTCTGTTATTATGGAATTTGGTTTTGAGATTAGTGTTATATGATGCATCTTTCACCTTTCCAATTATATGCTAGAAATACTGAATTTGTAATTATCAATTCTAAGGTAGTATGTAAATGCATTCTTGTCCATCTAAGGGGTAGAACATAAAGGCTAATTTTTGTTCATTGAAAATATGAAAACTTACCACCTCTTAGTTAAATATGTCAATAGACATATGTACCCACACGTAGGAAAACCATTGTTGACAAACGAACGAGCAACAAAATGACATATTTCAACATTTAGGACCACAATTACATCCAACAAATTCAATGTATATAAATTGGCATCGTTGATTCCTTGAATTGTAGGCTCCTTAATGTGGATTAAAAAGAATAATCGAAGTACAACGCCTAACCCGTATTTTCTTTATTTGTATTTATGGATATTGTGTCACATTGTCACGGTGAACGGAAGATATGGCCTCTTTGAGTTTCCAGTGAAACTACAAGTCAATTTTGCGTCCCTTATCGTACATACACACTTACGGCTTCAAAGCATTTCATAACTATCTTACCTCCTAAGGATCTTACCTCTTAAGGATACTTAGATATTTGGTATTCTCAACTATGAAGAAACGAACTTAGTAAGAATACTTGGAGGCAAAGACAAGTCTATTTACTAAGTTTTGTAAGCCTATCAATAGAAGTTAAAAGTTGAGCTCGAATTAGAACAATTCCGCCTTTTCACTTTACATTTGTGTTTTCTATCACAATTATTTTCAGCAACAAAGTTTGTTACTTCAGTTCTTCGAAAGTGCAGAACTCTTTAACATTTACTGAATTCAAAGCGAGATATTTGATTGTATCATTAATGGACGCAGCCTGACACAGATAGTAAAATGAGGGAAATTTACCAATGTTAGAATTTATATTAACGCAAATAAATTCATCATTGTTCTATATATCGTGAGGATAAGTATCTATATTAACGCTATCCAACCTTCAATTTCTTTTTGTATGCGTCACTCTTCATTATAGATATTAGCTTTTAATTCTACGAGAAATCATTCTATGAATACATGCGCATTATGCTCAATCTGTCAGTTTTGTATATCTGTATCAGGTTTGAGAATCGCTGTCAAAGGTAGAAGCTTGGTTAAGCATTAGCTCGGGCCAGAATAATGCCTAATCTTCACGTTTACTTAAAACGATTGATGTGAGTAGCATTATCAAGGAAGTGGTGAAGCATATTAACTGCTTGAGTGAACCGGTGAAGGATGGAATGCAATAAAGATGAAGCCACAAGGGTGAAAGAACGCTGAGAGTAACCTTTCTTCGAAGGATGTAAAGGGCGCAAAGAAAGTTGCTTTAAAGGCGCGAAATTTGTTTCCTGGTCTTGAGGGTATTTCCCAACTATTAGCAGTTCTGGATGTGCATGTTGCTGCTGAAAACAAAGTAAGCGGTGAATCAGATTATTATGGGATACTTGGTTTGAACCCATTAGCAGATGATGATACTGTGAAGAAACGTTATAGAAAACTAGCTTTATCACTTCATCCCGATAAGAACAAGTCTATAGGTGCAAAAGGGGCATTCCAGCTCGTTTCTCAAGCATGGAATCTGTTATCTGATAAAGATAAAAAATCGGCGTATGATCCTAAAAGGCATGCTCAGCTCGTTTCACAATGTCATGAAGAGTGCAGCTACCTGGACAGCTGGTTCTGATGCGCAGAAAAAGGTTACCACTTCTCAAAAGAAGGATAGAACTACTACTCAGATGAAGAAAAGAACGAAGAGTCAAAAGGATGAGACTAATGGAACTACCAAGACGGTTCCCACTCCTGTTTCTTCATCCTCCAGTGAACAGATAGCTCCTGAGACGTCAAATGTCAAAGCTTCTCGAAAAAGAACAAAGTTAATGGGACTGCCAATACGGGCCCCACCTTCCAATTTAACAAAACTCGTTTCTTGATTGGTTGTGTTTTTAGTGGTAGAAGAAGGCACTGTTAGCTGCTTTGGGTCCTTATTGGCAGACTAATGAGTCTTTGGTAAGTTTCTTCCATTGTTATATTGTTTAAGATTATCTAATAGACATCATGGACCATTATCCCTTAAATTAAAATTTATAATGCATTATAAGTCTAGTCTTCCTACTCCCAAGTTTTTTCTAAGTCTTTTATACATAGAAAATAGTTATTATTAGTCAATGAATTAGTGGATGTTCCCACTCCCAAGTTTTCTTCAACAAAGAAACGCAATACCTTGAGTTAATAAATTGTGTTATCTGGTAAGTATATCATGCTAAAAATGATAGTTAATAAATTGAGTTATCTTGTAAATTAATTCATTGAGACATTTTATCAACTGGTTTATGTGCATATTACAACTGACTTGTTTGAACTATTAAACATATGCAAATGAACTCGAAAGAAGTCAAACCTTGATAGATAGAAAGAAACGCTATACCTTCAAATTATAGGGTTTTAGTGAATGTCTTCTAAACACCATTGATCACTCAAACCTAAGAACAAAGGTATTCTAAATGGTCCGTGAGGAAAGGATCCCCTAAGACGAATAATTGAATTGGAAATGGGTTTGCTCCAGAAAAGTTTTTTGAAGATGATCCAATAGAAGGTGAAGAATCTAGATGGAGTTAAACATACAATAAGATTTTTATGATTTTCAAAAGTCAGATTTTATGTGGAGCGAAGACCGATATTGTCAAGATGGAGTTAAACATACAATATGAACTTTTACGAACTTTTATGATTGAAGTGCAAAAATTCAAATTTTGTGCCGAAAACTGATATTGTCAAGATTGTGGAGCGAAGAATTTGGCATATCATGGAGGAAAACAAATCTATACTAGTACGCATTCCTTCCGGGTTGAAGAAGTCCAGTTGGTGGTTTGTGACTGGTTAACAGGGTATTTGGATACAGTAAACTTTTAGTTCTGTGACGATGAGGAAAATAAGTGTTTGGATTCTGGTATAGTTTACTATGGTTTTACTTCTGTGAGAAATCATTTTATGAATACTTTATACATGTGTATCTGTATCAGGAGTAGCTTGATTAAGCATTAGCTCGAGCCAGAAAATTGCCTAATCTTCACGTTTACTTAAAACTATTAATGTATTATTAAGTGGTGAACTAGTGAAGGATGGAATGCAATAAGGATGAAGCCACAAGGGCGAAAGAAATCGCTGAAAGTAAGTTGTCCTCAAAGGATGTAAAGGGCGCAAAGAGATTTGCTTTAAAGCCGCGAAATTTGTTTCCTGGTCTTGAGGGTATTTCCCAACTATTAGCAGTTCTGGTTGTGCATGTTGCTGCCGAAAACAAAATAAGCGGTGGATCGAATTATTATGGGATACTTGGTGTGAACCCATTAGCAGATGATGATACTGTGAAGAAACATTATAGGAAACTAGGCAGCTTTATCACTTCGTCACGATAAGGACAAGTCCATAGGTGCAGAAGGGGCATTCCAGCTCGTTTCTCAAGCATGGAATCTGTTAACCGATAAAGATAAAAGATCAGCGTATGATCATAAAAGGCATGCTCAGCTCGTTTCACATTGTCACGAAGAGTGCAGCTACCCAGACAGCTGGTTCTGATGCGCAGACAAAGGTTACAACTTCTCAAAAGAAGGATAGAACTACTACTCAGACGAAGAAAAAAACGAAGAGTCAAAAGGATGAGACTAATGGGACTACCAAGACAGTTCCCACTACTGTTTCTTCATCCTCCAGTGAACAGATAGCTCCTGAGACGTCAAATGTCAAAGCTTCTCGAAAAAGAACAAAGTTAATGGGACTGCCAATACGGGCCCCACCTTCCAATTTAACAAAACTCGTTTCTTGATTGGTTGTGTTTTAGTGGTAGAAGAAGGCACTGTTAGCTGCTTTGGTCCTTATTGGCAGACTAATGAGTCTTTGGTAAGTTTCTTCCATTGTTATATTGTTTAAGGTTATCTAATAGACATCATGGACCATTATCCCTTAAATTAAAATTTATAATGCAATATAAGTCTAGTCTTCCCACTCCCAAGTTTTTCTAAGTCTTTTATACATAGAAAATAGTTATTATTAGTCAATGAATTAGTGGATGTTAGAGAAAGAAGTTACTAATCGTGCTATTTGGATGGCATGATTAAAGTTATAATGCAATATAATCTTGTGTTCCCACTCCCAAGTTCTATTCAACAAAGAAACGCAATATCTCGAGTTAATAAATTGTGTTATCTGGTAAGTATTTCATGCTATCTTGTAAAGTAATTCATTGAGACACTTTATCAAATGGTTTATGTGCATATTACAACAGACTTGTTTGAACTATTAAACATATGCAAATGAACTCGAATCGAAAGAAGGGAAACCTCGATAGATAGAAAAAAAACGCTATACCTTCAAATTATAGGGTTTTAGTGAATGTCTTCTAAACACCATTGATCACTCAAACCTAAGAACAAAGGTATTCTAAATGCTCCGTGAGAAAAGGATCCCATAAGACGAATAATTGAATTGGAAAATGGGTTTGCTCCAGAAAATTTCTTTGCGATTTTGATTTTGTACTTCAAAGTTTTTTTAAGATGATCCAACAGAAGGTGAAGAATCTAGATGGAGTTAAACATACAATTCGATTTTTTTGATTTTCAAAAGTCTGATTTTACATGGAGCGAAGACCGATATTGTCAAGATTGAGTTAAACATACAATATGAACTTTTACGCACTTTAATGATTGAAGTGCAAAAATTCAAATTTTGAGCCGAAAACCGATATTGTCAAGATTGTGGAGCGAAGAATTTGGCATATCATGGAGGAAAACAGATCTATACTAGTACGCATTCCTTCTGAGTTTGTCACAGTTGCTACCTGATAGTAACTCGACTCATCAATCTGGAAGGTTTTCAGTATAACCTGATTGCACCATTTGGATGTCAAATGATCAAACTATTTAATCTGGGGAAAGGAATTGGCTCGCCTTCCATTGTTAGCCCATTAGCTCATTAACCTACCGGATTTTGTTT
Organism: Chrysanthemum lavandulifolium; assembly: GCA_022545495.1. Lineage (NCBI taxonomy): Eukaryota > Viridiplantae > Streptophyta > Magnoliopsida > Asterales > Asteraceae > Chrysanthemum > Chrysanthemum lavandulifolium. The sequence goes on from CM040241.1 coordinate 60,477, forward strand.
TTCTTCCATTGTTATATTGTTTAAGGTTATCTAATAGACATCTTGGACCATTATCCCTTAAATTAAAGTTATAATGCAATATAAGTCTAGTCTTCCCACTCCCAAGTTTTCTTATAAGTCATTTACACATAGAAAATAGTTATTATTAGTCAAGGAATTAGTGGATGTTAGAGAAAAGAAGTTACTAATCGTGCTATTTGGATGGCATGATTAAAGTTACAATGCAATATAAGTCAAGTCTTCCCACTCCCAAGTTTTCTTCAATAAAGAAACGCAATACCTTGAGTTAATAAATTGAGTTATATATCTTGTAAAGTATTTCATGCAAAAATGATAGTTAAGAAATTGAGTTATCTTGTAAAGTATTTCACTGAGACATTTTATCAAACCATTTATGTGCATATTACAAATGACTTGTTTGAACGATTAATTAAACATACGCAAATGAACTTGAATGAAGTGAAACCTTGATAGAAAGAAAGAAACGCTATACCTTAAAATTATAAGGTTTTAGTGCATGTCTCCTAAACACCATCTATCATTCGAAGCTAAGAACCAAGGTATTCTAAATGCTCCGTGAGGAAAGGATCACATAAGGGCATAAGCCAAAGAATAAATATGCAAATAATTGAATTTGAAATGGATTTGCTCCACAAAACTTCCTGGCGATTTTGATTTTGTACTTCAAAGTTTTTTAAGATGATCCAGCAGAAGGTGAAGAATCCAGAAGGAGTTAAACATACAATACGAACTTGTATGATTTTTAAAAGTCTGATTTTATGATTAAAGTTTAAGATTGACGTGCAAAAATTCAAATTTTGTGCAGAAACCCAATGGTAAAAAAAGGTCTGCAATGGAGCTACCCTAGTAAGCAATGTACAAACTTAAATCATTTACCGTTCAAATTATGTATATCATGTAGTATTTTTTTAATATTTTTTTTAATAGAACAAGCAAATAGAAAATTGACAACCAACTTAATGGATTCATCATTAGTGAACACTTCAATTAAACGCTTATTAGAAATCTTTGTTGATAAAACACTACTAAAGAGCAACAAATAGTTACTATAACAGAGTGTGTAGTAGTGAAAGAAAAGTTATAAAACTTAGTTCAGTAAATAAGATCATGTTATTGTTTCAAGGCTATACCTTCAATTATCTAAATAGCAACATATAGTTACTATTGAAAAAACTTATATACAAACTTTTATCATACTGCTATTGAAAGTTCAACTTTTTATGTGTTGTTTAAACTAAACCTCCATTAGCAATAGCTTTGTTGCTCAAGGTTTGACCTGGAAGTTCTCCATCATTTTAGGTAATGTTGAAAAAACATTTTTTTTTTTTTATTATTTTTTTTTTCAAATAGATACTAACACTCATATAAGTTCTCCTATCCTATAAGTTCATATTCCTTAAGCGCCACCAAGAATCATAGTGACAAAGGATTTATGCTAAAATGGTAGTAGTTAACAAATTGAGTTATCCTGTAAATTATTTCATTGGGACATTTTATGAAACGGTTCATGTGCATATTACAACTAACTTGTTTGAACAGGAGAAAATAAGACTTGCTAGTGGTGCTATTGGATGGCATGATTAAAGTTATAATGCACTATAACTCTAGTCTTACCACTCTTCTTTAAAGTCATTCCTGATATGATTATACGTAGAAATTAATTAGTTGTTACTGTCTTGTTCAATCCGACTATAAAAAGGCAATACTTGTTATTATAAGTTAATTTCCAAAAATGAAGTCACCACAAGCAATAATTCACTTATCATCTTCCTCCCGTATTTCTTTTCTCTTTTCGGTCTCGCGATAGCATGTCTTACTTCCGCCACCATCTCCGCTTCATATGGCGGTAACGAGACTGATTATCACGCATTGTTGTCATTTAAATCAAAGATCACCCATGATCCATACAAAGTTCTATCCTCATGGAACCATTCCTTTCGTTTCTGTGACTGGAGTGGTATTTCATGTGGAAAGCGGCACAAACGAGTGACTGCTTTACAACTGCATTCGCAAGGCTTAGAAGGCTTGTTGTCTCCTCATGTAGGAAACCTTAGCTTCCTCCGTAAGCTTTCTCTCTGGAACAACAGCTTTCAAGGAACCATTCCGCATGAACTTGGTCGTCTGTCTAGGCTACGTGTTCTCTATCTTGATGAAAACAAATTCAATGGAGTCATTCCAGCAAACTTGTCTGGTTGTTCTAACCTCAAAGAGCTTTGGCTTGCTCGAAATAATCTAGTTGGAAGCATACCCAAGGAGATGAGTTTACTCTCGAAACTTGCGGATCTTGTAATTCACTACAATAAGTTAACAGGTGGAATCTCACCTTTCTTGGGAAATATTACATCAATGGAAGTGTTCTCCGCTACAGCAAACCCGTTGGGTGGGAGAATTCCAGATACCTTGGGTCTTTGGAAAAGCTTGACGAGATTTGACGCTGGTGAGTGCAACTTATACGGAAGCATCCCTCATTCCATTTTCAACCTCTCACTCCTAGTTAATTTAACCATAGCTGAAAATCACCTCACTGGTAGTCTTCCTTCTCAAATTGGTAATCAGCTCCCAAATCTTGAGTGGCTTCAGTTAAGGGATAACGAACTGACAGGAATTCTTCCACCTTCTATTTCTAATTCCTCTAACTTAGGGTTCTTGAAATGAGCTCCAATAATTTTAGTGGGAAGTTGACAATGGATTTTCAAAACTAAGAGATATTTATCAAATTAAATTAAGTTATAACAACTTCCATGGACAAGCTGATGACCTGAGGTTTGTTGATTCTTTGAAAACTGCACCAAATTAGTAACTTTACAGCTTTACAGTTGCAACTTTATAGGAGTGCTTCCAATATCAATAGGTAATCTCTCTCATCAACTCAGCTCTCTAGTTTTAGGAGACAATCAATTATTTGGAAGCCTTCCTTCAAGTATAGGTAGTCTAGTTGGTTTGACCAGTTTAGGTTTACAATCTAATCGTTTCAAAGGAAAAATTCCCACTACCATTGGTAAACTTCAAAAGCTACAAGTTCTAGATCTAGATAGCAATCAATTTTCAGGGCCTATCCCTGATGCCATTGGGAACTTATCACTGTTGACAGAACTTTACTTAGATTACAACAAATTAGAAGGCCATATTCCATCAAGCCTTAGGAATTGCAAAAACCTTAATGGGTTTACCCTTGCAGACAACAGACTGAGTGGAAAAATACCCAAGCAACTTCTTCAACTTCCATCACTAACTAATTTTCTAGAGCTTTCACACAACAACCTGCTTGGTTCCATTCCATCAGAGATTAAAGACCTTAAGATGTTGAGCTATCTCGATTTATCTTACAATAATTTATCAGGCAACATTACTAGTAGCCTTGCTGAGTGCATTAGCCTTACAACGTTAAACCTAAGTTGCAACAGATTTCAAGGCGTAATACCATCTTCATTCAGTTCCTTGGGAGGATTGGGGGTACTCGACATTTCTGAAAATAATTTATCAGGTAGAATTCCACAATTTTTAGGCAAATGGAAATCCTTAGAGTATTTGAACCTATCCTTTAATGATTTTGAGGGTGAAGTACCGGTTGTAGGAGTGTTTGCCAATACAAGTGCATTTTCAGTTCTGGGGAACGATAGGCTTTGTGGTGGTTTGGTTACACTTAAGTTACCCAAATGCAAGGAGACGGGTAGTAAGAAAAAAAGGTTTCCTTTCTTCATATTAGTCATCGTGATTGCACCGACGTTGCTCATAATATTATGTTGTGTATATCTTTTGTGTAAGAAGAAACGCAATAGTCAACCATCTGAGTCATCAGGTAGTGAACGGTTCATTAAGGTTTCTTACAGTCAACTTCTCAAGGCTACTGATGGCTTCTCTGCAGCAAATTTGATTGGAGAAGGTGCATTCAGCTGTGTTTATAAAGGGATCCTCGATTCCGATGATGGCAAATTTGTTGCAATCAAAGTTCTACGTCTTGAAAATCCAGGAGCTCACAAAAGTTTCCTAGCAGAATGTGAAGCCTGGCGGAATATTCGGCACCGTAATTTGTTGAAGATAATAACTTCATGTTCAAGTGCTGACTTCCAAGGAAATGATTTTAAAGCTCTGGTTTATGAGTTTATGCTGAATGGAAGTGTACACAATTGGCTTCATTCAAGTGAAAATACATCGAAACTGAACCTTCTTCAAAGAATAAATATTCTTAGAGATGTTGCCACTGCACTTGATTATCTTCACAATCGCTGCCAAACAACGATTGTTCACGGTGACTTGAAGCCAAGTAACATTCTACTTGATGATGATATGGTGGCTCATGTTGGAGACTTTGGTTTAGCTCGACTACTTGGTACAAACTTAAACAAAAACAGCTCAACCGGGGTTAAAGGAACAATTGGTTATGCACCTCCAGGTAATTCCACTTTTATTCCATGATGCTTATATTTATTTACAGGTTAAAGTTTTTAAATTAATTAATTGTTTTTCATTTGTAGAGTATGGTATCGGGAGCGAGATGACAAGTTGTGGGGACGTCTACAGTTTTGGAATATTATTACTAGAGGTGATGACCGGTAAAAAGCCAACACATGGCATGTTTATTGAAGGTCTTAGCCTTCATAAATATGCTTACACGGCATTACCGGATCATGTATTCGATGTTATTGATGATGATGCAATTGTGTTGCAAAGTACGGAAGCGAATGCAACGAAAGTGGAAGAATGTTTGGTTGCAATTATCAAGATTGGAGTATCGTGCTCTGTGGATTCCCCACCACAACGGATGAAAATTGAAATTGTTGTCAACGAGTTGCAGCACATTCTCGATGTGCTTCAAAATATATAAGGTACTATGTTGTCCCATTTTGTAGAATTTGATTTTACATGAGTTTGTTAATAAATCTTCACTAAAATGGTTTTATTTTTGAACTCTTTCAGGTCTATCATCAAGCTTGTATGGTGAAGTTGAGAGTAACTACAACAAGGAGCGGTGCATGTCGTAGTTAAATAAATGTTAAGTTGTTAAAGATGTTCGTAATTATGGTTTAATTTTCTTGTTTCATAAGTGTACGAGACATAAGAGTGCGTTTACATTCCTGGTGACGTATCATATGTATCAAGCATGTTTGTAAGTGTGGTTTAATTTCCATCAGTCTATTTTGTGGTATTGAATTCGACTTAATTTCTACTTGGTGTTCGATTCCTTAATGAACAACCTAATGTTATTCGTGTTCTTTGACTTTCAATTTCATAAATTTGACTTTTCTTGAATATCTGAATCACAAAGCTCAAGGCTTCCCCTCTTCTGGTTTCGAGCAGCATATGGTCCAATTTTATAGAAAGTTAACCTCATGTTTGGTTATACACTTGTACCATGCATTCGGCTAGTTCAAAATGATCATTAGTACTGCAAGTATACTGTATTAAAAATGGGTCAATAATGACCAAAGTATATTTCTGATACATAAATCAGCTCGAATATTTTGATACTTTTCGTATTCCTTATATAGTTAGTACAACTCTATTTTCATCGGATAAGCGTTTGGATAAGCAATCCCAAACTCAAAATTGCGTATTGCTATTTAGTCTAAGTAAGCCCAAACTGCCCTTTAGCAGTTAATGGGCAGCTTTATGGTCATCATTGTTGTTTTAACCATATTTCTAGAAATACGGCCATTTAGCTTTTGGATGTTGCCTCTCCTATTTGAAACGATAATAAACGAAGACAAGCTTTTAGGTCAGATTATGCTGTATACTTACAGTAGCTATTATGTTACCAAACGCTTTGAAAAAGTAGGCTTCAGACATGCTTCTTAACATGTAACTTGTTTTGTAATGCAGTCCCAATAGGCGAACTTGTGAGGTTATTCTGGAAACTGAATAAGCTGTGCGTTAAGTTAGTTAGAGCAAGTATTAAGTGTCTATAAAAGTGCTTAAGCAGTAGCAAAGAAAGGATGTTACGTGGCATTTACTTTCAAGCTGAAATACATAACACAAGTGTGTTAGTAAGAAACGGGAGTTATTATGTACGTCTAACTGTTTAAGGTTGAAACGAAACAGTGATTAGTATGATCCTGTCTATATCTTACATGACTGAAACATATAGTTACATTAGGTGCATAATTATCATACAAATGTTTATTTTCGACTTCTAATTTTATTTTGTTACTTGGATGTATTAGGATGATCGTGACCTATCATCTCGTCATAGATTAGAAAAGAGAAACAGGATGACGCATGGTATGTAGCGCTTGGGTATTCTGAAAGTTTTTGTCATCAAGTTTTACAAATGATTAATATGCCTTATTTACTTTTTAATGAAATGACCCAAACTGACCCGTTTTAGGCTATTTTTAATTTTTTATATCTTTTTTACATAGCCCGAACCAACATGTATGACCTGAATTTTAAGCTATGAAAGACCAGAACAGACATTTTGGACCTGTTTTTTAAGCTATGTTTATAAATTTTTAACATAACCTGAACTGAACCATTTTATACGGGTCGATGTAGCCAGAAAAACATCTCCAATGGGCTTGTTGCAGCTCTGTAAAATAAAGAAAAAAAATTATACAAATTTTTTTGGGTTCTCTATTAATAAGTAAACAGTATGTTAATTATGAGTGCAAAAGTTATTTGATTTGGGAGGTGCTATTGGATGGCATGATTAAAGTTATAATGCACTATAAGTCTAGTCTTACCACTCTTCTTTAAAGTCTTTCCTGATATGATTATACGTAGAAATTAATTAGTTATTACCAATCGCATTGTCTTGCTCAATCCGACTATAAAAAGCCAATACTTGTTCTTATGAATTTAAGTTAATTTCCAAAAATGAAGTCACCACAAGCAATAATTTACATATCATCTTCCTCTCTTATTTCTTTTCTCTTTTTCGGTCTCGCGATAACATGTCTTACTTCCGCCACTGTCTCTGCTTCCTATGGCGGTAATGAGACTGATTATCTCGCGTTGTTGTCATTCAAGTCAAGGATCACCCACGATCCGTACAAAGTTCTGACTTCCTGGAACCATTCCTTTCATTTCTGTGACTGGAGTGGTATTTCATGTGGAAAGCGGCACAAACGAGTGACTGTTTTACGATTAGTTTCGAAAGGCTTAGAAGGCTCGTTGTCTCCTCATGTAGGAAACCTCAGCTTCCTCCGTGAGCTTGATCTCGCGAACAAAAGCTTTCAAGGAACCATTCCTCATGAACTTGGTCGTCTATCTAGGCTACGCGTCTTTATCTTCTTGTAAACAAATTCAGTGGAGTAATTCCAACAAACCTGTCTGGTTGTTCTAACCTCGAAGACCTTTGGCTCAATCAAAATGAGCTAACTGGAAGCATACCCAAGGAGATGAGCTTACTCTCGAAACTTACTCTCAATCAATTGAAGTGTTCTCTGCTGCAGAGAACCCGTTTGGTGGGAGCATTCCAGATACTTTGGGTCTTTGGAAAAGCTTAACGTCATTTGGCTCTGGTGGCTGCAACTTATATGGAAGCATCCCTCAATCTATCTTCAACCTCTCACTCCTAGCTAATTTTTCCTTAGCTAGTAGTGGCTTCAGTTAAGGGATAACGAACTGACCGGAGTTCTTCCACCTTCTCTTTCTAATTGTTCTAAATTAGGATTTCTTGAAGTGAAAGAAAACAATTTTAGTGGGAAGTTGACAATTGATTTTTCAAAACTAAGAGATATTAATTCAATTAAATTAGATCATAATAACTTCCATGGACGCGGAGAAGGTGATGACATGGGGTTTATTGATTCTTTGAAAAACTGCACCAGATTAGTACATTTGAGAGTTGCTAATTGCAACCTTATAGGAGTGCTTCCAGTATCTATAGGTAATCTCTCTCATCAACTCAGCTCTCTATATTTAGGAGACAATCAATTATTTGGAAGCCTACCTTAAAGTATAGGTAGTCTAGTTGGTTTGACCACTTTAGATTTTGGAGCTAATAGATTCAAAGGAAACATCCCCACTAGCGTTGGTAAACTTCAAAAGCTACAAGTTCTTGCTCTATATAGCAATCAATTTTCAGGACCTATACCTGACACCATTGGGAACTTATCACTATTGACTTTACTTTTTTTAGATGTCAACAAATTAGAAGGTCATGTTCCATCAAGCCTTGGGAATTGTAAAAACCTTATTGGGTTAAACCTTGAAGACAATAGACTAAGTGGAAAAATGTTGGTGTGGTTGGCCCAGCAGCAGGGTTAGATAATCAACTTCAGCATAAATGTGCAACTCTTTAGCAGAAACAAACAAACTGTTAGTAGTAACAAATACCACTTGGTGGTTACCGGATATCACTTGGAATCGTGTGATCACTTTCCAAAGTAAACTATTCGACCCTAATGCCTGGGTATCACGAATATCTACTTGGGATAAGACCAAATGCGCTTAGAGAATTAAGCACAATTCTATAACCCTTTCGCTTATAAGTATTTAGTGTTTTCTCGTGTACCTCATGCATGTTCGATCTCCTATATAGGAGGTTACTCTTGAGCTATTCCAATGGAATTATGAGTATTAATCGCCCATTAATAGCCTCATAATTATCCCCATTATAGCCGTTAGTGGTTACATGACAAATTAAACGTGGTCATTAAGAAGTTGTAGCGCCATTTAGCAAGATTTTCCATAAGCGATACTTTCCACTAGCGGTATTTCACTTGTAGTGGAAGTACGACCTATCGATGGAAACACCGCTTATCGAGATTTCATAGCACTATCGGTGGATACACCACTTCGATGGAAACACCGCCTATCGGTGGAAACACCGCCATCGCTGGAAGCCACAAGCAAGATTTCACCAGAAGACTTTCTACTATCACTACCAATACAAACCACTATAAGAGTCAGGGTGTTCATGGACCTTATGGGTGTACACTCCATACCTCCTAACCCATTACAAGGTGTAAACTAATCCCACAAGTGCACTAAATTTTCCAACAATCCTCCCAAAATTTAGTTCACTTCCTTTGCATGAAAAATAAACATCAATCAAAACATGTGCATAAACGAAAATGCCCTGAGGATTGAATTTCCATCTTAGTAAATTACACGTTCAAATATTCGAGAATCGTGGTTTTCTAAGAATTGAACCCTTCAACCCATTTGAATACCAAGATAAAATACACACAAGTTTTCAAACACTTAAAAGCTCTTGACACTATACAAGCCATGTGTCCATATCCAAATTCATAAATGTTGTAAAAGCTAAAAGTCCAAAGCTTCACAAGCGGAAAAACTTCAACACTTACATAGGTGGTTCCTCTTTAGTCATGCTCCTTCCAAGCACTTTTTCAAAGCAAATTAACCATTGAGAAGTAAAACTTCATCCTCCTTTCAAGAGTTCCGAGCACAACCTTGGGATGTAACTAAAACATGTGCTCCAAATCCATCGAATGTTCGACTTTCCACATTGAACTCGGCTCCTAAGTTTCCTCGGAGGAGTTGGGTGTCCTAGCATTCGATGACTAAGTTGGACTTAAACCCATCCCTTTACCGGACTTTATAACCAAGTCTCTAGCCAAACCCTTCGTCAAGTGATCGCCTAAGTTCATTGAGATCTCACAAACTCTATAGATACCACCCCATTCATGATAAGCTCACGAATCATGCTATGCCCGACACCTAAGTGTCTAGACTTACCATTGTACATCCGGCTATAAGTCTTAGCCAATGTAGTCGCACTATCACACCGGATAGAAATAGGTGCTATAGGTTTAGGCCACAATGGAATCTCAAGAAGCAAGTTTTCAACCATTCGACTTCTTTACCAAAGAATGCTAAAGCCACAAATTCAGATTCCATTGTTGAACTAGTGATGCAAGTTTGCTTCTTGGATGCCCAAGAAATTGCACCTCCACCAAGTAGGAATACCCACCACCGGTAGACGAATTGTCTTCGTGTTATTGATCCAACTTGCATCGGTGTAACCTTCCAACCTCGATGGGTAACTAGTATATGAGAGACTATAATCCATAGTTCTCTTCAAATACTTCAAGACCCTTTGAACCGCTTGCGATGATGAGCACTAGGATTACTAGTATACCGCTCAATTTTCCCACCGCAAAACCAATATCGGTCTTGTACAAGTCATGGCATACATCGATAGCCAATTACCCTAGAATACTCAAGTTGAGATACGCCTTGCCATGATTAGGCATCGACTTCACAAGTATCCATAGGTGTACTCACCGGAGTACAATCAAAATAATTGAATTTCCTCGCACCTTCTCAATATAATGAGATTGAGATATAGAAATTCTTTTACTTTCATGTTTAATCCTTATACCAAGGATAACATCACCTCCCCATGTCTTTCATGGAGAACCTTGATGACAAAATTCCTTTGTCGTCAACTTGATTTTGGTCGGTGCCAAAGATCAACATGTCATCAACATATAGACAAATGATGACTCCTTTACCGATTCATCAAATTTGCTATATACACATTTGTTAGCTTGGTTAAGAACATAACCACTAGACAAAACTACTTCATCAAACTTTTGATGCCATTGTTAGGTGCTGCTTAAGTCCATAAAGAGACTTAATCGGTTTACACCTTGTTTTAATTGCCGGCATGATGAAGCCCCGAGGTTGGTTCATATAGACCTCCTCTTCCAATTCACCATTCAAGAAAGTCGTCTTCACATCCATCCGATGAATAACCGGATTGTGAATAGATGCCATAGCAATCAACAGCCTTATGGTAATCGACACGAGCCACGGGGCATAAGTATCAAAATAGTCTATCCCGACTTTTGTTTAAAGCCCCAATGACTAGTCTAGCCTTAAACTTTTCAATAGTTCCATCTACATTCATTTTCATTTTGAAAATCCATTTGCAACCCAAAGGTTTTCAACTGGTGGTAGATCAACCAACACCCAAGTGTTGTTGCCCATGATGGAATCCATCTCATCATTAATTGCTTCTTTCCGAAAGCAATATCCTAGGACTTCATTGCTTCTTCAAATGTCTTGGGATCATCCTCAACAATGAAGCAATAGGAGTATTGGTCCGAGACCTCATCCTCGGTACCTTCAACTAAGTATAGTTGAAACTCGTGTCCAAATGACTTTGAGTCCCGACCTTTTGCTCTTCCCGAGCACAGGCTTAGTTGCGGAACTACAACCTCATCGGGGACCATTGATGGTTCATCATCGTGACAATCGATACACCGGTGTCATGAGTTCCATTAGGAATCCTCGACTTGGTCTTGGGACCGATGAGAATCTATTCTCATCAAAATCCCTTTGATTCAATTATTGAGTTAATCGAAACATATTCATTAGGTTCAATAACATAGAACCTAAAATCCTTGGAATGCTCAAGATATCCAACAAAGATGCGATCAATGCCTCTTTCACCCAAAGTCTTTAGCTTTGGATCGTGAGTCTTACAACAACCCTACAACCCCAAACCCCGAGATAGTTCAGTTGGGTTTACTTTAGTCCGAGTTCATAAGGGTAACCTTGTTCCTTTTGTTGGGAACCCTATTTAACAAATAGCAAGTCATTAACATAGCTTCGCCCCGAACCCTTGACTCATCCCCGAATAGGACAACATGGAATTAACCATCTCCTTCAAGACTGTTTTTCCTTTCGTAAATACCATTTTGCCGAGGAGTATAAGGGCGATCGTTTCATGGATTATTCCAAGAGATCAAAAATCGAGTATCCATGTACTCACCTCCCCATCTCGTCCTTAATCTTTTGATCAAAGACCCAAGTTGTAATTCAACTGCTTTAAACACTTGAATTTATCTAATGCTTCATCCTTGGTATGTAATGATAGACATAACAAAATTTAGAAGCATCATCAATAAATGTCACAGTACTTCTTATTCCCCAAAGAAGGAGTGACATGCAAATCACACGGGTCATGTGAATAAGCTCCAAGATCTTAGTCTCACGACTAACACCCTAAAAGGGTTTCTTAGTTATCTTGGTCAACATGCAAGTTTTACACTTTTCGTTGTCCATGTCAAAAGCGTGGATTAAACCATCCCTAGACATATCTTGCATTCTTTTATAGTGAACATGGCCAAGTCTAGCATGCCAAAGGTTAGAATCACTCGATCATATGTGGTCACAAAGTCGAAATAACACTTTCAGTGGTAATATTAAGCTGAACATTTGATTACGTAAATAACCAAAACCAATAAAAACACCACATTTAGAAAGAACAAATTTATCGATTCAATAACTTGTTTATATCCATGATTATTCAAAACACTACTTGAAACCAAGTTTTTCCTTATATCGTGAACATGAATAACATTAAACAAAGTTACAATCTTTCCGAACTAAACCTAAGATCTACACAACCACCGACCATGCACCAAGGTCATTGACTCATTTCCCATGTGAAGAATAGAACCATCATTCAAGAACTCATAAGTCTTGAACCAGCTTCTATCTTTGCACACATGAACTGTTGCACCAGAGTCAACCTACCACGCAACATCATCATCCTGCACATAAAAAGATTTAGATACATATGTAACATAATAAATCTGAAAAGACTTATTAAACATATTCTGACCTTTCAGTGAGTTGGCTGAACCATTGGCTTTACCACCAACATTAACACCCTTGCAGTCCCTTTTAATGTGACTAGTCTTGCCACATTTCCAACAAGTAGGTGTTGCCTTCTTGTTAGGATCTGCCCTTGTGTTGACAAGATGCTTGCTTTTGCCTTTTTTGTCATTGTACCTGGTGGAGTTGTTATGCTCCACCATATTGACAACAGATGGTCCAGCAGCATTGCTACTCTTTGGCTTGTCATTGTCCTGCACCTTGAGAGATTCCTCAATGTGCAGATGACTGCCCAACTCAACAAGAGTTAACTCCTCCTTCATATGTTTCAAGGTATGCTTGAAATCTTTCCATGAAGGAGGGAGTTTATCAATAACACAAGAGACTTGAATAGCCTCATCCATGTGCATATTGTGTTGTGTAAACCTTCCAAGTATTCCAAGAAGTTCATTATATTGTTCCAGGTCTTGAATCAGTCATTTTGTAATTTGTGAAATTACTAACAATGAGCTTCTTACTTGATGCATCCTCACCATATATTTGGCATCCAAGGAATCCACGTTCTTTGGAAGATTCAAAGTTCGATAAATATCAAACAGAGAATCGACATACCATTGAGAATAAGACCTCTGCATATGTAGTCATCATTCTCCCACTTGCTCCTCCTCCCGATTTGCTCCACAAGAGCATCATCACCATCATCGTGAATTGGAGTAGTCAAGACATAGACCACACTCATGCTTGACGCCAAGAAGTGCATCTTCTTCGCCACCTCCTAAAATCCACCCTTCAAACTTGTCCAGCTTAGCAAAGTTTGAAGCCATGTGTTTCATTGCAGCAGTTGCCATTGATTATCACAAAATAGTTTACTTTGATTGTTGGTGTGGTTCGCCCAGCAGCAGGGTTAGATAATCAACTTCAGCAGAAATGTGCAACTCTTCAGCAGAAACAAACAAACTGTTAGTAGTAACAAATACCACTAGGTGGTTACCGGATATCACTTGGAATTGTGTGATCACTTTCCAAAGTAAACTATTCGACCCTAATGCCTGGGTATCACGAATATTTACTTGGGATAAGACCAAATGCAGTTAGAGAATTAGGCACAATTCTATAACCCTTTCGCTTATAAGTATTTAGTGTTTTCCATGTGTACCTCATGCATGTTTAGATCTCCTATATATAGGAGGTTACTCTTGAGCTATTCCAATGGAATTATGAGTATTAATCGGCCCATTAATAGCCTCATAATTATCCCCATTATAGCCGTTAGTGGTTACATGACCAATTAAATGTGGTCAATAAGAAGTTGTAATCGCCATTTAGCAAGATTTTCCATAAGCGATGACTTTCCACTAGCGGTGCTTTCACTTGCAATGGAAGTATAGCCTATCGATGGAAACACCGCTATCAAGATTTTCATAGCACTATCGGTGGATACACCACTTCGGTGGAAACATCGCCTATCGGTGAAAACACCGCTTATCAATGGAAGCCACAAGCGGTACTTTCCACAAGCAAGACTTTCACAAGCAAGATTTTACCGATAGTACTTTCTACTAGCACTACCAATACAAACCACTATAAGAGTCAGGGTGTTCATGGACCTTATGGGTGTACACTCCGTACCTCCTAACCCATTACAAGGTGTAAACTAATCCCACAAGTGCACTAAATTTTCCAACAAAAAATACCCAAACAACTTCTTCAACTTCCATCATTAACCAATTATTTAGATCTTTCTCAAAACCGCTTGTCTGGTTCCATTCCATCATAGATTAAAAACCTCAATATGTTGAGCGAGCTCTATTTATCTTATATCAATTTATCAGGCCCCATTACTAGTAGCCTTGGTGAGTTCGTTAGCCTTACAAAGTTATACCTTAGTGTAAACCAATTTCAAGGCATAATACCATCTTCAATAAGTTCATTGGGAGGATTGGAGGCACTCGACATTTCTCAAAATAGTTTATCAGGAAAAATTCCACAATTTTTAGTAAAATGGAAATCCTTAGGATATTTGAACCTATCCTTTAATGATTTTGAGGGTGAAGTACCGGTTGTAGGAGTGTTTGTCAATACAAGTGCATTTTCAGTTTTGGGGAACGATAGGCTTTGTGGTGGTTTGGTTACACTTAAATTACCCAAATGCAAGGAGACGGGTAGTAAGAAAAAATGTTTCCTTTCTACATATTAGTCATCGTGATTGTAGTTACGTTGCTCCTTGTATTATGCTGTGTGTATCTTTTGTGTAAGAAAAAACGCAACAGTCAACCATCTCAATCATCAGGGAGTGAACGGTTCATGAAAGTTTCATACCATCAACTTCTCAAGGCTACCGATGGGTTCTCTACAACAAATTTGATTGGAGATCTGTTTATAAAGGGTTCCTCGATCCCAATGATGACAAATTTGTTGCAATTAAAGTTTTGCATCTTCAAAATAAAGGAGCTCACAAACGTTTTATAGCAGAATGTGAAGCATAGCGGAATATTCGGCACCGTAATTTGTTGAAGATAATAACTTCTTGTTCAAGTATTGATTTCCAAGGCAATGATTTTAAAGCTTTATTTTCTTTGCAGTCTCAACCTTTTGGTTTTGTGCCAACTGAGAAGAATTGAAGGCTTGGTTTTCAAGTACTTTCTTGACAAGCATCTCTTTCCCTTTAGGGGTGATGCTCTTCTTTGTTGCAGACCATTTGGCAAGTCTAGAAGGTGTCTCTCTTCATAGATATCTACCAGAGTAGATTCCTTGGTCAATCATTTGTGTTGGACTTTCCCATGATCTTGGTTGTCCATGGCTCTGATACCAATGTTGGACAGGCTTTCTTCCAACACGTTTTGATTGATATAAATGATTGTAAATGGTCATTGTTATCTGTGTTTGTGTTTGTGTAATAAGCAAATGCAATGAAACAGTAAAATGTGGACAAAGGTTTAAAACAACAAAGTAATATATTGATAGATGAATTGATTGATGTTTGATACAACATATGTACCTATTTATACCCTTCCAAACGTCACAATTATCTAATGATAGTTATTAACTAATCATTGTGTCGTTTGGGGCATAACTACCAACTAATATAATTGCCTACATAACTGTCTTACATGCAATTGGTCGTTTTTGGGTTGACTTATAACCCATACAGATAATTTGACCCATACAGAAATAAAATACAAACTTAGTCTCTTTATGTAAACCAAATAATAATACTAAGACTATATTACATTTGATCTTAACATAATTATAGGTAACAAAAACAGGATCAGGATGAAATGTATCACTTTTAGTAGTGGTTGAAACGGGACACTCAAGAATATGGTGTATGTGGATTTCTTGCTATAGGTTCATCATTGTGATTAATGAAATGAGTTTGTTTTAGTTTCTTACTATACATATTTCAACTGTCCATTTCTCCACTTCATTCTTTTGCTTCTATTTTTATATTTAGTAGTAATCAGTTGCTGACAATTCTAACTATATGTTTACATATTTTGGTACTTTATTATTATTATCTTTATTTTTTTGTGTTTTCCAGAAACATAAATATGGCTAAAGGGGTGTTTGAACATTATCAATTTCCAAACAATCGCAAAAATGTAAAGTAGTTGACGAACTCTATCAATTTGATTCGCTCCAAACAAATTAGCAAAAGTTTTGTTTCAGCCCAAAAGTAAACTTGATTGTTTTTTTGTTAAAATATTGGGTTAATGGTATGCTGATTAAATTAAAGTATAAGTTTTAATTTGTGTAAATATGGTCTTACTCTTTGCATATAGGGAGTGATACTCACACCAAATAAATTATGCAGATATTATGTTGTAACCTATGCAATAGTGAAGTGATATTATGGTGTGTGTATCAATTTATTTGGTGTGAATATCAATTCCCTTTGCATATACATATTGAAAAGGTAAAGTATTTTTTATTTTATTTTTTTGGTAAAAAGGGACCATATACCCTGCAAATGTATTAATCACAAAAAAATACTACCTGCAAAACTTATATGGACATACCCATATAAGTCCTCACCTAATAACGATTTCCAACATCACACACAAATTTAATCATCTTCAACTCCACCAATATCTCATTTCTTCAAGTTAGAGGGTTACTATTTGGTGGGTGTTTGGTTGGTGTTTCGTGGTAAACTAATTTAGTGGTTTGGTGTAACAATGCATTTTGGACAACCTTTAACCCAATTGACTAATTTACTTTTCACATTTTTTACTTTTGATCCATTAGAGATGAAAGATCAACAAAACCAACCCATTTCAAAATAAAATATTTTTTTAAAATGGCACCACACTTAAAAATCGACCCCGAGTTAAACCATCAAAATGGGCAGGCCCTAGATACTGGGACCCGAATCACTAGGAGAGACCCGCAAAGGGAAACCCCTAGAGCTCACAGCTTCGCACTAAAATGAAAATCCGGATTTTAATTGTCACTTGTGATACTCGAATCGGGATAAACCCCTCCCCAAGCTCAAAATAAATTGGTCAAAATTACATCATACAATTATAAAAATAATAATACGACCTAATGAAATGGGATTTTAGTGCAAGCTTGGCATTTAACCATCAAGTGTGGCGATTGTGTGTATGTGGGTACTAAACCCTTAATGCTTCTTAATTGGGGGAAGCATTAACACACATCGACAATCTCATCAACTTATCAACAAAATAAAAAAACCACAAAAAAATACAAAAACCCACCTCACATTTTTGGTACGTGTGTAAAAAACGGACTGTCAGATCTAATTTAAGAAAAAGGTTTATGAGGATTGTGTTGTTTTGGTGAATCACAAGCGGTGAAGCCACGTGTTAAACAATGACCACAAAGGGGGTCGGCAAAGCTGATATAAAAAGCCCAACGGACAAAAAATGAAAGTGGACTATTGCTTTGCCCAAGTATTTTAATACTATTTTCCGAGAGAAGTTATAACATAAATAAAATCGATATTATAAAGAGTGCGCTAATATAAAAAGGGTATCATGAATATAAAAATGTACCGACATGTTTTTTTAATATGCACCGACCTGGTGCTTTAGTATAAAGAGATAATAATAAGAGAGTCGGGTATTTGTTCAAGTGACGGTATAGGAATTAGGATGGGAATTATGCACCGACCTTGTGCCCAATAAAAGAGAGTCGGGTGTTTGTTTAAGCTTATATAACACAAGCCGTGTTCACTTATATAACATAAGCCACAATTTTGTGGCTTATTTTGACACTTACGGGCTTAAATAACATTGACGATGTTATAAAAGCTCGTAAGTGTCAAAATAAGCCTCAAAATTGTAGCTTATGTTATATAAGCCGAACTCGTATAAGCTAATAAGCCCATATATAAGCCGAAACAAACACCCTCTAATAACAAATATCCTGTGATCTCAACTAACCTTTAATCATAAACACTTTTGGATTTTTATATAGAGTTAATTGCATAAATCGTTCCCAGACATTGTCCAAAATGCACGTTTCGTCCCAATCATTTCGAAAGTGCAGAAATCATCCATGGAGGAAACCTTTTAGCAATTTTTCGTCCCTAGTAGGGACGAAACGTGCAATTTGGCACTTTTAAACATGCAATTTTTGTCCCAAACAACGATGAAAATTTGCTCAAAGGTTTCTCACATAGACGATTTCTGCACTTTTAAAATAATTAAGACTAAACATACAACTTGGCCAAAGTTCAAGGATGATTTATGCAATTTACTCTTTTTATATCTATCTCCTTTATATAGTATATTTATGTTTTTTTTTTTTTTTAAATAATAATAATAAAAAAAAAAAGTGCAAATCATCTGGTATAAACAATTGAGAAACACTATTAAAGTTCTGATTGTTCATATGGGTGTTTGATTTTTGTTAGTTTAGTTGATGAATTAAGGTGTTCATTAGTGGTTTATATATGTATGCACATCAACTGTTTGTTTTTATGCCTCAATGTGTTGCACAGATTATTTCATTACTTCTATAGAAGTATGCTGCAAGTGTTAGGTATAGTATATTTTTTTTTATATTAAATAGGTTTAAGGATAGTCGGTAAGCTAACTGTAATTGCCCTCATTGGTTTCCGCTGGCCTTATGGACCTGTAAGAATCCCTTCAATTATATAAATCGCCATTGAATATTTAAAATCGTTATGCAACGCTGTCTGTTTTATGTTTTATATTTGCCACTTATCATTAGTTTACGTTACAAGCTTAAGCTTTGAGGTTCCTAATTACTTTTTGAATGTATATAAGCATGTTAAGACAAGGTCCTTATTTCTGAATTATACCCGTAAGTTATGAAACCATCCAGTGTCCTGTAATATTGCATATATTTATTTTTGAATTTCAGGTGGCAGTGACCACCCCTTTCAATAGCAAGGTGCGTTTTAGACATATAATATGATAATACTTTAGAATGTGCATTATTGGCCACTATTTCTTCATATTTATTAAACCAGCTATAAAATTTGAATGATACATTTGAGCACTTTTGTAGGTATGTATTGTTTACCTTATCTGCTTGCCTTATCTTCTCTTTGGGTCAAATGTATCAAAATTTGACAAAAGTTTTAGAAGCTTACAGAAGTGGCGCAAAAGTCTATCTCTATTAATACATAAACATTTTGTTTTACGTTACCCAAAGAAAAATTATATCTATATTACTATATAATCATAACCCCAAATTGACCCATTCGTTAAATGGGTCAAAGTTTGAAATTCATCCAAAGAATGTTTCTGAAGATGGGTCATGGGAATTGAAATATTAAGTGCACCCCATATACACGAGGATACTTTCTTTGTATGCTGAAAAGAACGAATGATAATTTTTTGTCTTCAAATGACTTATTGGACTATGAAGTATGAACGACCGACGTCCCTCGTCTGCAACATAAGATTGCAGCTTATCTCCAGGCTATACTCCAAGCAGCAGAAGGTTTACCTTGAAATATGTTCAAGGTATGGCTTTTGTCTTTATGTTCTTAAGTTATTCACCAATTTTAGTTAGGATTCTAATGGGCAGCAAAGGTTGGGGTAGAATTTCACCCAAAAGTTTCGAAGGGATTTTGCAGCGATATGTTGGCAAGTTACTTCTCAGAACCTAATGAAAACCACATTTGAGTGAACTTTAGTGGCTTCACTTATGTGTGGGCTAAATTTGACACATATGGTTTACTGGCTTGGTTAATTATTGGTGGTTTAGGAAAGGGTTAGTTCAGTTTGGACTTTTTCTTAAATATCTGAATCACAAAGCTTAAGACATCCACTAAATATTGGTCCAATTTTATAGAAAGTTAACCTCATGTTTGGTTATACACTTGTACCATGCATTCGGCTAGTACAAAATCATTATTAGTACTGCAAGTATACTGTATTAAAAATGGGTCAATAATGACCAAAGTATATTTCTGATACATAAATCAACTCGAATATTTTAATACTTTTCGTATTCCTTATACAGTTAGTACAACTCTATTTTCATCGGATAAGCGTTTGGATAAGCAATCCCAAACTCAAAACTGCGTATTGCTATTTAGTCTAAGTAAGCCAAAACAGCCCTTTAGCTGTTAGTGTGCAGCTTTATGGTCATCATTGTTGTTTTAACCATATTTCTAGAAAGACAAGCATTTAGCTTTTGAATTTTGTCTCTCCTATTTGAAACGATAATAAGCGGAGACTTTAGCTTTTAGGTCAGATTATGCTGTATACTTACAGTAGTTATTATGTTACCAAACGCTTTGAAAAAGTAGGCTTCAGACATGCTTCTTAACATGTAACTTGTTTTGAAATGCAGTCCCAAACACCTCTTTCATCTATATGGATGTTATTGATCCTTTATATGTATGGATTGATTGACAATAGGCGAACTTAAGATGTTATTTTGGAAACTGAGTAAGCTGTACGTTAAGTTTGTTAGAGCAAGTATTAAGTGTCTATAAAAGTGCTTAAGCAGTAGAAATGAAAGGATGTTACGAGGCATTTATTTTCAAGCTGAATTACATAACACAAGATGCGTTAGTATGAAAGGAGAGTTATTATGTATGTTTAAGTGTTTAAGGTTGAAACCAAACAGTGATTAGTATAATCCTGTCTATATCTTACAAGAGGGAAACATATAGTTGCATTCAGTTCATAATTAACATATAAGTTTTACAAATGATTAATATGCCATGCATATTTACTTTTTTAATGAAATGACCCACCCAAACTGACCCGTTTTGAGATATTTTTAATTTTTATATCTTTTTTACATAGCCTGAACCAACATGTAGGACCTCAATTTTAAGCTATGATAGACCAGAACAGACATGTTGGACCTGTTTTTTAAGCTATGTTTATATCTTTTTAACATAACATGAACTGAACCATTATATACGGGTCGATGTAGCTAGAAAAACAGCTCCAATGGGCTTGGTGCAGCTCTGTAAAATAAAGAAAAAAAATATAAATGTTTTTGGTACTCTCAGTTAATAAGTAGTCAGTATGTTAATTATGTACTGGGCACCAAAATTTTTTTGGGAGGTTCTTGTTTTTTTTCCAAGTTAATTTTTATATACCACTCATAAGTAAAATGGGTAGAAATAGCCATCTGTACTAGTGTTGGTTAGTTGCTGTACTGACTGCCTTTGGAACCTGTTAACGCTAACAGATGACTGTGTTTACAAAACAAGCATAACCCATAATGGTTTAAAGGATGATTAGTCTGATATGGGTAAGATTTCAAGAAAGGTTCCAACCTTGTTCATGAAAAACAAAGTATGATTAAATCACGCGAGTGTTTTCGGGAACTTCCTGGTTCAAAGCTTGGTAGTATCCTTGGTCTTTAGAAGTCTGCAGAGCAGATTGGTGCTGATACGACAGTAGTTGGTGAAGATGGTGAAGTTGATTTCAAAGGAGATGTGACTGTTTTGTGAAGCAGTAAGCGATTTTTCAAAATCAAAATCACTATCAGAACAACGTCAATAGGTAATATGACTGTTTTGTGAAATATGTAATACGAGAGAATTAAGTGGTTGTGGTTGTAGGCGAGACTGGTTCTGGAAAGACAACACAACTGACTCAGGTAACATTCCGACCACGAATACAGTATGTTGGCTAACTGTTGCATCTTATTTGATCTGTAACATTTGTAATACTTTATTGTTGCAGTACTTGCATGAAGATGGTTAAACGAAAAATGCGATGGTTGGTTTTACTCAACCAAGAAGTGTGGCAGCAGTGAGTGTTGCCAAAAGAGTCGCTCGATCAAGAGATGGAAACGGAGCTTGGAGATTTGGTCGGTTATGCTATTGTTTTGAAGACATGACTGGACATAATACTAGGCCAGACTTAAAAACACTAACTTTATATATGCAGAATACTATTAACTGTTTAAGGTACTAAAGTGTTCCTTTACGTTATTCTGTTTGCGGTATACGACAGATGGTGTCCTTCTGCGTGAAATGTTGAAAGATGCAAATCTTGACAAAAGAAAATTTATAAATCTTAGTTCACTAAATAAGGTGATGTCAACAGCAAACGGCAATAACAACTAAATGTAAATATGTATCAAAAGAAAGGCCTCAGAAATGATGAGGATAGATACATAATTAGAATCGTGATATAAAGGTGAAAAAGAAAAGCCAATATTGAAAAGTAGACGGATATATTAATCGGTGACCATTTAATCTATAGGGTCCAAGTCAATAGAGCGTGTTAATTAAGTCATGGGTAAACGGAAAAATGACAAAAATGTTATAATCTGACACCTATCACAACTATCACATTTTTCGGACTTTTCAAAATACTAAATTCTCAATTTCTCACACCCCATGTGAGGTTTTCAAACGTGCTAAGTAAATAAGGATGTGTTTGTTATATTAAAATGTTTTTGTGTTTATATCTAACTATCACATCTTACTGTTAAAAGGTGATTTTAAAGTTTGAATTTAAAAGAAATAATGTTGATTGTTTTTTCATATTTGTCTGAATAGTTTTAATTATCTTTTATTAAGTATATATTTAAGGGATAATCATAAAAAAATACATCGAACTTGCCCATTTTGTTACTTTTTTTTTTTTTTTTTTTTTTTTTTTTTTTTTGTCATTTTAGAACAAACCTTCTGAATTTCAACCATTGTGTGTACCCGTTACCTGTTAGACATAAATCATTAGTCATTTATACTAACGGTCGTTAGTAAGTAACTTAAAATTTGGTTTTCTTACGTTTTCATCCATTTTTATACGTTTTCGTCCATTTTTATACGTTTTCGTCCGTTTTTATCCGTTTTCGTTCGTTTTTATACGTTTTCATCCGTTTTTATACGCTTTCGTCCGTTTTTATACGTTTCATCCATTTTCTTACATTTTTATACTTTTGCATACATTTTCATTCGTTTTCTTTAGTTTTATCTGTTTTTATATGTGTTCGTCCGTTTTTATACGTTTTCGTCCATTTTTATATGTTTTCATCCGTTTTAATACGCCTTCGTCTGTTTTTATACGTTTTCGTCCATTTTTATCTGTTTTCGTCCATTTTTATACGTTTTCGTCCATTCTTATACGTTTTCATCGTTATTGTTTATTTTCGTATGTTATTACTGTTGTCTTATGTATTCGTCTGTTTTTATATATTTTCGTTCGTTTTATACGTATTCTTACGTTTTTATTCATTTTTATACTTTTTCGTCCGTTTTTAATTGTTTTCTTACGTTTTCATCCGTTTTTATACCTTTTCGTCCGATTTTATACGTTTTCGTCCATTAGCATAAATGACAAGACACTACTACAAAAAGGATCTTTTAGACCTCCATATAAAGACCCTCATCTTAAAATCAAAGGTCTAAATAGCTTTAAGACCGGTTTACTTGATTTGCACCCGTCTATATGTAAAAAACTTATTTGAGCCGGTTAGAATCATAACAACAGGTCTAAAAACCGACCTTTTAGACCGGTGATTTTCATTTACGCCTGTCTAGATGTCAAAACATTTATAGACATCAAACACACGGGTTTATTAAAGTTTTAGGAGGGATTTAATTTCATTTTCCCTTCAAAATTTTCAATAGACCGCCTAATAAAAAACAGTCACAATTCACTCCCCATTTTCACTACCACCAAACCCTAACAACTGTCATAGCAATAACCGCCGTCACCTACAGCATCACTGTCCGATCCGTCACCAAAACCCTAACCAGTGAGTGATCTTTTTGGTATGTTGAGTTGTTAATCTTTATTGAATGTTTTTGTCTACAAACTATCTTTATTGAATGTTTTTGTATAATACGTAGTAATGTTCTAGTTACACTTTAGAATATAATTAAGGATAGTTTGTAGACATTGAGTTTTTTTTTAAAGGCATCAGACAATGAGTTTTTTGAAAGGTATCCGGATTTGATTATTTAGAATGCTTATTAAGCCATTAATTGTAATTCACTTGATTAGCCCTTTGGAAAATAAAGAGCATGTTCTATTTTTTATGTTCTGCTTGTTTTTGCTTTTCATAGTTGTCATGTATATATTGATGAAATAATTCCCTCTTTAATAATTTCGTGCTAACAAGATCTCGTGCTCATATTCTGATTTACCATAGGAACTTTGGTAAAAATCTGTGATTTATCAACTGCTTTGATTTAGCTTACTTTGACTCCTTATTTGTTAATTAAAGATTAAAGATTTCAAGCCAGTTCTTATTGATGACCATTCATTGACTTTGACTTTGGCCGTTCGCTATTTCCTTCTTGACAGCATCCACCATCTTCCATCTTTCTTTTCCTTTCAGTCTTATAAAATCCCTGTATGTCTATTCATCGACTTGGTAATCTGCACTCCAGGCAGTTGTTTTATGCAAAACTTGGTGTAGTTGTTAGCCTGTACTACTTTGTTTCCCTTAGTTGGTATTTCTTATACGATCCTACCACTGCAATGGTGTATATTGCCACCTGGTGTCATTGCTACCACTTTCCACAGCTCTGTGAAAACCATTGTCTCAAATGGGGATACCTTAGAGCATCTG
Source organism: Chrysanthemum lavandulifolium (assembly GCA_022545495.1). Classification (NCBI taxonomy): domain Eukaryota; kingdom Viridiplantae; phylum Streptophyta; class Magnoliopsida; order Asterales; family Asteraceae; genus Chrysanthemum; species Chrysanthemum lavandulifolium. The sequence goes on from CM040241.1 coordinate 85,032, forward strand.
CTTGTATATACTCCTTCTGGCTATGTGATTCAATGCGAGTTGTTGCCTTCTATAGGAAGAGAGCAAGTCGAATCTTCTTTGAAAGCTGGGAGCACTTCACAGGTGCAGGCCCAAGATGAAGACTTGCGGGTCAAAGTCGAACCTGTTAAATGGTGGGATGTTTGCAGACGAACAGATTGGCCAGAAAAAGAGGAGTTAATTGGCGGGGTTGCATCTAGCAGATACAGTTCTATAGAAAATATTGTGACCAACTCTGATGATGAAGATAACAAACGGCAAGAACGATCTCGTTGGTATCTTTCACATGCTGAAGTGCAATTGAGGTTTGGCAGAGTCCCAGTTTGGCATAAGTCCAAGGTGATTACGAATCTGTGATGTTCATTGTTGGTATCTTGAAAAAATGCTTATAATTTTACTCTCTTATGTAGATTCATTTCTATTTGATGGCCCCACAACTATATGAAGAGCTAAATAGGTGGAGAGGTTGATGTTGAAACAATTCCGGTTAATGAAGTTGAGGTGAGGAAGAAAGATTTGCTGCCTGTCATTGACAGCTATTGTGCAGCTCATCCTGGCTGTACTGATGGCCGGTAGTCCCACAAGAACCTTTCTTCTTTATTTCTTATACTCAGTTGAATCTTGAAACTTTTCAAAATATTTCTGGTTATATTTTAAATGGTACATATTGGTAGCCGTAGAAGCTTATATTTATATATACATTGTTGGATTTTTCGATCACTTGGACATCCGTTTTTAGCAAGAATATGTTTTTTTGTTAGAAGGGATGCTGGGTCAGATTTGGTTTATCCACACACACATTATCGTCCATCTTTTGCAAATATCAAATTAGTTAAGATTACAAATGATTAATTTTTATTTCAGTGTTACATGCATTGAAAGTAGTCTTTGAACTCATATAGCATGTTTTCTCTCTTAGCTAGTTTGATTTATTTGTTACGTTTGAATAGTGTTACACCATATTTGGGGTTACAGGGTAGGGTGAGTAGTGTTGAACCAAAGTTATCCACCATTTTAATGTATCGGGTTTGCACCAAATTTTAGACCATTTCGATGCATCCTTTGGAGATGGTTTAAGTAAATGGGTTGAATTTGCCATATTTATATACTTGTATTGGATGTAGTTCTCATCTAACATGCTTTTTATATCAGGGTCATCACTTGCACCTGCAGACATGCAAAACCTGGAACAGATGGAACCACATATACCTTATCCAATTCTTGCTTCAACTGTAAATAATAATGATAGCATGAATAGGCTAAGTTCTTTCACGAGAGTTGACGATGTGCTATCTTTTGGTCTTGATGAAATCATGAATTCTCCTTCTCCTGGTTCGATTGCTCATGAAGTGAACTTTGGTAGAGTGGTTCATTCTTCAGAACGAATTGTGACCAGTGACACTTCAAACGCAGGTTCTAACATTATTGTTATAATATTGTTCTTGTAGGAGGTGATGTCCAAGCATTACGCCAAAGTCAGATGCTTGATGCACTGTCCCTTATGGGTTGCGATTTGGCAGCAGACGGTAATTAAGTTTACACAAACTACTTATAAATATTACTACGTATATAAGTGTTGTTTAGATTTCTTATTAACAGGACTTATATAACACCCTATGGAGGATGATGTGAGCTACATATTGATTGATTGTTATTCTTTGATGCAGAGGTCGTTCAAATCACATTGAAGAAATACGAACAAAAACAAGAAGAGATTTAGAAGTGGGAGAAAGAGTTCTAAACTCTTGCTGCACACTTAGTATATTGTTCACAGTTTTGTATGAACTTTTCAATGAATTTATGGCCACATGTGGGCTGTTTGGGATTCTTTACTCAAACTTTTATGAAGAGAGCAGTTTAAAATTGCTTATATATTTTTTTTATAAAAAAAATACACATATAGACCGGTTTGTATTATAATCACCGGTCTTTATAATGAGTCTTTTAGACCTAATGCCAAGTCTTTTAGACCGGTGGAAGCACCGGTCTATATACCAAGTCTTTTAGACCGGTGGATGAACCGGTCTATATGTGTGTTTATCTTTTGGACCTCCCCCCTTTTAGACCTCCCCGAGCACCGGTCTAAAAGGGTCTTAGAACCGGTTTAAAAGCCTCTTTTTCTAGTAGTGAGAAAATTTATTCCAACCAAGAAAATTTAAGGTGTTAATAGGCAATAAGAGTTTACCACCACATCTTGTTAATAAGAGTGATAACCTCTTACCGCGTTTGATTAGAAGGAAAAAAAAAAAAACAAACAACCTTTACCTCTTACCTTTATTGATTGGTAAGTGGTAAGAGTTTTTTTTAGAAAAACAACACACCCGTCACTAAAATTACACATAACCCGAAAAAAATAAAATAAATAAATAAATTAAACAACAGCGTTGCTACGCATAAAAAACTTCACAGAAAATAATAGAAAAATTGTCCCGAAACCTTAATCACTCGCACCAAAATATTAAAAACTCACAAAATACTAAAATGAAGTCGAAAATAGAGAATGCGTAGTTTATTAAAAATTTATATTTAGGTCATTTTTGTAAAAGAAAGGTCTTATAAACAGTCATATTACATTATGAATATCGAATGAACAAATAATTATTTGAGGCTATCAAAGTCTTGATGGGATATTAGATTAGACGGAAAGATCAACGCTTGCGAATATTTTTACGACTTTTTAAGTTTAATTAGTCAAGGTCGGCAAGTCACTGGAATGTTATTTTCCAAATTGATAATTACGTGAATTTGGGTTTAGCCTCATTTTGTTTTTATTCTACTTATAATACTTTATTTTTATTTATTCCAGTAGGTGGCTTAACTTGAGAAAAGTTCAATGTAGGTTCATTATTTTTTAAACATCTAATTAACCAATCTTGAGCATTAATTTTGTTGATCAAAACAAAAAAATTAACTTTCACTTTTTAAAAAAAAAAAAAATTAATATTTTGCAAACCGTTAATCGTTACGCGAAAAAAATCATACCATCACGACGTGAATTAAATCATCTATCTATAGAGGGGCACTTCTATATATCCTTTTGAGGAACTTTTTTTGTAAGTGTTGAAATTTACGTCTTGAAAAATCACATGTGATTTGCTATATTAAAATCATATGTGATTTTATGAAATCACATGTGATTTTTAAAATCACACGTGATTCCTAACATACAAATCACATGTGATTTTTCAAGACGCAAATTTTAACAAAGCAAAACAAAACTCGGAAAAAATGGCTCGTCGAAAGTATATCGAAGTGCCGTCTACGAAAAAAAAATTCTCGTCGCGATGGTGTATTTTATTATCGCTTAACAATTTACAGTTTGCAAGATACTATATTTTTTAAAAAGGGTGAAAAATGGTTTTTTATTAATATTGATGAAAAATGTATAATTATGATTAGTTCATTTTATCTATGAAGAATATACGATCTATATTGATCTCAACTCGGCTTAACTAACATTAATAAGAAAATTGTATTTTGTAAAAAAACTAACCATACTAATTCTTAATATTATAATATCTGTTACATTTTTTTATTAATCACCTAAAAAGAAAATAGTAGTTTGTAAAAAAAATAATAAAAAATAAAAAGATCTATCTATTGGAAGTTTGATTTTAGCACATCATTTTGTGAAAGCAAATTTGTAAAATTTTAATTGACATAGCAATCCTTGGGTAAATAACAAACTATGCCTCATTTTGTATTAATTTAATTGTCACTTTTATAGTAAAATGTAAAATTTTAATTGACATAGCATTCTTGTGTAAATAACAAACTATGCGTCATTTTGTATTAATCAGATTGTCACTTTTCTAGTAAACTTTTTCTCTCTCTCTCTTTTTTAACTGTTAAACGGATGAGGTTTTTCATTCAGGTTATTTGGAGAGGATGGGCCTCTTTGATTCAGATGTTTGCGACCTCGCCTATTTAATCCTAGATTGTTTTCAAACCCTTTTATAGGATGACTATTCCGATAAGGTTAACATTTTAAGAAGGGTTCCGACCTTGTTCATAAAGTTCATGAAAAACACTCACGTCAGTGTTTTTGGGAACTTGCTAGTTCAAAGCTCTGTAATATCCTTGGTGTTGAGAAGTTTGTAAAGCAGTTTGGTGTTGATACGACAGTAATCGCTCAATATGGAGAAGTTGGTTTCAAAGGGGATGCAAAATTTGATCAATGCATGAAAACGGGTGAAACAATATGCGATTTTGCAAAGTCAAACTCGACTGTTTTGTGAAATAGGTTATACGATATAATCAAGTGGTTGTGGTTGTAGGCGAGATTGGTTCTGGAAAGACAACACAGCTGACTCAGGTAAAATTCCAACCACGAATACTTATTCTTATAATTTTAAGTTAATTTCCTAAAATGAAGTCACCACAAGCAATGATTCGCTTACCAGCTTCCTTTCGTATTTATTTTGTTCTTCTATGGTCTCGCAATAATATGTCGTTCTTACGTCAGTGTCTCCGCTTCCTATGCCGGTAATGAGACTAATAACCTCGTAATATTGTCATTTAAGTCAAAGATCACCCAAGATCTATACAAAGTTTCTACCACGTGGAATCGATCATTCCTTTCATTTCTCTGCCTGGAGTGGTATTTCATGTGGTAGAGCTTTCAACTAAAGAGGTCTCATTACGAGGATATAGTTTTGGATTACCAATGATGTTGCATTTGCTACAAAAATGCTAAATTGAAAGATGAGGCCATGGATGCAAAAGTGTCGTGTCGTACATGGGGTCATGTGTTCCCGCCAAGTTTTCCCATCTTTTGGACACATGCACTATTTTTGTTAAACTTTTTTATGCAAGTGCCTATATCTTTGTTTGATTTGGTTCTTGTGTTCCTCAACGTCATCTCATTCATTGTCTCCGAGATGCTTCAACAACGATTGTGTTTGTCATGCTTTGTTGATCTATTCTTTATTATGTAATGTAATTTAATTATTTTTTAATGTAATATTTTTTGACTAGACAGAATGTATTTGTTATGGTAATGTATAGACGTTGCTATGTAATCTGATGTGATGTTAACATAATTTATAATAACGTTATTTAAAACGAACACAAGATAGAAAGTACATTAATTTAAACTAAAAACACATGAAATGAACATTCAGGATTTAACACTACAGCATCAAAGATTTTTAGTTGTGTAGTACTCATTTTTTTTCTTTCTTTAACGCTCCTTTGCATTCGTTTATCATCATCGTGTAGTATAAGTATTCTTTTTTCATCCTTTGCTACTTTTTTCGTCACTAATGCAACTTCCGTATTCTCAGCAAGACGAAATTTTCTTTTTGTGGCGTCCAATTCGGTACAAAAGGCTTTCTATAATATCTAAACTTGATAAAGACTTCGAGTTTGGCTTTGATGGTGAGGTCATTTGGAAAGAGGAAGCCATGTAGATTTCACCTTTAGAACTAAGGGATTGGTATACCTATGGTTGAAAATATTTCTAGGTGAATGTGTATACATAAGAGTGTATTTACCTTTATTGTTTTTCGCAAAAAAGTCAAAATAAAATCCTAGCCAGAAAAAAGAAATAAAGTTGCATCAGATACTCCAATCTACATTTAATCGGACGTTTTGTATTCTTAACTATATCAAATATTATTTACCCAAAAATATAAAAGAAACTAAACAATAATAAAATGTAAAGATTGACTTTTATTCATACAAAAGAGAAGGGAGAAATATAAAGTTGAAGAACAAAACATTCACTGCATGCTACTTAAGCATATGTGATGAACAAATATTCAAGAAAATTTTTTTTTAGCAATGGGTTCGTCAAGTCTCTTCAACTACTTACTACATTCTTCTAAAATAGACATGCCGCACCCCATATCTTCATAGAAAAACGTGGCAACTTGCATGTAGCCTTTTGCACGGCTATAGTCTAGTTGTTCGATCTCTTTATATTTTCAATTTTTTTTTATTGCCGCCTGCAGAGTAGAGACCTTTTTTATTAGTTCGTCCCTTGAAGTACTATCCTTCACCAAAACAAGATTGTGTCGTAGAATCCAATGGGTTGTTTAATTTAGGTTTAGGGTTTATTTTTTATAATTATTTGAAGCAAGACATGAGACCTATTATAAGAAGGCGGCTTGGGAGAGGCAGAAGAATACAAAAGGTGATCATTAAAATTTCAAATGATTGCGAATGTGATAAGAAACTCGTATTTATTGTATTTAAATTAGATTGCGAAACATAAATTACGAAACATCTACCCGGTTTCCTTGTATAAACACGTTGGTAATTAAGTCATTATATCGCATCTTTGAATACATTTATTAATAAATGCTTCCTTTACGACACAATAACTATTTATACTCAATTGTTTCACAATATAAACCATATTGTACTACTCCTACCTACCCCATGGATCCATCAACTAAAAAAGGTTATCTATAGACGTGATGAAATTTTAGTTCTAATACTCGAAGGTCATCGGCGAATTCATGGGCAACATTAGGTTTTAAGAAGAGTGTTATGAGCTAACCTCGAAACCGAATGTTTTTCTGTTACGAATGGAATTACTTCCATCGAACCAATTTACTGAAATGTGATTTGAGACTCCTTTTTGCTACTAATCACATTCATATAGCTATATATTCTTCTATACCTCAAAGTGGAGGAGTATATGGTTTGATCATATTTACTGGCAAAAGTTTCATAAGTAAACTCCATTCCCGTGTTCTCAACCTTATTTGATGTAAATTGTCAAACACCCATAGCGAATTAAACCCGTGCGGCTAATGCCAAACAAGTGTTATTTCTAAAACAATAGAGTAACACAATTTTGAGAGAAGCTTTACTAGTTTTCTTCTAGATCTTACGGATGGGTGACTTTTCTTTAAAACAAGAACAAGGAAAATTTAAAGAACGTTTCATGCTTAGGATAATAGCATTTTCTTTTCTCTCTTCTTTGGCTAGGAAGAAGAAGAAAGCAATGAAGTACATCAATGAGGTACATCAATGAAGCACAACATCGGAACTTCATATTTTATAGCAGCTTTGACACATGTCAATGAAGCCCAACATGAGAAACGGAAGAGAACACCGAAGTCACTAAAGCACGACACAAAAGTAGGTGAAGTCTATGATTCTTAGATATTCATTTGTATTTTTTCTAAAAGTCATTGTTTTAAAATTCAATTCAATTCAATTTAATATTAAATTCAATTCAATACATACATGTTACGATTTACGTAGCTAGTACGACCTTAATTGTTAATAAGGACATAAATCTATCATAGGAAAATTGTCACACGATATAGATTTATCATGGAAAATGGACGAAATAGACAGAATATATATATATAAACTATGAAGATGCAAAGTCACCAGCATAAGTATTTCGAACATGTAGTTAAGAATTACTTTTTACTCCCAAAGTGGCATCTTGTTTTAACTAGATGAATCACGCTGGACTAAAACGCAACTTACTTTTGATTAGTGCGACTAAATCTATACATTAACCAGAGTGTAATGACGAAGTCTTAGTTTGTAATCGCTTGTAGTGACAAAGGCTTCGCTTTGAAAACTTTCTAAAGGAACTAACGGTTTAACATTTGAGATGAGTTTTTAGGAACAGACTTTGGGTTGGGTTAACACGGACTATGGATTTTCCGGTAACTATAAACAAGGATAATGAAATCATAATACTTCGCAATTCGATTACAAATATTATCAAAGCGCGACGGCTGATTTGTCATTGGGTTGGTAATATAATCGCATTTTATGACATTCATTGTTTTTGTTTTGAAGTGATATTTGAGATGAAAAAGTTAGATTTAGTAACTTATGGGTAGTTGCAAAAGCTACAAATGTAGCTGCAGTTAGGTGTCACATATTGAACATACCAAACATATGTATTAAATGCATTAAAGTACACAATGATAGGGTAATCTTCAATATAAAAAAATACAAAATAAAAAAAAAATAAAATAAAATAAAAAATCGTAGTTTTAGCAATATGTAACAAAATTGAGTCAAGCTGGAAAAAAATGTCAGCTTCGGTGTCATAAATGCAAATTTCCCTATAGACATAGGTATACATATTTAAGAATTAAAATAAAAGGCAGACAACAACAAACGAATAAAAATAAGTGTTTTATATGTAGTATAAACTAGGTATGTTCACGGCCATGCTTAAGCACGGCCGACAGACATCTGATAATCTTTTAATTATGGTCTACATATGTAGGAGAACAAAGATTTTACGCGTTGCATATGTTTGACCTTGCTATCATGTCTCATTATTCTTAGATTGTAGATCAAGCATCTGCATAAAATAGTCACCCTATGATTAGAGGACTAAATAAATTTTCTTTCTTACAAAAACAATGTTCACATACTTGGTTCTCTTTTATACAAGAACATGTTTGGATAGTTGTGCACGTTTCTTTTCTATAAGTATGAGGATTATTTTAGGTTGAAGCAACACTTTATGTATATTAAAATAATAGTGAGCTTTTTAACTTGTATTAAATTTGTGGATAAAAGTGAGCTTTTTAACTTGTATTAAATTTGTTAACAACTTTCTTAAATTTAATTAGTTTTTCCAATCAACAATAAGCCATGTGTCAACAAATTAAGTAATGATGCACGAAGATTAACATTTATATCCAACAGCTTTTACCAACAGATTTCCGACGAAAATGTCTGTCGGTAAAGACCTGTCTTGCAGTAGTGAACTAACAGGTGCATCTATATGGTCACTCTAGTTCGTTTGTGTTTGTTTAAGTTGAAGTTAGATTGTTTTTTGAATGTTGTTGAGAGTAAGAATTAGACAAATCTAACGAGTGAAATTTGGATTAGAAACTTTTGGTCAACTCTGTGGTAACTAAAAAGGTTACTACTATAGTACTATTGTATTTATTTATACATTTTATACAAAAATATGAACACAAACCCCTTTTTCCCTGTCACTCACATTACTCTTAAAATCCAAAAAGGGTAAAATTCAATTAAAAATACCTGCTTTTATTTTACTAGAAAAATTACTAATGATAGTGGTTGAAGAAGGTACTAATGAGTCTTTGTTAAGTTTCTTCCATTGTTTATTAAGCGAGAGTTAATTCATACATTGAAAGAGCTGCTTTTATTTCTCTACTACTTCCAACAAGTTAAATATTTGCTTCTAGTATAGCCAAAAGTAGTGAGGTACAGCCAAAAGGAAGGCGTCAAGTTGCTTACATTTTGGACCATTGCCCACTCCCAAGTCTTCTTAAAGTCTTCTGTGATTATATAGAATAGTTACTATTATTAGTCAAGGAATTAGTGGAGGATAGAAAAAAGGTGGTTCCTAGTTGTCTTGCTCAACCCGACTATAAAAAACCAATACTTGTTCTTATAATTTAAAGTAAATTTCCAAAAATGAAGTCACCACAAGCAATAATTCACTTATCATCTTCTTCTCTTATTTCTTTTCTCTTTTTCGGTCTCTCGATAACATGTCTTACTTCCGCCACTGTCACTGCTTCCTATGGCGGTAATGAGACTGATTATCTCGCGTTGTTGTCATTTAAGTCAATGATCACCCAAGATCCATACCAAGTTCTAACCACGTGGAACCATTCCTTTCATTTCTGTGACTGGAGTGGTATTTCATGTGGAAAGCGGCACAAACGGGTGATTGCTTTACGACTGGATTCGCAAGGCTTAGAAGGCTCGTTGTCTCCTCATGTAGGAAACCTCAGCTTCCTCCGTTAGCTTTATCTCATGAACAACAGCTTTCAAGGAACCATTCCTCATGAACTTGGTCGTCTATCTAGGCTACGTTATCTTTATCTTAACCAAAACAAATTCAGTGGAGTCATTCCAACAAACTTGTCTCGTTGTTCTAACCTCAAAGACCTTTGGCTCAATCAAAATGAGCTAACTGGAAGCATACCCAAGGAGATGAGTTTCCTATCGAAACTTGCTACTCTTGAAATTCACTTCAATAATTTAACAGGTGGAATCCCACCTTTCTTGGGGAATATCACATCAATGGAAGTGTTCTCAGCTCTAGAGAACCCGTTGGGTGGGAGGATTCCAGATACATTAGGTCTTTGGAAAAGCTTGACGGGATTTTACTGTACTGAGTGCAACTTATATGGAAGCATCCCTCAGTCCATTTTCAACCTCTCACTCCTAGTTAATTTTTCCTTACCTGATAATCACCTCACTGGTAGTCTTCCCTCAGAAATTGGTAATTATCAGCTCCCAAATCTTGAGTGGCTTCAGTTAAGGGGTAATGAACTGACCGGAGTTCTTCCACCTTCTCTTTCTAATTGTTCTAAATTAGGAATTTTTGATATGGGTGACAACAATTTCACTGGGAAGTTGACAATTGATTTTTCAAAACTAAGAGATATTAATGGAATTTACTTACAGAATAACAACTTCCATGGACGCGGAGAAGATGATGACCTGGGGTTTATTGATTCTCTGAAAAACTGCACCAGATTAGTAAGGTTGGATCTTGGTAAATGCAACCTTATAGGAGTGCTTCCTATATCAATAGGTAATCTTTCTGATCAACTCACCTTTCTAAATTTAGAAGACAATCAATTATTTGGAAGCCTCCTTCAAGTATAGGTAGTCTAGTTGGTTTGACCACTTTAGGTTTAGGAGCTAATCGATTCAAAGGAAACATCCCCACTACCATTGGTAAACTAAAAAAGCTACAAGCTCTTGGTCTAGATAGCAATCAATTTTCAGGGCCTATCCCTGATGCCATTGGGAACTTATCATTGTTGACTTTACTTTATTTAGAGGTCAACAAATTAGAAGGTCATATTCCATCAAGCCTTGGGAATTGTAAAGAACTTAATGGATTAAACATTTCATACAATAGACTCAGTGGTAACATACCCAAGCAACTTCTTCAAATTCCATCACTAACTAGATTTTTAGTTCTTTCATACAATAACCTGTCTGGTTCAATACCATCAGAGATTAAAGACCTTAAGATGTTGAGCTATCTCGATTTATCTTACAATAATTTATCAGGCAACATTACTAGTAGCCTTGGTGAGTGCCTTAGCCTTACAGAGTTATACCTTAGTGGCAACCAATTTCAAGGCCAAATACCATCTTCATTCAGTTCCTTGGGAGGATTGGGGGTACTCGACATTTCTGAAAATAATTTATCAGGTAGAATTCCACAATTTTTAGGGAAATGGAAATCCTTAGAGTATTTGAACCTATCCTTTAATGATTTTGAGGGTGAAGTACCGGTGGTAGGAGTGTTTGCAATTGAAAGTGCATTTTCGGTTTTGGGAAATGATAGGCTTTGTGGTGGTTTGGTTACACTTGAGTTACCCAAATGCAAGGAGACGGGTGGTAAGAAAAAAAGGTTTCCTTTCTTCATATTAGTTATCGTGATTGCAATCACGTTGCTCGTCAGATTATGTTGTGTGTATCTTTTGTGTAAGAAGAAACGCAACAGTCAACCATCTCAATCATCAGGGGTGAACGGTTCATGAAAGTTTCATACCATCAACTTCTCAAGGCTACTGATGGCTTCTCTGCAGCAAATTTGATTGGGAGGGTGGGTTTAGCTCGGTTTACAAAGGAATCCTCGATTCTAATCATAATAAACCTGTTGCAGTCAAAGTTTTGCATCTTCAAAATAAAGGAGCTCACAGAAGTTTTCTAGCAGAATGTGAAGCATGGCAGAATATTCGACACCGTAATCTGTTGAAGATAATAACTTCATGTTCAAGTGCTGATTTCAAGGAAATGATTTTAAAGCTCTGGTTTATGAGTTTATGCCTAATGGAAGTGTACACGATTGGCTTCATTCAAGTGAAAATACATCGAAACTGAACCTTCTTCAAAGAATAAATATTCTTAGAGATGTTGCCACTGCACTTGATTATCTTCACAATCGCTGCCAAACAACGATTGTTCACGGTGACTTGAAGCCAAGTAACATTCTACTTGATGATGATATGGTGGCTCATGTTGGAGACTTTGGTTTAGCTCGACTACTTGGTACAGACTTAAACCAAAACAGCTCAACCGGGTTAAAGGAACTATTGGTTATGCACCTCCAGGTAATTCCACTTTTATTCCATGATGCTTATATTTATTTACAGGTTAAAGTTTGTAAATTAATTAATTGTTTTCATTTGTAGAGTATGGTATCGGGAGCGAGATGACAAGTTGTGGGGACGTCTACAGTTTTGGAATATTATTACTAGAGGTGATGACTGGTAAAAAGCCGACAGACGGCATGTTTATTGAAGGTCTTAGCCTTCATAAATTTGCTTACATGGCATTACCAGATCAGGTAATCGATGTTATTGATGGTGATGCAATTGTGTTGCAAAGTTCCGAAGCGAATGCAAAGAGAGTGGAAGAATGTTTGGTTGCAACTATCAAGATTGGAGTATCATGCTCTGTGGATTCACCGCCACAACGAATGAAAATAGAAATTGTTGTCAATGAGTTGCAGCGTATTGTCGATGTGCTTCAAAATATATAAGGTACTCTGTTCTCCCATTTTGTAAAATCTGATTTTACATGAGTTTGTGAAAAATCATCACTAAAATGGTTTTATTTTCAACTCTTTCAGGTCTATCATCAAGCTTGTATGGTGAAGTTGTAGGAAACTGCAACAAGGAGGAGTGCATGTCGTAGTTAAATAAATGTTAAGTTGTTAAAGATGTTTGTAATTGTGGTTTAATTTTCTTGTTGCATAAGTGTACGTAAGGGTGCATTTACATTCCTGGTGACGTATCATATGTATCAAGCATGTTTGTAAGTGTGGTTTCATTTCCTTGAATCCAATTTGTGGTACTGAATTCTACTTAAGTTCTACTTGGTGTTCCATTCCATAAAACTGAACTGGGTCAAACAATTAAATTACAGTAATATGAAATGGGTTAAACATGAAACTGAACGTGTCATTATTTTGTTCCATTCCATTAGAGATTGAAGACCTCAAGATGTTGAACCATCTCGATTTATCTTATAATTATTTATCAGATACCATTACTAGTAGCCTTGTTCAGTGCATTAGCCGTACAATGTTAAACCTACAAGGCAACCACTACAGTTTCTGAGATAATTTCAGCCATGAATGAATTTGTTGCTCTTCTTTTCCGAAATGAACATAGTATTGATTCAAATAAGGAAGATCCATTGACATTACAAATGAGTTGATACATTGAGCTTGCCTACTGTATGACTATTCTTGCAAACAACACATCTAAAAAGATACACGCCAACCTTATTAACTGCTAGAGCAGAAATGAAACTAAAACATACACCATAGACGTCACTGTAAGTATTGTTATCGTCACTGCCTATGAATAACTCGAGAAACACAGATGGGGTTTGATGAAGTTGATGTCGTCTCCAATCTGCCTTTAGAATTGTGAATCAGACCATATGACGAATACATAATAAATCTTGACTTTACCCATCCAAGTACAAGCTCCAAATAACACTAATAACTAGCAATACACCACATTGATCACCTGCCCAAACTAAAACAAACACACTTTATCATTCTTTCGAGCTTCAAACATATAGATGGCTGTAAATGTTAAGCCTTGGCATTGGTGATATCACTGAGCCCATTCCAGTAATTTGTTGCTTTTTCAAAGGGAAGAAAATATTTACGTTGTTCATAAACTAATTGTCGAATACAGAGGTCGCAATTTCAAGCATTTTAGTTATAAATGGATCAATTTACGTTATGTTATATTTAATGGGTTCAACAGGCTGAAAACATTCATTAATCGTTATTTTTAAACAAGTTTAAGAAAAGGAAAGACCACGTTTGCAGGTCAACCTGATCCAGTCCAGACTAAAATTACCAGTTTGACTTGTTTCCCAACCTGACTAGCTGCCCGTTATGGAACACCTCTAGTTTAGATCATGTGTTACCTGTAAGGCTCCCAAGCCTGCATTTCTAAGGGTCCACATCTACGATGTGACTGATAAAGCATTAGCCAATGCTTTTCTGCAATACAAAGAAATGGGAATACCAACGGGTTAGGACTGACATGTCATATATATATGGTTTACAATGTTAACGAGTCTGTCAAAACAACCATTTGCAATGTTAACAGTCATCAAAACAACCATTTACAGTAGCAAATAAATACAAGATAAGAAATAATCCTACCTTAATTAGCGATGGCTGAAGTAATACTAACTTCTGGAATGGGCTCAGTTATATCACCAATGCCAAGGCTTATCATTTGTTCACCAGGGTATTTTAGCTTATGTGCAGCCATGTTGGGTATTTTTCTTAGCCCATGAGGATTAATAGCCCAACCCATTGAGGCCCATCTTGGGTCCATTTTTAGACCCTTATTACTGATTATGTTCAGAAGTTAGAAGGGGTAAGAGTGAGTGAATTCAGTGAATGCGTGAAAAGAAAAACAGAAAAGAAAGAAGAATTTCGGAGCAAAATATCACCCAAACCCAGCTGCAGTGTTTTTACGATCACCGGAGATTGCACCGTCGGATCGTCACGATTTTCGGACTGTAGCTTCCTGACATCGAGAGGAAGGTTTTGACCGTTGGGTTTTTGATTTTGAGGCCTGGAAGTCCGTTTTCTTACCTGGGCAGTTTGCATCAGATTTGGTGATATTCTTCCTTTCTTCTTTTGTTTGTTCTTTGATTGTTGCCATATATCTTGATGTTGATTCCAAGATTATGATGTTTGTTGTATACCTCTAGTGTTATCTAGAGAAGACTTTGTGTACCTCTCCTGGTTGATAGTGGATTAAAGCGGCACTAGGTGTCCCGTGGTTTTACCCGTTTTGGGGTTTTCCACGCTAAAAGTTTGGTGTTCTTGTTGTGTGATTGATTACATTTAGTACATGCTGATTGGGCTGATTTGATATAGTTTGGGGGCTGATTAGAGTTGCTTTTAGTTTGCCTTATTTGTTTGTTTCCTCATAGGTTCATACGGGTTTGGGTAAGTGTTGTCAAACGAAGGTCTAGCTTCCGCATTTGTGTTTATACCGTTGTGACCCATTTACTTACCCGTCAAATTGGTATCAAGAGCTTGGTTCTTGGTTTAGGGACTTAACCTGTTTGAATGATGGAAACTAATACAAGTAGGATGGTTAGTTTGAATGGTTCGAATTATCATGTTTGGAAAGGAAAAATGGAGGATCTCCTTTATGTTAAAGACTACTACTTGCCTGTATTTTCTACGGAGAAACCTGAAAACAAAACAGATGCATAATGGACTATTTTGCATAGACAGGTTTGCGGGTATATTAGGCAATGGGTTGATGATAATGTTTTGAACCATATTTGTGAGGAGACACATGCTCGTACTCTTTGGAACAAACTTGAACAATTATATGCTCGAAAAACTGGAAATAACAAGTTGTTCTTAATCAAGCAAATGATGAGATTAAAGTATACTGATGGGTCTCCTATTACTGATCACTTAAATGTTTTTCAGGGTATTATAAATCAGCTTGCAGGTATGGGTATCAAGTTTGAAGATGAGATTCAAGGCTTGTGGCTTCTTGGTACCTTACCGGATACTTTGGAGACTTTTAGGACATCATTGTCCAACTACGCATCGAGATGGTGTTATCACCATGGAATTGGCTAAAGCGTTATTTTGAATGAAGAAATGAGAAGAAAGTCACAAGGTTCTTCTTCACGATCGATGTCTTGGTCACGAAAAGGCGGGGAGAAGTCAAAGCGGTCCGAGTAATGAGTAATCATCATAGTAGTTCCAAAGAAGGAAGATTTGCGATCTTGAATGTTATCATTGCCATAAAAAGGCGCACACGATGAATTTTTGCAGAAAGTTGAAAAAGGAGAACAAGAAGAAGAACTACAACAACCAGAAGAACAAACACAAGAAAGATGATGATGGTGATGACAATACTGAAGTAAATACCACCACAGATGAGTTCTTTGTTTGTTATGATTATGATATGGTTAACCTTGCTAATGATGATTCGAGTTGGATTCTTGACAGTGGTGCTACATGTCATGTTGCAATACGAAAAGATTATTATTCATCTTACACACCGGTGACTTGGTGTTGTTAGGATGGGTATCTTGGGATATCAAGGATTCTTGGTATTGGAGATATTTGCTTGAAGTTTGACACGGGATGGAATTTGTTTTGCATAATGTAAAACATGTCCAGATATGAGACTCAATATTATCTCAACAGGTCTTCTTGATGAAGATGGCTACCATAACAGTTCTGGTAATGGTTTGTGGAAAGTAACTCTCGGATCCTTGATTGTGGCAAGAGGAAAAAGGGAATCCAAGTTATACATGACACATCCGAAGATATCCAAGAGCATTGTCAATGCTGTAGACAATGATGATATGACCGAGTTATGGCATAAAAGACTTGGTCACATGAGTGAAAAGGGGATGTCTATTCTTTCTAAGAAGAATGTGTTATCTGGTGTGCAAGATATCAACTTGATAAAGTGTTCTCACTGTTTGGCAGGAAAGCAAACTAGACTTGCTTTTAAGAGTCGTCCTTCTTTCAGAATGGAGAACATACTTGATCTGGTACATTCCGATGTTTGTGGTCCCATGAAGACTAAAACACTTGGTGGGTGTTCCTATTTTGTCACTTTCATCGATGATCACTCAAGAAAGGTTTGGGTATATACCTTGAAGACTAAAGATCAAGTATTGGATGTGTTTAAGCAGTTTCATGCTTTAGTTGAGAGGCAGACAGGAAAGAAACTTAAATGTATTCGAACCGACAATGGAGGTGAATACATTGGCCCTTGATGCTTATTGTAGAGCATGGAATTCAGATCAAAAGACTCCACCGAAGACACCGATTGAATGGCTTAGCGAGAGGATGAATAGAACTTTGGTTGAGAGTCGGATGCTTGCTTTCACATGCGGTTGCTGCTTCTTTTGGGTGAGGCTTTGAATACTGGCGGTACATGTTATTAATCTAACCCTTGTGTTCCTTTATGTTTTGATGTTCTGACGGGGTTTGGGCGGCAAAGATGTTTCATACCGTCATTTACGAGTTTTTGGATGCAAGGCTTATGTGCATATTCCCAAAGATGAAAGATCAAAGCTTGATGTGAAGTCTAAGCCATGTGTGTTCCTCGGGTATGGTCAAGATGAATTTGGGTATAGGTTGTATGATCTAGTTCAAAAGAAACTTGTTCGTAGCCGAGATGTAGAGTTTGAGGAAGATCAAACTTTGAAAGATGTTGAGAATGTTGAGAGGGAAACAATTCCTCAACATAATGATGATCTCATTGACTTGGATCCGGTTCCTCCTAAACATTTTGACCCATAGTTTGGAGATGATATTCAGAATGATGAAGAACAGGTAGAAGATCAAGGTGCTGATGATGTTGATGATCAAGAACAACCAAACTTAGATGAAGACGTTCATCCTGAGTTACCAGTACCTAATATGCCACCATTCATTCCGCTTAGGCGGTCTACTAGAGATCATCATCCTTCCACATGCTATTCTGCACATGAGTATGTTTTACTTACTGATGGGGGAGAGCCCGAGTGTTATGAGGAAGCTATGGAAGATGAACACAAAAGGAATGGTTTGAAGCCATGCAAGATGAGATGAATTCCTTGCATGAGAATGCTACTTTGAGTTGGTAAAGTTGCCTAAGGGTAAGAGAGCTTTGAAAAAAATGGGTTTTCAAATTGAAGACGAAGAGCATACTTCTAGACCGAGGTACAAGGCCGTTGGTGGTTAAAGGTTATAGTCAGAAAAGAGGTATTGATTTTGATGAGATTTTCTCTCCGGTTGTGAAGATGGGATCTATTCGAGTTGTTCTTGGTTTGGCGGCTTGCCTCGATCTTGAGGTGGAGCAAATGGATGTCAAGACAGCTTTCCTTGATGGTGATCTGGATAAAGAAATCTACATGGAGCAACTTTGAAGGTTTTCGAGTTAAGGGAAGGAAGAATCGTGTGTAAACTTCATAAAAGTTTGTCTTGGTTGAAGCAAGCACCGAGACAGTGGTACAAGAAATTTGAATCGGTCATAGGAAGCAAGGCTACGAAAGACCTTTTCGGATCATTGTGTTTTCTTCGGAGGTTTGGTGATGATGGCTTCATCATCTTGTTGCTATATGTTGATGATATCTTTGATTGTTGGCAAGAACGTTGGAAGAATTGCCCAATTGAAGCGAGATTTGAGTAAGTCTTTTGCTATGAAAGACTTGGGGCCAACAAAACAGATCCTTGGCATTCGAATTTTCCGTGATAGAGGTGCCAAGAAGTTGCATATATCACAAGAGCAATACATTGAGAAGATCTTGTGCAGGTTCAACATGGATAAAGCTAAAGTGGTTAGTTCCCCTCTTACTACCAACTTTAAGCTAACTGATAAAGATTGCCCTTCTTCCAAAAAGAATATTGAAAAGATGGATAAAGTTCCATATGCCTCAGCGGTTGGTAGCTTGATGTATGCTATGGTGTGTACAAGGCGGTTTAGCTCATGCAGTTGGTGTTGTCGATCGGTTCCTATCAAATCTGGTAAGAAGCATTGGGAAGTTAAATGGATATTTAGATATCTGCAGTACTTCCAAATTGGGTATCACATTTGGAAATGGAAAACCATGCTTGTTGGTTACACGACTCGATATGGCGGAAATAAGGATGACATGAAATCCACTTCTAGATATTTGATGACCTTTGCGGGGAGTTGTTTCATGGCAATCTAGATTACAAAAGTGTGTGGCCTTGTCTACAACAGAGGTGAGTATGTGGCGACAACAGCGTGCAAAGAACTATTGTGGTTGAAAAGGTTTTGCAAGAACTTGGTTTCAAGCAACAACGTTATGCGTTCTTTGTGACAATCAAAGTGCTATTCACCTTGCTAAGAATTGATGTTTCACAAAAGAACAAAACATATTGATGTTCGTTATCATTGGATTAGAGATGCTATTGAAGATGGTATGTTTGAACTTAATAAAGTTCATACGGATGATAATGCTTCCGATATGTTGACAAAGGCTGTAGCAAGAGAAAAGTTGAATGTGTGTTGCTCGATCGCCGGGATGGCGAACTCACCCTCATAGGCAGAAAAAGGGGGAGATTTGTTGGGTATTTTTCTTAGCCCATGAGGATTAATAGCCCAACCCATTGAGGCCCATCTTGGGTCCATTTTTAGACCCTTATTACTGATTATGTTCAGAAGTTAGAAGGGGTAAGAGTGAGTGAATTCGGTGAATGTGTGAAAAGAAAAGCGAGAAAAGAAAGAAGAATTTGAGCAAAATATCACCCAAACCCAGCTGCAGTGTTTTTACGATCACCGGAGATTGCACCGTCGGATCGTCATGATTTTCGGACTGTAGCTTCCTGACATCGAGAGGAAGGTTTTGACCGTTGGGTTTTTGATTTTGAGGCCTGGAAGTCCGTTTTCTTCAAACCCAAACACTCCTTTAAAGATAACTGCTATTCAAACTTAATTTGCACAAAGAATTTCAGAGAAACTAATCCTAATAGCTTTTAAAACCAAACTTAACAAAAGATAACGCCTTTAGATATGTGGTTCTTATCGCAAGGCAGAACAAGGCTACATACATTATATTGGCTTCAATCATGCCCAAAGGATACTAAGATGATGTAATGTATCAGGATAACCTTATGCTTAACTTATATGCATTTATTCATTATCAAAAAAAAAAAACCTATTCCCCAAATAACTAATAAGCACTTTAGCATAAGCTTACCCAAACACCCACTAAATCCCATATTCCCATGATGTTATCTCTCTCACAAACCCACTGCTTCTACACATGATACATTACATCATCGACCGTGTTTCCATTTGACCCATTTGACCCATGACCCATTTTGTTGAGAATCGGTCCCTTCCCACCCGAACTCACACCCACAAAACACCAATCAAAACAGAAATGGGTTCTCACTCGTATTATATTAATAAGGAAGGAAAGCGATACATTGATTACAAAATGCTTGACTCGTATTTATAAAGAACCTAAACTAAATAAACGTTGGTGAGTAACCGCCTATAATAGCGAAGCTCTACCACCAACTCATTTACATGACTCATCCTCCGAGTAACCGCCTATAAAAGAAATAGCATATAATGTGATTAACAAGTAGGAATAGAAAACAGATTGTCATGCACTGAGCGTTCGGGTCCTATATTAGTTGGTTCACGACAAAAGTTATGACAAAGTAATTGAGTGCATAAACAATTAAATAGTATTTACTTGTTGGTACACATTGCCATGATGCAAAAAATTACAAGCCTTACTTGGATACAAATAAGGCGATCGCTCTCGCACAAATAGACCAAGCAAGAAGTAGAGTTGGCTACTTGACTTTGTCCATTTCATCCTTATATGGGGATAGGTAAGCATAACCAACTGTAAATTTGTTTTAGTTGTAGGACAACGATGCAAGTTTTCAATCAATAAATATAGTTTTAAGATACATACAACAAGCAAAGACACACATGATGCATGAAATGACACCATTCACATATTACATGTCTGCCACATCATTAAGTAAAGAGAAAAGTTTCAAGCATATGCTACCAATGTCAATCCAAGTATCGTTGTATCGATCCTTCACTTTCAATACCCACTCCAAACTCATAAAAATAAATGACAAGTAAAACTAAACATGGAAAATTTCTAGGAGAAACTGTGTTTCATGAACTAATTTCTCACTCAAATGGTTCTTTAGCACCTATTGTAGTACAGGCAGTCCATATTGGCAAGCAGGATCGGTTTCACACATAATATCTACTCTAGTATCTAACTTGATAATTAATATATATACACTTTATGTTATCAAACAGAGTAGTACATAAAGCTCTGATGCTTGCTTTGTTTATGTAATAAAAAACATATAAACGGATGATTAGCTCACAAATTTGAAAAATCCGAGGTAAATAAACATTTATCCATATGAACTATATATCCATTCTACACGCTAATGAAAATAGTAAAAAGTAGGTAATGATTTGGTATGTATTGTGGTACTTCGCCTAATCTCATTATCCAGTATCACATGAAAACTATAGCATTCTTATCTCCATTAAGCTAGACTTACCTATATGCAAACTTAATACTAATTCATTTTGTGGTGTAAGATTCTTTTATATTGTCATTATCGAACAATATTTCTATTAATCTATATATTAGGTCCTTGGCTTTACACATATTAAAGTACTCATATGTTTATAGAAAAGTTTTCAAATCACATAAATGTGCCTACGCACACATGATAATATCATGTTATCAGCAATTACCCAACCCAACCATTTTGCTAACTTTAAGCATCTATTAGCCCACATTGTGTTATGTGTCTGCCATGGTAAATTTGCAGTTGCATTGGTAGATATGTATAGACATGTTATCGGTTACTCCAAAATGCCCTTTTGCTCCAGAATACATAAGGGCAATTTAAAAAACAATATCTGTTTTTTCAAACAGCAAGTGATAAACTACCCAGTAGATGCGAAAACATAACAGCAAAACTTCCCATTTCTGCAATTGACCGGCAAAACTAAACCTAAAACTGTTTTATCCAGTGACTAAAAATGTTTTCGGAGTTGATTATCATACTAACGACTAAAACTTATTATTTCATTCTAAATGACACGCCAAACAATTTTTGCATGTCAAAATCTAACGATAAATATTACGCAAGTATCATTTTCTAATGGACATTTCATCAAACACCTTTCGCACTATAATATCACTAATCTCCATAACTAACACCTGATTGAAGCAAACACAAAAATCAATGAATTCAGTTCAAAAGTATACCTGAGAGCATCACAAAATCAAAATTAATAAATAAATAAAAAAATGTAATTCAAACAATTTTAATTTGATGTTAAATCATAATTGGAAGCTATGGTTAAAGAAAATAATGATAAAAAAGCAAATGTCTTTACCAAGCAGCATATAAAAATGTTAAAGAAATCAATTTTGGTTTTGGTGAATGGTTTTGTTTGGATGGGATTGCGAACGTGGCATCATCTATCTATTTTTAAGTTCATTGTTTTAACTAAAAGGGTATCTTGGTCACTTTCACAAACCTATTATTATTATTATTATTATCATTATTATTATTATTATTATTATAAAAACATCTCTTCAATAAAAAACCAAAAGGATTTACAAGAAATTGGTGGGAATCCGAGACATTTATTATTATCATCATCATACTATCTTATAATGGGAAAATGCCTTCTACAAATAGTATTATAATCTGTTGTAAAAATCGGCTCAGGCAGCCGATTAATCCTCGCATAATCGCTGATCGCTCGGTAAGCGCCTTGATTTATCATAATCGGCCTATTTAATCGGTTTTATCAAAGATCGCTTAAAAATCGGTCAATAGTCTGATTAATCAGACAAAATCGAACAAAATCAGTTTAATTGGACAAAATCGCTTAAAAATCATTCAACAAAATCGCTTAAAAATCAGACAAAACCGCTTAAAAACCGGTCAACAAATCGATTAATCAAACAAAATTGGTCAAAGTTCGCTTAAAAATTGTCAACAAACAGAGTAATATCTATGTTTGACTTTGAACTTTGAATAATTATGTCTTATGTTTATATTTGAAAACTTGAAATATTTAAACTTTGACACACTATGCTTATCACATATAATATAATACAATATCTAAAATTATGATTTTGTGCATAAAAACTTTAATCCGATTAATTCTCGATTAATCCCCGCCTAACTGATTAATCGGTAGGCCTTACCCAACCGCCTTACTAGCGCCTAGCGATTTTTACAACCTTGGTATTATATAAAAATTCAACATACTATTTATAGAATTACAACACATTTATCACATTTAATACATTTAAGCCTAATTAATATTATTTTTGAACATTAAACACTAATTAATATTATTATTAAACCACCCCTATAATAATAATACGCATTGTATAAACAAATAAAACACACAAAGCTTTATACAATATACATGCTACTAAGTTGATGGAACAATATGATTTTGAAAACCTGATCGGACCAACGGGTTCAACCGGAATATGAAGTCGCCATTGGTCCGGCTAGCCAATAAAAGCCGTTCAAAAACGAAACGTAGATGACCAGTCGAAATCAGTAAAAATGTGTGAACTGGGTCGGATTGGGATCATGTTTTTCTCCAGTTAATCTATTCGCCATTGTTATTTTTTTGGCTTCTAAACTTTGATCACAGGGTGTAACACCCCAAAATTTTAACGTAGCAATGGAAAGCTAAACGGGGGTATCACTTCATAGATTAGAGTCATAATCATACAAAACGACTCTAAAAGAGACATTTTGTAAAAGTTATTATCATTCCATGAAAACTTAGTGTTTGCGGTTACAAAAGAGATTCCACATTGTTTAAGTTATACAAAAGATATAGTTCAAGTTTGTAAAGATTGATAAGTTTATTTGACGTCAATCAAAGGGGTCTTGTGCCAACTCCGTGACAAGTTATGCTTCTTTTTAGTTACCTGAGTTAAACATGCTAAAAATCAACAAAATTATTGAGTGAAATCCATAGGTTTATAATTAAACAGTTGAACACAAGATATAGGTGATAATTGCTTCGACGTACAAATATAAGGGAAAACGGTTATTATGGCACTAAGCTCATGACTCACAAAACATAAACTGTTGTATCATATAAATGATAGTAGTAACAAGCCCCCAAGTAGGTAGTTGTCAGTTACCTAAAGTAATTCAAATATAGTGCGCCTTGTTATTCTATCTGAATAACATAGACGAGATTCTTCAATACAATAAATCTTCCACAATATTCTCGTTCACTTGCAATGATTAATGGTTCATGATAGTGTGGATCTTTTGGCATTGGCGGTACTTAAGCAATAATAATAACATGCATAGCATACATTTGCAAAATGACTTGTGTTCAGATTTATAGCATGTATTTCCCTCACGGGAATTTGTAAAACAAGTAAAAGTGGGGCTATGAACTCACCTTAGTGGTATAGGAGTCAAGATGAAGTATTATCAAATGTGTGAGTGAAACGGCTCCAACACGCGACCTAGATTAATATGTCAAGTCTTAGATTCGTTGGTTTATGTTTAGGACCTCAACCAATAGGTTTAAAGGTTTGTGACGTTTGCAAAAATATTTGTATCTTCGTCACTTGTGTGGTGAATTTTTATTTGTGGTGAAATGCAAAAAGTTCAAAAACAAGGTTTCTAAACATTATTTAATTTATATGTATTGTATTAAGTATAATGTACATATGTTCTCGATGTTAATTGGTATATGATACAATCATATAAAGTTTAACCAAAAGTTAGTGGATGATAAGTTATGTTAAGTTAAAATATTTGTTTTAAATATTTTAAGTTAATAGATGATAAGTTATATAAAATATTTGTGTTATTTATTTTTAAGTTAGTCGAAGATAAATTATATTAATTATTTAAAAATAACATTGTTATTTATGTTTTGAAATCTTCGTAATTATAAGTTTTTACAAAAACCAGGCATAACCCGTTTGTGATTATAAGTTTTCAAATATTACATCAAAGTTACAAAATTAACCTCCACTTATTCAAAAGTTACACTTTTTACCCAAAATCTACAAACTTTACCTTTTTAGTCCAAAATTACAAATTGACACTTTTTACCCTTACTTTTCCGAACATTGACAGTTTCTACCCAGATTCATAACATTTTCAGTTTCATTCCAAAAGTCACTGTTTCACTTATACCCTTATGTTTGCCGAATGTTACATTTTTCACCCAAGTTTCGTAACATTTGCATTTTTAGTCCAAAAGTCAATAAGTTGTACATTTCAGTTTTCTTTTTGTATAACTAGTTTCGAATGCTTATTGATAGCTTATTGAAACTGTTTATTTTGAAAAGCTTATACAATTGGGTTAATGGGCCATAAGGCCCAATCAGGGTTCGTTTGGTTTCTAAAATTCATACCGAGCCTATAACTTTGTGGCTTATGTTTATAACTTCAAAAATGTATATTTAGCTTGTTGGAACAGCTTATACCGAACAACTTATGGGCTAGCTTATTTGAAAATGTAATGGGCCTTTAAGCCTGTTTAAGGTGCATTTGGTTTTAGAAAAATAACCCGATGGGTTTGTGTTTGGTTTTTGATTTTATTCGAAGTGTTTCAAGCTTCGTTTCAACAACTTATCATCAGCTTATAGGTCTTAAGCTTATTCGAACTTGGATTGAGCTTACAAGCCCATCGTGGGTGTTTGTTTTGAAAAATAAAAATCGAATAGTTCATGTGACATAGGCTTAGGTTTAGGGCATGTTCAAAGTGTATAATAACATATTATCATGGCTTATCATCTCAGCTCGTTTCATTAGCATATAGAGAGTCCGGTTGGGCTCATAAAGCTCAACATGGTTCATTACGTAATGAAATAAAGACCCGATTTATAAGAGGTTTTCAACAAGACAAGTTTTAGTGCTTTCGTGGATGTGAGTTAGTTTATATATGAGTGTTCCATAAAAGTGCTTATTAATGTACATTGGCTCGGTTTGAGTTATTACGTGGGCTAGGAAGTCCACGAAACATACCGAACCATAACTAGTTCGTATATGTCCATATATTCATAAGTTTTGTTAGCTTGTACATGTTAACTTTTACATTAGTTCGAAAGCTAGTTTTTCATTATTTCAACCACACAAGAGTTTTCGATACAACATGTTTTTTTTATGTTGACTTATAAGAAACAAAAGGTTTTGAAAGATTATAGTAAACTCGTACAACATGAATATTTTCAAGAAACTTGACAACGAAAGTAAGTTACTCTATGAATGGAAATCGGTTTGAGATACTTACAACACCAAACGGTGGTGAAGAGTTTCGAATGAGAATGAATGAGAACAAGTGAGACCCGATATACAACCTAGCTTCCAAACAATTACACACGAATAGAGCCTAACCCAAAATGTACTTCCAAGTTTACAAAATAAAACGAATATCCTTGCTTCACTTCTTTTTTGTTGAAGATTATAAATGCTCAAGTGTTGATCTTCAAGGAAATTATTTTAAACTTTGGTTTACGAGTTTATGCCGAATGGAAGTGTACACGACTGGCTTCATTCAAGTGCAAATACATCAAAACTAACCTTCTTCAAAGAATAAGCATTCTCATAGATGTTGCAACCGCACTTGATTATCTGCACAATCGCTACTAAACAACAATTGTTCACGGTGACTTGAAGCCTAGTAACATTCTACTTGATGATGATATGGTGCCTCATGTTGGAGTCATTAGTTTAGCTCGACTGCTTGGTACATACTTAAACCAAAACAGCTCAGCCGGGGTTAAAGGAACAATTGGTTATGCACCTCTAGGTAGTAGTCCGTGATGCTTATACTTACTTACAAATTACAATTTGTAAATTAACTAACTGCTTTTTAATTCGCAGAGTATGGTCCGGGAGCGAGATGACAATCTTGGGGATGTCTGAGTTTGGAATATTATTACTAGAGGTGATCACGGTAAAAAGCCAACAAATGACATGTTTAACGATGGTCTTACCCTTCATAAACTTGCTTATGTGGCATTACCGGATCATGTAATCGATGTTATTGATGAAGATGCAATTGTGTTGTAAAGTACAAAAGCGAATGCAAAGAAAGTAGAAGAATGTTTGGTTGCAATTATCAAGATTGGAGTATCGTGCGCTGTGGATTCCCCACCACAATGGATGAAAACTGAAATTTTTGTCAGCGCATTCTTGATGTGCTTCAAAATATATAAGGTACTCTGTTCTCCCATTTTGTAGAATCTGATTTTGCATGAGTTTGTTAACAAATCATCACTAACATGGTGTTATTTTTGAACGCTTTCAGGTCTAATACCAAGCTTTCTTGGTTAAATTTGAAAGTAACTGCAGTAAGGAGCAGTGCATGTCGTAGTTATACAAATGTTACTTTGTCAAATATCTTTGTAAGTGTGTTTTAGTTTTCTTGTTGCGTAAGTACCGTGAGAGATGTAGTAGTGTTTGACAATGCAAGTGCATTTTCTGTTTTGGGGAACAATAGGCTTTGTGGTGTTTTGGTTACACTTAAGTTACCCAAATGCAAGGAGACGGGTAGTAAGAAAAAAAGGTTTCCTTTCTTCATATTAGTCATCGTGATTGCGGTCGCGTTGCTCGTCATATTATGTTGTGTATCTTTTGTGTGGAAGAAACGCAATATCAACCATCTCAATCATCGTGGAGTGAACGGTTCATGAATGTTTCATACCATCAACTTCTCAAGGCTACGATGGCTTCTCTGCAGCAAATTTGATTGGGGAGGGTGGGTTTAGCTCGGTTTACAAAGGAATCCTCGATTCTAATCATAACAAACCTGTTGAAGTCAAAGTTTTGCAGCGTATTGGAGTATCATGCTCTGTGGATTCACCGCCACAACGAATGAAAATAGAAATTGTTGCCAATGAGTTGCAGCGTATTGTCGATGTGCTTCCAAGTATATAAGGTACTCTGTTCCCCCATTTTATAAAATCTGATTTTACATGAGTTTGTGAAAAATCATCACTAAAATGGTTTTATTTTTCAACTCTTTTAGGTCTATCATCAAGCTTGTATGGTGAAGTTGTAGGAAACTGTAACATGGAGAAGTTCATGTCGTAGTTAAATAAATGTTAAGTTGTTAAAGATGTTTGTAATTGTGGTTTAATTTTCTTGTTGCATAAGTGTACGTTTACATTCCTGGTGACGAATCATATGTATCAAGCATGTTTATAAGTGTGGTTTCATTTCCTTGAATCCAATTTGTGGTACTGAATTCTACTTAAGTTCTACTTGGTGTTCGATTCCTTAATGAACATCCTACTGTTATTCGTGTTATTTGACTTTCAATTTCATAAATTTGACTTTTTCTTGAATATCTGAATGAGAAAGCTCGAGGCTTCCCCCTCTTCTGGTTTCGAGCAGTGTATGGTGTTAAGTATATAAAATATATAACATACAATAAACAAGTAAACATCAAGAGTACACAGCGGAAGACTAAAGATCATAACAAATAAATTAATTAACTGAAAGTATGCGTAACGTACCTCTTGCAAATGTCAAATCCCTCGAGCAAAGCAAAACAACCCTCGAGCAAAGCAAAACAAAGAAGTACTTATTGGTGTAAGAATAATGTCTTACAACCACGTTCTTGTACACACGAATTAACCAAACGAATCAAGCGATTGCTAGATCTAACACAAGTCCTCGTTTAAGAAAAACGAAACCAAACTCCCTTACTATTGGGGTGTTCGGCCGAATATTAGACTAGAGAGAGGAGAGGAGAGATCTAGGGTTAATTCAATGCACAAGTGTATGAAACCCTAGAACCTAACCCTCTTTATATACTAGTAGGTAAACTTAGGGAACAAGTTTATGAATTAGGGCTTTGGAAAGCCTCATGGCCGGCCACTATGCATAAGCCCAAGGAAATCCATAACTTGTCCAAGTTTTCCATTTCTAGTCCTTTCTCTTTTCATTTAACGGTCGTTAGTCCTTTTTCCGTCAAATACTTAACGATCGTTAACCGGACTTAATGTGCAATAATTAATCGTAAACATAAACATTAATTATTAACTTTAATTCTCATTCGCTAATGTGTGCAATCCGTGGTCACGAGTTCGAATCCGGACATTCACATGTTTGTAAATATATACATTTCCAACGACTCCCACTGGATATGCTTATAAAGCGTGAAATGACATTGGTTAGCGTCTAGCAACACGCCAATGCCCCCGGTACAACTCGTGTATGGTTTTCTGGAGAAAACCAAGTTTGATAATTCATCATCATATTCATCCTTTTATTTCTAATACCATGTTAATAAGAATATGGATCTTACTCATTTCTTAATTAACTATTACATTTCTCGCTTTATATGATTGAGTAAGATTACCAATTCTTACGAAGAAGACCTTGGGTATGGCCATACAAACATCTTAACAATCCTACGAGGGCCCAAGAGTATTATACTTCAAAATAAATTTGAAGGAAACAAATCCCATTTTGACTACAAGCGAGATTCATAAATTTCATAAATTTCGCAACACTTACGAAAACAACCCTTATAACTACCGATTCGTGTAGCGTTAGATTGCTTCACAAAATGCACTACATCCATGACATATCTCTTGTATCTTAAGTCGAGGATAAATATCCATGATATACTTAATGACAAAGATCCATAAAGTATCATCATGTGGGTGGGATAAGTCCTATACTCAATTCATTGAATATCATCTGAACTTAGTCATGCTACGCATCAATATACTTTCAAGTATATTCTAACTAATACTCATATTTGTCTTAATTCAATATCATTCCCATGTTATTGATCGACAATGGACTATTTAGAATAACTTAAATTATTCAAGGATTTAAACATGCAAATACAGGACACAATATTATAAATGAAATTAAACGTATACCGTACTTTAATTCATTATAAATAATAATTGTTTAATATCCTTTATCCAAATACTAAATAGATCAATGCATGATAATTCTCAGTTAATGAATTTTGCCACAAGTCATGCAACTCATACTTGTTGACAAGGCATAATTTCAACTAACTTTGATCTACAAGAATTTTGAGAATACTTATTTCAAAAATTCAATAATTGAATTTCTTGTATGTGTTTACACATATCTTGATATTGTCATATCATTCCATAAGGTGCGTGATAATCTGAACCACCTTTATATGACAATCATCTTTCAAAACTTTTAAAGTTTTAAATTATTCTTCATTCTTTAATATATATAATGAAACTATGCTCTTAGTTGAGCATAACTAGTCAACATGGTCATTATCAAGGATACCATGACTAGAATTGAGTGTCATCTCAATTATACTAGCATCATTGTATACAACAATATGCTCTTTAAACATCCGTAAACTTTGAACAATTATAGTGTAATGTTGGTGCCTACCAAAACTCAAGTTTGTTGGCAATGACAATTATGAAACAATTGCCATATTTTTGTCCATAGAATCTAGAAGCATATCCAGACTGTGGAATGTGATTCTAAATCCAAACATATTCCTTTTAAAATATTTATTACACTAACAACTTTCAATGTTGTCAAATCATCTTGTAACCAAGCATGACACAACAATCTTATACACAACATGATGTACATGATGAATCTTCAAGTTAAACTTTAAGATCTCATTCATATTATATCTTGTTAAAGATATGTATTTATCATGTTTTATTAGACTCATTTATTTTACCGCATATGTTTATAATAATAAACATATTTTTCAAGGTTATATATCTTATTTCCAAATCTTACAAACGAAGTTCATTCCCAACTAAAACTTAATTTAGGTGGAATGTAGTTGCCCATACAACATATAAGATTTAAAATAATACTCTCACTAGCTTTTAAGAATACTTATGAGCTATCTTATTTTAATTATTAAATCAAACATGGATTTAATATTAAACATAAGAAACATCTCTTAGATGCTTGCATATATCCATTCATGGATTCTTGCAGTTTGTACATATCCAAGGATTATTTGAATTCATAAAACTTCTTTGTATTACTCATCGTCCTCGCAAAAGTAATTCCACAACAAAGAGTTATGACATTCATTGTCAAATTTCATATCAATGAAACCAAGTATGACAATTATAATCTTTATACTTCTATTTAATGTATCTAGTAAAGAATATTCAATCATAGTTAATTTCTTAAATATGATTAATATTTATTATCACTAGACATGCATTAAATATGTGTACAATATTGTCCATATGATTTCTACATAAAGATTTAAACCACTAGGGTTTCCATCATTTGAAGAAACTCATATTCATTATTAAGATAAACCAAGTATCTAAAGTTGATTATCTTTATGGACAGCATCTCAACATTCATAGTATGATTTATTTACCACAATTCAACATTTGGTAAATTCATCATCATGATTAACAGGCTTACCATGATCCTGTAACTCATATTCCTCAACATATTAAATATCTGAGATATCCTTACGGATCTATGAATGACAATTCCATCATATTAAGGTCTATCATTTTCATGTTTAGCCTCATCATGATATTTGCTAGTGCAATTAAGAAGATTGTGTATTTTGTAATTCAATCTTTCAAGATCTAAACAAAACTCCCACTTGCCTTTAAAAATTTAAAGATTACCTTTAAATAGTTTAGCAAGTAGAGCAACAATACATTGTTCTCTTTTGGGATATTACAAAAAAACATTGACAGTTCCTAACATTAGTTTGTTACAACTCACTCTATAAGTAGTTTAACAAATTCAGAACTTCATTTATAAGACTTAATGTGATTCATCACATTCCATAAACAAATGGTGTCATATTAATCTTCTAGGTTGGAGTCTTATTGAGTATATTCAATCTATACTCAATCTACTAACCTTGATAACTTTTGGAAGAAACTATAGTTATCTTGAATCAAACATGCCAATAGATTTTGATTCTTCTAACTGAACATACCATAAAACTATGGTATTTCATTAGAATTAATATTATAAGATAATCTAACAATATTTAAGATAACATCTACTATTTGGCTTACCTATTTACCAATAAAGTAAAACTTAATGGTACAATAGAATTACCAAGTCAATTGCATGTATTATAACACAAGTATTTTTGACCAAGTCAAAAGACAAAACAGTTATAATCCCACTATACGTTATAAGTCTTTGATAAACTCATTGACTTCACGCACATGTCTTAAAACATAGCAAGTTAACGTCTTACTTTATTTTGTAAGTCTTTAAAAGACTTTATGTTTGTGACTTTACAAAATCATAAACATTTATAATTAAAGTAATTATGAACACCACCTCAGGTTTCAATTAATATTTCAAGTTAATAATTACTACATATATTTAAGTCATTCAACGAATACTCAAATTCAAAGTAGTATTAGATTACTTCATTTAATTATGTCATTCCATGAAATGTTCCATGTAAGCTGCAGAATCATCCATGCTCGTTCTCACGACGCATGGATATTTTACCTGGCTACAATCTAGTTCACGTTCTCGTAACATAAATTGTAACTCAAGTGTTTCTTAAATATTGAATAACATAAATATTTAAAATAAAGTAGTCATTGTTATCATCTTGACACATGTTCTTAATAAGGCAATCATACATATTTAAATGTATAATTCCTATTGGAGCGTTACTCTCTTATCTTGCGGTCAAGAGAATCATATTTATATGTGTTGTACCTTGCACACAATAAAGATTTCTCCCACTTGTGCATGGAACAACATCATGTAGCAGATAAACAACACGATACATGTTCGTTTATTTGATTAATATGATTTGTGTCATAGATATAACAAGTAGATGTAGGACTATATTGATTAGTAAGGAAACACACATGACAATCCTTGAAAACCATAAGTGCCTACAATTGGAAAGTAATTATCTTTGAAGATAATCTGGGTTACTACATAGGAAATAAGGCTTGTAGCTCCCACTGAATTAGAAATCATTAAAACAACTTCTTATTCGAATGCAACACAAATGCTCCCACCGAATCGACAACATTGTAAGTGTTGCATAACCGATGAAAACAACTTGCTTGCTTTTTACTTTCCTACACCTTTGAAGAACCATACGTAATCATTACTTAGGTACTAAAGGTGTATTCTACTCTGTGAATGATGGGTTATCCATCAATGTTATTAACTTGAAAAATTGGGTATGCAATTTCTTCCTTAACAGGCCTACCATCCCATACTTGGTATGTAGCACCTTTAAAGGCTAAAGCAAAACAACTAGATAAAATATGCTAGTTTGCCTTTTACCAATTTTCGCGGTAATTTGTCTAGCTTCTAATTTTGTAACTCATATACATGTTTTCCAGTTAACCAACATTCATGTTGTTACAAAGGATTCATTCACCAAATGAGGGTAATGAAATCTTTATGGAAAATAAGATGTGCAATTCATTGCTATGAGTTACATTAGAATTTAGACAATTCACATGTTCCTATTATACCTTTCTCATTCATGAAAAGGAATATGATTAAGTCTCATGCTTCTCCCATGGAAAAGAGACTTCGTTTGTCTTTTCGGTAAATTATTCTCGATCAAACATTTGTTTGAAAGCAGAATGGAACAATTTATTGATCAAAGACTAAACTTCGTTCTGTTAAATGTTGCAATTATACATTCAAAAGAATTACAAAATTCAATTTTAGTATTTTCGATAATTAACCTTTTCAAGAAAATTAAACACCCATGGTTCATAAACATATAACCATTTAATTTTCATTTGAAAAACTAGGATCCAAATTGTCATAATCTCATCACATCGGTTGATCCGCTAGTAATGAACCTTATACAAAGTGGTAGAGCTTTTGCTAAATTGCCAATTTCAATTGCAATTCCTAGATTTATGGGATTTACATATAGCCAATTTCAATTGCCATGTAAACATGTTTTATCCCATCTTATGCCTTGAGTTGCCGATTCTCACTACAAAACTCAATTAAGTTGTCCAACTTAAGCGCAAAATCGTCCATGCCCGTTCTCACGACACGTGGACATTTTACCCTTTGATTACAATCTAAGTCACGATCTCACGCAAATAAAAGGTAATCTTAGGTGTTTCCGTTTCGTTGGATGGCATATAACTTAAATTAAAGGGTAATACTTTTGATGTTAAATCAAATATGTACAAAGATGTCATGCATTCATCTTCGTAACATAGGTTTTATTAAAACATTTATATCTTGTTTTAATGTTTAAGTTTATCATCATCAAACTTTAATTGAGGTATTGGTTACACCAATCAAGGAATTTAGTGTTAATTATCATCCATTATACCGTACTTTTGCATAAGTGTAAACACTTAGTGTTTCGGATAATTACCACCGAAGTGGCGCATGGAATTAAAACTAATTCGCCCTTAAGATGAGCTTGCACATTTAATGGCTTACTAAGTAGCTCCACTCGAACTTACAGGCGAGAGGACCATTCACGCGCTAAAGTACAACCTTAGACATCCATTCGATTGTATTGTGCACTTCTTTAAACCCCTTTTATTAGTTCATTCTCATGGGTGAGCCGTTCAGTCATTTGTACCAAAGTCATCAATCAATTAAACGATTATGATTACTATTCTTAAAAATACATGTTTCACCATTGTTTAGGTCAGTTTATTTTTCTTGTAAAAATACCCTTGTTACACAACACAAACAAGCAAGTATTTAAAAAAAAATAAACAAATAAACAATAAATGCATAACAAATAAAAGTCATGCATATCAAATAGCCACATGCAAACGGTTTAGATAAATCCTATTAATAACCAATTAATAAAGATTGAGGTCTTCCCCAATTTTAGATCTATCATAATTTAGTGTATATCACTTAAACAAGAAAGACATATAATAAAAGCAGATCCATGATAAAACATGCATATAATTATCATGGATATAAAATTACACTTAACAATTAATGCAATTAAACAGAGTTACGCATATACACATAAAGTTGCATGCATCTTAGGGTTTCTAATACAATTAAAACATTAGTTTACAAAACCCTAATTAGGGCACCAAAAAAACGCCCCCCTCAAAATTAGGGTTTAGGTTTAGCAAACCCTAGATCTAAGCATACAAATAATAACACATTCATGTTTATTTTAATTATGTGTTTCAGTAATTAATTACTTGTTATACAAGGCTCGTGATGCCACTGTTGAGTTTATGATATATATAACATACAATAAACAAGTAAACATCAAGAGTACACAGCGGAAGACTAAAGATCATAACAAATAAATTAATTAACTGAAAGTATGCGTAACGTACCTCTTGCAAATGTCAAATCCCTCGAGCAAAGCAAAACAACCCTCGAGCAAAGCAAAACAAAGAAGTACTTATTGGTGTAAGAATAATGTCTTACAACCACGTTCTTGTACACACGAATTAACCAAACGAATCAAGCGATTGCTAGATCTAACACAAGTCCTCGTTTAAGAAAAACGAAACCAAACTCCCTTACTATTGGGGTGTTCGGCGAATATTAGACTAGAGAGAGAGAGAGAGAGATCTAGGCAATTCAATGCACAAGTGTATGAAACCCTAGAACCTAACCCTCTTTATATACTAGTAGGTAAACTTAGGGAACAAGTTTATGAATTAGGGCTTTGGAAAGCCTCATGGCCGGCCACTATGCATAAGCCCAAGGAAATCCATAACTTTTCCAAGTTTTCCATTTCTAGTCCTTTCTCTTTTCATTTAACGGTCGTTAGTCCTTTTTCCGTCAAATACTTAACGATCGTTAACCGGACTTAATGTGCAATAATTAATCGTAAACATAAACATTAATTATTAACTTTAATTCTCATTCGCTAATGTGTGCAATCCCGTGGTCACGAGTTCGAATCCGGACATTCACATGTTTGTAAATATATACATTTCCAACATATGGTTCAATTTTATATAAAGTGAACCTCATGTTTGGTATACTGTATTATTATTGCAAGTATACTGTATTAAAAACGTGTCAATTTTGATATACAGTTGGTCCAACACATGTACATTCACATTTGAGACTTGAAACTTGAGAGTTGAGAGTGTTGCCAAAGTTACTACTTAATGGAAGTTTCATTAGCAAAAAAAGGTGTAGTTATGGATTGTCCTAAAAATAAAAATAAAACTGAACTGGGTCAAACTGCACACCCACTCTTGTGAAACAAACCGAAAAACAGCGAAAACTAAAATGGGTCAAATGGGCAGACTCAAAAAATATCTTTAACTGAACGTGTCATTATTTTGTTCCATTTCATCAGAGATTGAAGACCTCAAGATGTTGAACCATCTCGATTTATCTTATAATAATTTATCAGATACCATTACTGGTAGCCTTGTTCAATGCATTAGCCTTACAATGTTAAACCAACAAGGCAACCACTACAGTTTCTGAGATAATTTCAGCCATGAATGAATTTGTTGCCCTTCTTTCCGAAATGAACATAGTACTGATTCAAATAAGGAAGATTCATTTGCAAACAACACATCTAAAAAGATACACATCTAAATGAAACTAAAACATACACCATACACGTCACTGTAAGTATCGTTATCGTCACTGCCTTTGAATAACTCAAGAAAAACAGATGGGTGCCTTTAGAATTGAGACAGACCATATGACGAATACATAATAAATCTTGACTTTACCCATCCAAGTACAAGCTCCAAATAACTAGCAATACACCACATTGACGACCTGCAAAAACTAAAACAAACACACTTTATCATTCTTTCCAGCTTCATACATATGGATGGCAGTAAATGTTAAGCCTTGGCATTGGTGATATCACTTAGCCCATTCCAGTAATTTGTTGCTCTTTCAAAGGGAGGAAAATATTTATGTTGTTAAGAAACTAACTGTCGAATACAGAGGTCACAATTGCAAGCATTTTACTTATAAATGGATCAATTTACGTTACGTTATATTTAATGGGTTCAACAGGCTGAAAACATTCATTAATCATTATTTTTAAACAAGTTTAAGAAAAGGACAGACCATGTTTGCAGGTCAACCTGATCAGTCCAAACTAAAATTACCAGTTGACTTGTTTCCCAAACTGACTAGCTGCCCGTTATGGAACACCTCTAGTTTAGATCATGTGTTACCTGTAAGGCTCCCAAGCCTGCATTTACATGGGTCCACATCTACAGTGTGACTGATAAAGCCTGCAATGCAAAGAAATGGAAATACCAACCGGTTAGGGCTGAATGTTAACGAGTCTATGTCAAAAACAACCATTTACAGTAGCAACATTGGGGATCTTGCAACAAAAGTCAAACATATCAATAATGTTTTAAACACATAATTTTCTTGTGGAGCTGAAGTAATAACTTATGGAATGGGCTCAGTGCTATCACCAATGCCAAGGCTTACACAAGAAATAAATACAAGATAAGAAATAATCATACCTTAATAAGCGATGGCTGAAGTAATGCTAACTTCTGGAATGGGCTCAGTTATATCACAAATGCCAAGGCTTATCATTTGTTCACCAGGGTATTTTAGCTTATGTGCAGCCATTCTTCTACGAATCTGTAATTCCACCAACACATATCATGTATCTAAGTTTCTATATCCATGTCTTTATTTAGAAGAAACATGTGATAGTGATACCGATGTAAACCTGAATCTATAGTTAAAAAAAAACATGTATAAGCTGAACCAAATAAGATCATAAGCCCAAAATAAGCTTAAAACACGACCCGTAAGTTGAGCGTTTCACATAAGTAACCTCCAATTACACTAAAGTTAAACTAAATCATGTCAACCTCTAAAACCTCTATCTAATCTACCATTTTCATATAATCAAATCATACAAAAAGAGGAAGTTTGACAGCAGGGCTCTATTTTGTGGCCGAATTAGACCCCGGTTTTCTCATTTCATAACCGGGCTTTATGCCTTTGTTTTTGACGGACACCTTTAGAGAGACCTTTTTTCCTATTAGCCGGGCTCTATTAAGGGGGCTTTGTTCCAGATTTTGTAGTGTGAGAAAAGAGAGTTTATGAGTCAAATAATTTCAGTACCAAGGCACATAGCCAACTGACCAATCTTCAAACCGAAACACTCCTTTAAAGATAACTGCTATTCAATTCAAACTTAATTTGGCACAAAGAATTTCAGAGAAACTAATCCTTACAGCTTTTAAAACCAAACTTGACAAAGATTACGTCTTTATATATGCACTTTGGCTAAAAAAAAAGTAAAGTGACGCCCAATGCCGCCTTCCACGGGTTATGGGTACCCAATACCGTTTCCGGTGTATGGGGAGGTTAAGAAATAGACGACCTTACCCCTACCTAAGGTAGAGAGGCTGCTTCGGTTCTACCACGGTGAAAGGACCTCCGACCTTTTGTAGGGAGTGAGGATCGAACCCCGACCTCTCGGTTGAGAGGCAAGGGTTTACCAACTGATCCAACCCTACTTGTTTATATATGCACTTTGGCTACATACATTATATTGGCTACAATCAGGATAACCTTATGTTTAACTTATGCATTTATTCATTATCGAAAAAACCCCTATTCCCCCAAATAACTAATATGCACTTTGGCATAAGCTTACCCAAACAAACCCTAAATCCCATATTCCCATGACGGTTATCTCTCTCTCAGAGACTCACGCTGCTTTACAAATGATAATTAGAAAAAATACAAATACATCCCAATGTAAAAAAGAAATTTGACATGAGCTTGCCCAAACACATTCAATAAGCTTTAACTTTTTTTTTAACAAATAACTTATTAACCTCTTAAAATAAGCCTACCCAGTGTTGTAAAGCTCGGACTACAATGTAATCGGTGATTACAAGCCACAAGGTTCAATTTGGTCAAAATTTGGTCAGCAAGGTGCTAATTCGTACAAAACTAGGTTTGTAGTGTTTTAACAATTGTGTACTATCCTTATGATACTAACCATTGTCATCATCCAATGAAGATAAAGGATTTTCACTATCAAGATACATAGCCATGAGTGTAACCATTAATACCACATATCAAGATAATTTGCAATCTCTCCTCTTTCCATTATTTTATCCAGGTCATAGTAGCGTAGAAGCATTGTATGTCGGAAACTACTACATAAGCATAACAAGACTCAAGACACACATGTCCATCCTCCCGAGAAAGCGAGTTTGAGTCAAAGAATTTGATGCGAAGGAGGTACATAGCCATCGACCAATCTTCAAACCCAAACACTCCTTTACTGGATAAGCGCCATTTAATAACGGATATTTCCAAATCTAACCCGTTAATCACTCGAAGGCGATTATTCTAGCAAACAATTTCACGACATTTCTGCAAGCCTTTTATCCATAACCATCCAAATTAATGATAATTTCATTTCCAAATCATCAAAGAAAATTGCGGATAAAGCGTATTAGAAAGTGTCGTATATCTGACAAAAGCGAATCGTATTAAAAGTGCCATGTTAATTCCATACTTTTGACTACTACTACGGTGGCCTTCAAATAAAAACCTAATAAGCCAATTCTTAAAGTGTTTATTGAGCTATTTTGAATACAACATAAACTTGGCAATCTTGACCCAACTGAACTAGTTGACCCACGACCCGTTTGACATGTGTTTTCATTTGACCCGTTTGACCCATGACCCATTTGACCTATAACTAAACCATCACGGTAACAACTAAATCAACGTTTTGCCTATTAAACTAAACATGTTAAAAGAGGTCACAAATTCAAGCGGATGTAGTTCATCTAGTCTGCAGTATAATTTTAAATTACTTTTAGTTTTATTTAAGTGAGCACTACGGTGATTGACATTCTATTTATTTAGATTAATTACTATGTGTAATGTGGACCACAAAAAAATACATATT
The DNA here is from genome assembly GCA_022545495.1 of Chrysanthemum lavandulifolium. Classification (NCBI taxonomy): domain Eukaryota; kingdom Viridiplantae; phylum Streptophyta; class Magnoliopsida; order Asterales; family Asteraceae; genus Chrysanthemum; species Chrysanthemum lavandulifolium. Next base: position 124,418 of record CM040241.1, read on the forward strand.
AATAACATAACTAGATCACATCCTGATGTAGTTCAGCACTCGGCATATTTAAACTAACAACCTGACAGCACATATGGTTTAACTAGATCACATCCGGTCCGGGACTGATGCTCACCCTTAAGTGATGTGGGCAGCCGTAGGCCCCGAATGAAGAGGGTTTGCTTGTTATGACACCTATAGCTCTTATGTGTTAAAAATGTTAAAAACAAAATTAAAAAAACAAGCGACTAGTGTTTTATAAACTTCAAAGGTCAAAAAGCAATCCCCTTTTTATCCCCACAACAACCATATTGCAAAAATATCAAATTAGGTGTAATAGTTTTCAATAGTTTCAAAATTAGATGAAGAAGAATGATATGAAGTCATTGACTTTTGATTTACATTTCAGTATAGTCAAATTTCCTTCATTCTAATAAGGTATATAAATAAATTTTTATAAATAATTAGTGTTTTACAGTTTATATAATCGATATGGGTTTGTTTTTGAATTGTGATTGTTCATATAGGGGATAATTTGACACGTATGGTTTTACTGGCTTGGTTAATTATTTGTGGCTTTGGATAGGTTTGAAAGAAAATGTGGAGAGAGAAAATGATTGATTGATTTAGATTACTTTTTGTTTTAAAATTTTAATTATATATTAAAATTGAAATTATTAATTTTAATTATAAAATAAATATATGATAATGAGTTGGGACCACTAAAAGGGAGTAGAAGACAGAAAAAAAAAATCACCTTATTTGAGTGGAATGGATCTATGTTATCAACTTAAATTTTTATTCCATTGTGATGAACCAAACAACAATATACATCATTCATTTCATTTTTTCATTCTACACCCCTCAAACAAACGGGCCATAAATTATAATTTAACCCTACTTATAAACCAAATGGAGCCTCATAATAAAAAGTGGAAGTTGATTTGATTAAAAAGATCCACAACAAGAGCATAATAAGTGAAAAAAAAAAAAAAAAAAAAAAAAAAAAAAGACCATTGTTTTATAAACTTGAGGGTCAAAAGCAATCCTTTTTAATCCACAAAATCAAGCAACGTGATTGATTAATAAAAGTGAAAATTGATTTTATTTTGGTCATTATTTGTTAAATTTCATGTATAGAAGAAAATCACAACAAAGTCATATGGCTGTGTTTTTAAAATAAGTCAACTTATACGTAAGTTTTTGTCATACGTAAGTTTCTCAACCAATTTCAATACGTTAAGTAGCTTACAGTCTCGTTACTTAGTTACTTTGAAACATTCGTTACATTCGTGTCATGTTTTAAGTTTTCTAACCCGTCTTAAATTCACACATGCCACGTAAGAACCTAAAACTAAGCAACTTGAGTCTTGTGTGGTTAAACAAAATTAACAAACTAATGATATAGCTAACATAGTAAAATAGTTGACAAATATACACGTTTACACATTCACTTTTCAAGTATGCAACGACTCATGTCGAGTTTAATGAAGCCTGTGTGATGTCTTGTTCAACTTAATACTTATAAGCTCAAAAGAATGAACACGTGCTTATTTACTACTTAATCGACACGTAAGTGTCTTTTGGAACTTAACGTAACTAGAACTTACATGTACTCGTGCTAAAGATTTTGGCTTTGGAATACTAGTACTTATCATAATGTTATGACTTATAGTAAGTGAACTTATTGAAAACCCCCACACAAAAATCGGTTTAAAGTTTTTGAGTTCGTTTGGAAATCGGATCGCGAGACTTAAGCAAGTCGAGACTAACTTTGTGCTTCTTTCGACCTCCTTTTAATAACTAAAAGCTTATTTTAGAACTCATTTGAAAGGATGGCAAGATTCACTTTGGAGAAGAAAGTAAACACAAACTCAAACTCATGCACGACACTGCGAACATATATCTAAATGCAACACAGTAAAGAGCTCCTTTAATGTGGTTTGTTTGCAAAATAAAACACGAATGGCCTAGTTGCTCACTTGGGTGGGACGTTAGGTCTCGAGGTCGAGCTTTACCAGTGGCAAGTTTGCCATTATTTTTTCTTTTGTGTTATTTTTGCAAGTTTCATGACTTGGCAGATTTAACCCCTCGACTTAGCAACATTTATCACTCTTCTTAAAAGACTTTTATAAGTTTAAAACTTATATAAATCTTTTACTCTTCTTAAAAGACTTTTATAAGTTTAAAACTTATATAAAACTTATATAAATCTTTTAAGGGAAAATGATAAATTTAGGCATCAAAGTTGCCACGTTTTCCTTTTTTGGGCATCGAACTTTTTTTTTCCTATTGTAGCGAACTTGCCTAATTTTCCTTTTACGGGCATCGAAGTTTGATTTTGTGTCACAAAGGAAAATTAGGCAAGTTCGGTGCTACAATAGGAAAAAAAAGTTTGATGCCCGAAAAGGAAAAAAGTTCGATGCCTAGAAAAAAGTTCGACCGTTAATTTTTTATTGCACCGTTAGTCCTTTTAAATGCATTTTTAACGACCGTTATTATATTATTGCACCGTTAGTCCTTTTCGCCCGTTCTTACACTTTTTCGTCCGTTCTTACACGGTTTTCGTCCGTTTTACGTTTTCATCCGTTTTACACATTTCGTCCGTTTTGCGTTTTCGTCCGGTTTTGCGTTTTCGTCCGCTTTTGCAGTTTGTCCGTTTTTCACGTTTTCGTCCGCTTTTGCACATTTTTATTGCATTTTTGCAGTTTCGTTCGTTTTACATTTTCTTCCGTTTTACGTTTTCGTCCGTTTTGCCGCAGTTTAGTCCTTTTTGCGTTTTAAATGCGCTTTTGCGTTTTCGTCTGTTTTGCACGTGCAAAGCGGAAAACGTCTAAACGGACAAACTGTCAAAACGGAAGAAATGTGTAAAATGGACTAAACGGCAAAACATACGAAACGTGCAAAAGCGGAGAAAACGGCGAAATCAGGCAAAAGGCATTTAAAACGCGTGCCGGACGAAACGTAAAACGGACGCAAACGTAAAACGATGAAAACGTGTAAAACAGAAAAACCGTGTAAGAACGGACGAACTGTGCAAAAGCGGACGAAAAGGACTAACGGTGCAATAATATAATAACGGTGGTTAAAAATGCATTTAAAAGGACTTACGTGCAATAAAAATAATTAACGGTGGAACTTTTTTTTCTAGGCATCGAACTTTTTCCTTTTCGCATCGAACTTTTTTTTTCCTATTGTAGCACTGAACTTGCCTATTTTCCTTTTCGGGCATCAAGTTTGATTTTGTGTCACAAAAGGAAAATTAGGCAAGTTCAGTGCTACAATAGGAAAAAAAAAAGTTTGATGCCCAGAAAAGGAAAACGTGGCAACTTTGATGCCTAAATTTATCATTTTCCCATCTTTTAAATGAGGTTTGTTTTGAAATTCATGTGATCAGTGTCATACTAGTATGCTAGATAATCATTATAGTATTATTGATGCGGTGTGTTTTCTTCACTTCCACTTCTTAACATTGTGTTTTAATTTGACATTTGTTGTTCTTTAGTTCATCTTAGGTAATTCATCTTAACTGATGTGATTATAATGTGAATCAAAAGTACTTCAAACATTCTCTTTAATTCATAAACTGTACCTTTTCATCATAGCATCTGAAAGGCTTTATGTAGCTTGTTTGTTAACTCAATAATTATACTTTTCAGGTTTATTTGGCTCATTGACCACATAGTCTTGCCGCAAATGGAATTCGACGGTGATAGCGGTTGTATCTTTCTTTGGGTAATGTATAGAATCTTTTACAAAGTGTAATAGAATGACACAACATTTAGTAAATGTCATTCTTATTTTATGATGACATCAGGTTATGTTTCTTACACTACTAATTTAGGTTCTTGGTGGGGTAAACATAAAGTGTAACTTATAGCTCGATGTACAAATTGTTTCCCGAGTTAACTCGCTCTCAAGAAATCTGAAAAAAAAAAAAAAAAAAAAAAAAAAAAAAAGAGTAAGGTACCTTCAAAGTTGATTGATGAAGAGTCTATCTTGACATAGTCATTTTGCATTATGAGATACAAGTCATACAACAAGAAATTCTCGACGGTATGTGATCTGGTATCTAAACTTCTAGTTATGCCATTTTTATTATCTTTGCTAAAATTTTTTCCACTTATTATACTTCATTTTACATGAACACACAATATCTTGACTCGTTATATTTCATTTCATCAGGCTAGTATGAGTTGGTGCTTTTAGTGAATTCGTCGTCACAAAGTGCTAAAAGGTACGATAACTAACAATTAACTAAACATGATCTCTTTATTGCAAATGAGATAGACTTGAAAGCATTCCTCTGTTATTACGCTAATATTGCGTAGCTATTTTCTTATTACAGGTGCAAAGTTCAAATGCTAGTCCAGCTAACGGTTTAGAGAAAGATTGCTTAGCTATTATCTCAATGTTAGTGCCCATTCAATTAGTTAGCTTTCATGTAAAACATTAACCTTTAATATGGGACACACATGTCAAAAGTAGTTATTTTTTAAGTTTAGAATTGTGTTCTTCTTTCAAAATGAATCTTAAGACATGGTTTAACCCATTTGACCCATTTCAACGAGATCTTAAAAAGCTATACGATCATGGTTAACCTGTTTGACTCTATTTGTTTACGAGGTTGAACAATTTAGACCTGTTTCTATTTTTTTTTTACACTTGAATTGCTATTTTGTTTAGTGAGTTTTAACAATGTTTCATGCATATTTCTAATGCTTACTATTTGTATTATGCAGGGATTAGTGAAGGTGTGATCCAAGTGGGACTTCTTTAAGCTGCATAGTAATTGATTTTGTCTTCCAAGAGTAGGAACATATATAAAAGGATGTTCGACGTAATATGTATTATTCTATTTTACTTTTGCTTATTAACATTAGTGTATTGACCAGATTTTGGATTATCTTTAAAGAGTTAAATTTATTTTTCTTCTATTGATTAATTTTGATTTATGCATATTTTGACACAATTGGTTTATATAATGATGAATTAAATCTGTTCGGGATGGTATAATACTGTGCCAAATACATGGGTGGAATGATTACAAACACCGTGCCAATTACTCTGTTTGAATAAGGAAGATAAAACAGTTCCAAATACATTTTGCTATGAAAGACGAAACCGTCCAAAATTTTGGCACGGGAAACAAAGACCATGCCAAATACGCATTTAGCACGAGAGATAAAACTGTGCCAAATGCACATTTGGAACGGATGATTACCAACTGTGCCATATATCTTACACATGGCACGCTAAATCAAAACCGTCCTAAAACCCGTGCCAAGTACTAGTTGGCACACCTTCTACCTGATTCAAATGTATTTGGCACCCTCATATTTAGGACGAAGAAAAACCGTGCCAAATAGCATTTGGCACGGTTTTTCAAGTATTTAGCACAATTTTCCCCCTCCCAAATACCCATTTTTGTTGTCGTGTATGCTATTTAAAGTGAAGAAATGTGTATTTTGTGTGACTACTGATCATCCAATGGCCACATGAATTTTATGTTTGTGTGGCCTTTTGTAACATTTAGTCACACAATGCATGTTTCTTTTGGGTATTTAGTCACATACAATTAAGCATATAGTGGCCAAAAGTGTTAATAAATGTGACCATATGCCGTTTAAAGTGAAGAAATGTGTATTTTGTGTGACTATTGATCATCAAATGGCCACCTGAATTTTGTTTTTGTGTGGCCTTTTGTAATATTTAGTCACACAAAACGTGTTTGTTTTGGGTATTTAGTCACATATAATTAATCATAAAGTGGCTAAAAGTGTTAATAAGTGTGACCATATGATGTTTAAAGTGAAGAAATGTGTATTTCGTGTGACTATTGATCATCCAATGGCCACATGAATTTTATGTTTGTGTGGCCTTTTGTAATATTTAGTCACACAAAGTATGTTTGTTTTATGTATTTAGTCACATACAATTAATCATAAAGTGACCAAAAGTGTTAATGAGTGTGACCATATGCTGTTTAAAGTGAAGAAATGTGTATTTTGTATGACTAGTGTTCATCCAATGGTCACATGAATTTTATATTTGTATGGCATTTTGTAATATTTAGTTACACAAAGCATGAATATTAATGATGACCGATTTCACATTTTGCTCTAAATAATAGCCACATGAATACTTCACGATATGACTGTTATGAGCATATTGGTCACATATAATCACCTTAAATGTGGTCATAAACATAATCTAGTCAAACATTTGTGATATGCTGTGGCTATTGTAAATACATATAGTCACATGATCGTGCTAGAAGTAAATGTGACTATACAAATTATCTTTTGCCAAGCTAACACAAAATTAAAGGTTTTGAAATTCTTGGGTTCTAATCTGCTTAGAGGATAAACTTTGAGCAACAACATCTATGTTAACGGATTAAACAAAACATAGAACAACTTATACTTTCATAAAATGTCAAATTGTTGTAAGCTTACCAAATTGGTGAAAATGGATAGATTGTCCTTATGAAATATGTATAAGAGTTTTTGTGTGGATATACTTTGAATAAATTACACAATTAGGTTTCATGTCAATTGCAACCTTTTTAGCTTACAGACTTACACTATGTTTTCAAGATATTTTTTGAGATGAAAGTGAGTGAAATGGAGTAAACTAAAAACTTATGTGGTGCTATTGAGTTTTTTTCAAGGAAGAAATAAAGAGGAGATAAAAGAAAATACTAGTATTTTTTTTTTTCATAAAATGTTTCACTCCATTATTGAGACGAAAGTTAGACACCCCCAATTTCTTTACTTTCTTTACTTTAATTTCCCTTCAAAATAACGACATTTATATACTTTAGCTTCTTTTGACGTTAAATAGCCTAAAGCTAGGTTGGTGCTTAATTAGTTTAGGCTGAGTTCATTACTCATTTCGAGTTTACACCAAGTTTAAAAACAATATTTAAAAAAAAAAAAAAAAAAAAAAAAAAAAAAAACTTAATGTGTTCCTTTGGGTTATTAATTTATTTTAGCTTATCACCTTGAAGGTACTTATTCCCAAACACGTGTAACCTATCCTTTATGTTTTATGGTCATAAAATTATTACGCAATAATCATTGCTAAATTTTAGTGCCTATTGATGCTCGGGGACTATGTTGTATTTTATGCTATGGTTACATGAAAGCTTAGAGTCAACAACCACAACATGTCAAGAGATACATATCTAGCCATTTTTGGTATTTGCAAATCAACCTCGTTGGACAAGTGTTGATTCTAAGAATATGCTCCTGCGGTTGTTTCTTTGAGATGAAGTCGTGTGTAGGTTCTCAAATGTGTACTTTAGAGGTAGTAACCGAGACCCTTTATTATTATTATTATGAATATGTCGATTCAGGTTATGTTTTTACCCATGTATTTTTTAATGCCTCATTATTTCAGTTTCATTTTGCAATCCCGAGTGTTAATAGGGCATGAATAAAACTATTAATGTATAAAACTATTAATGTGATTCATTAGTAAAATGAAGTATATACGTACAATCCATTAGATTTGTTTATCGTTGATAATTATTTCGATACATATATGTTACTCAGTTTTTACTATACAACTTAACATTTTTTTTGTTATGTTTAATCTTAATAAATGAAAATAGCCCGTGTGTTACACGAGTTTTAAAATAGTAATAAAATAAAGCAAACTAAGCAACTGTCATTTTATAATCAAACATGATGACGTATAGTGCGGAGTCGGGTCATATAAACCGACTCCATTATCTACATGCCCGCACGGACCGGGCCAATATCAATAAGCGTTTGGGCTCACGAAGCCCAAGCCCAAATCTATTCTGGAATAGATATCCGATATCTTCTAAAATAAGGAGATAATCATTCCCAACCGACTTAGGCGGGATACGCCGAAGGTTGGGGAACACGGAACCAACAAGGATTCCGTGCGTATATAAAGGAATTATATCCCTCGTTTAAGGTACGATCTCATAACCTAAACTCCTTAAACCCTAAACCGATTACTTACTCTCACGCGGAGGATAATCGTGGAGACAATCCCACGATAAGCCTATCGGTGTTTCTTGTCTCTTAGTGCGCAGGTCTCAAGCGGCAATTCTCAATTAGTACGAGAACCGAGCTCCAAATCGAGGCGTCCAACTTTTGTATCAACAAGTGGCGCCATCCGTGGGACCCTACACTAAGAATTGACACTAGAATGACAAAGCACGGAATCGTGATCGCAATCGGATCTTATGGGAAGAAGTCGCGAGTGGACTAACCCTAAACAGATCATTGCCAACCAAATTTGCTAAAAACAAGGGGTCGGTCAAGACTTGATCTTCCTCTCGTGGAACCGCACTCGGGAATAACCCAAGTCACTACAACCACCACGAGTGGAGTAGACCCATGCGCACCGTCTTTACTACTCCTTCCAATCGGTGCGGCCCGACGACAAAGGTACCGAGGCACCGGTCGGGATAAGGCGCGCGGTAGAAACAAACGCACTCACTCTCGAGGAGTCGCGCGGACTAGCACCGGCTTCGTATCCCAAAACTACGAGCATTGGCTGCCCTCATGCAAGTGGAAGAAGAATAGATCGGTGAACCACGAAGCCCGACTCAATTCGATTCGAATACGACACTTCCCACTGCGCCACCGAAGGAAAAGCACAGGGAAGCGGTCATAAACCCCGATATTCAATGTAATCGGGAGGAGAATCGAGGGTGATGAGACATCTCACCACAACACTTGAGTGATAGTGATAGAGAAGAGCGGCGTACAGGTGTCTACACCGGGGTAGCCGTAGAGTACATGATAGACCGGGCGAAAGTATTCCCCAGTGAAAGCCCTTGATCCGGACTATAAGTCGATTACGAGGATGGCGGTGTAGCGCCGTGAAAGGTAAATTCATCTTGACAACTCCTCGGACAACGAGGATAGTGATCTGAGACATTGAAATCCGAGCAGCGCAATAGCCTAGAGGAAGACATGTCTCTCCATGGCGCCGTCGAGAAAGTGGATGCGTTCACCGAGACGCATTAGTGATTTCTCACGAGAACAAGAAAAGGCGCATGCCCGCAAATGTTAAAACCTATGATGGGACGGTGATCCGACGATCACCTAAAAATCTTTGAATCGGCCGCGACCATTGAAAATTGGCCACAACCAAGTGTGGTGCCACATGTTTAATTCCACCACGGTGGGAAGCGCTGAACTGGTTCAATAAACTCCCACGAAGGGCGTGAATGGTTTGAAGAGTTGAGAAAGGCGTTCGCCTAAATTTCACTCAAAGGAAAAATGCGCTAAGAATCTGTAGAACTCGCCGGTAAAGCGAACCAAGGAGAATCTACGAGCGCATTCATGGAATGCTTTAAAGATGAATGCATGCAAGTTAAAGCATGTCTGAAGTCTTGAAGATTTACGGCTTCATGAATGGGATTAATAACCCGAACTCATCAAGAGGTTAAACGACAAGATCCACGAGACCTTTGATGAACTCATGAAGCGCTCTCGGTCTTTTGTCCAAGGAGAAGCCGCGGCGAATAGCAAAAGAACCATTCGAGTTACGGTCACAGGAACAACACGGGAGACAATCCAACGACCGAGGTAATAACCGTAATAGGAGCTATCGCGGCGGAGGAGCGGCGAGACAGAGATAATGCAGTATACTCCCACATCAAAACACCAAAGGAAATACTCGCGGAAGGTGCGAACTTCCCAAGACCACCGCGATCGTACACGGAAGATCGGGCGCCCGGGAATGGATCTGTGACTACCACGCAAAAGGTCACACCACTAGCAGTGTGTCGGTGTGCCAACTCATCGACAAGATGGTTAAGGAGGCGATGGACCACTTAGTTAAAAAACATTAAAGAGGAAGAGATAAGCAAAAGAATGGAAGCAAGAAGGAGACACCCAAAGATAAGGCCGACACAATCTACATGATACGGACGTGGCAACGAACCACTAGACAAAAGGTCGGCCGGAGTTTTCCAAGAAGTGAAATCTCTTTCCACGCTTTAGCTGCAACAACAGCAGAGCCCTCACCATTGAAATTAGTGCGGGTGGTCACGACATACACCGCATGTACATCGATGGTGGAGCATCGGCAAATATCATGTATGAGCATTGCTTTAAAGACTACGACCGAAATACGTAGTCGGTTAAATCCGTCAACACAAAGACTCACCGGTTTCACGGTGAAAAGATATGGCCCATGGGGCAACTGCGATTACTAGTCGGCGTTGGCAACGTAGAGCACTCTCGACAACTGGATGGATTTCATGGTGATCAAATCCCCTCGTCATACAATGGCATTATTGGGAGACCGGGATATCGGCCATGCGGCGGTGCCATCAACGGTAAGGGATGCTTAAATTCGATGAAGGGGCATTGTCACTCTTTACAATGCCACGGTACCAAGCAGAGAATGTAACACGGTTACATGCGAAATGGAACCAATCCGGCAAGGTCTTGCCCAAAGTCCCCAACTTGAAGGTTGCAATTCACCCGAATACCCGGACAGAAATAACCATTGGAGGGTCATTGTCGGACAACGGCAAACAATTGTCTGTGCGCTCCTACAAAAGAACGTGGATATTTTCGGCGTGGGAGCCCAAACACATGACCGAGTACCACGCTCGATCACGAGCATAAACTTAGAATCCGACAAGGATACTCACCGATGCGTCGGAAGAAGCGTGGCCAAGCTCCGAGAGGCGCAGCAGTTGCAGAGGTACGTAAATTGGTAAATGCGGGAATTATGCGTGAGGTCTATTACCACGACCGCTTTCTAATCCAAGAATGGTCAAAAAGTGGTGGTAGTGGCGAATGTGTGTAGACTTCACCGACCTTAATAAAGCATGCCGCAGGATCGCTATCCATTACCGAGATAGATTGGAAAATAGAGTCCTTGTGTGATACCCGTTGAAGTGTTTTCTTGACGCGCACAAGGGATATCACCGATACAAGTGGCTCAAGAGGACGAGGAAAAGATGACTTTCCACACAAGCCAAGGCGTTTCTTGTTACACAAAAATGCCGTTTGGTTTGAAGAATGCGGTGCCACCTATCGGGGTTGGTAGACAATGCCTTTGAGCGACGGTGGGCCACAACACGAAGTCTATGTGGATGACCTGGTCATAAAAGCCATACCGAAAATGAACTTGTGCGCGACATAGAAGAAACATTCAAGACTCTACGAGATCAACATGAAGCTAGATCCTAAGAAATGCACCTTCGGCTACTGAAGGCATGTTCTTAGGGTACTTGATAGAACCCGATGGCATAAAACCTTGTCCGAAAAGACAAAGGCGGTAATAGAACTTCCCTCACCACGCACGTGAAGGAAGTCCAATCCCTCAATGGAAAAATGGTGGCCTCAGCGGTTCTGTCTAAATCGAGAGAAGTCATTGCCTCTTTTCAAAACACTCAAGAATTGTATGAAAAGGGTGACTTTCGGTGGACGACGGAGGCGGAAGAAGCCTTCACCACACTCAAACAAACATCTAGCAACGCTCCCAACACTCGTGGCACCCGACCGGGAAGAGCCGATCATGTATTTATCGAACTCATGGGCGATCGGTATGGTGCTACTAATGATAGGGACTCGGTGCAAACCCCTATCTATTTTGTCGAAAAGCGCTCAAGAAGACGGAGATGAACTATAGTGCCATGGAAAAGTTGGTCTTGGCATTAGTGTTTGCCGCCAAGCGACTGGCCGGTACTTCCAAGCGCACCGATGGCGGTAATCACGCACCAAGCCATCAAGTAGATCATCTCCAAACTCGATCGTCGGGGCGACTCCAGTGGAGTGTGTTGCTAGCGAACATAACATCTCTTACGCACCACGCATCGCAATCAAAGGGCAAGTTCGGCGACTTCATCATCGAGAAGCCGACATCGATGGCGTACCCGCACCAAGAGAGCGGGAACTACGGATCCATGGATTTTGTTCACGAGACGGATCCTCATGCGTGGACGGATCGGAGCCGGCATTATTCTCACAAATCCGGAGGAATGGAATTCACTTACGCCTGCGCGTTTGAATTCTACACCACAAACAACGAGGCGAATCGAAGCCCTAATTGCGGACTCACGCATCGCAGCTCGAATGGGTGTGCGTAACTTGGCGAATGTAGATTCCCGGCTAGTAGCCAACCACGTGTTGGGCGAATCGTGGCCAAAGAAGAAAATATGATTCGATATCTTGAGAAGACTAAAGCGATAAAGGCTTTGAAAGATTTACTATCAACAAGTCCTCGAGGAGAAAATCGCAAAGCGGATGCACCGAGCAAAATCGCCTCGACAAGCTTACGCACACTTGTCAAAGCAAGTCTTGGTGGAAACACTTGAAAAGCAAGTCAATATCGGAGATGGAGGTCTCCGCATCATAGAGGAGGATGGTCCTACATGGATGACACCGATTGCGAATTCTTAAGCAAAGGTACATTACCTCAAGAATGCAGAAGACTCATGAGAATCGCAAGCCTGTTGAGATTTGAGTTGTGAGACAACATATTGTACCGACGTTCTTTCCTCCAACCATGGCTCCGCTGCGTTGGCCCTCTACAAGCAAATTATGTGCTGCGAGAAATTCATGAAGGTTCATGCAGCATGCACGCAGGACCACGATCTGTTGTGGCATGTGCCATGCGATCAGGATACTACTGGCCAACCATGCATCGAGATGCGCGGGACTTAATACGGAAGTGCAATGATTGCCAAGTTCATAGACCCGTTCCGCGCCAACCACAGCACGAGCTAACACCAATCACGGCGCCATGGCCATTCTATAAATGGGGCATTGATATTGCCGGTCCTTTCCCAATCGCAGCAGGTGGTCTTAAGTTTCTCATAGTAGCTATAGACTACTTCACCAAGTGGATCGAGGCAAAAGCAGTGGCGACAATCACTGGCAACCAGGTAAAACGCTTTGTCTGGGACAACATTGTATGCCGCTTCGGATTACCTGGTGAAATCATCTCGGACAACGGGAAACAATTCTGCGACAACCCCTTCAAAGATTGGTGCGAAAAGTTAAACATCACCCAACACTTTGCGTCGGTTACGCACCCACAAACCAATGGTTTAGTCGAGCGCAAATTGAAGCTGGGTGAAGGAATCAAAGCACGCTTGGACAAGCACAAAGGGAGGTGGGTCAAGAACTTTCACATGTACTATGGGCGCACCGCACCTCGCTTAAAACCGACAGAGGATACCCCTTCTCTAGTATACGGGATGAAGCCGTTATACCAACCGAGATCGGCATGCCAACTATCCGCCTGCGGAGATCAATGTGACTACAAACGACGGCGAAAGACGTGTCGACTTGGACCCACTTGGAAGAAAGACGCGAACGCGCCATACGGGAGGCAAGGTCGAAGTCAAAATGAAAGGATACTATGATGCCAAGGTACGCAGTGTTTCATTCGCACCAGCGACTTTGTCTACAGCGCCAATGAGGCAAGCCACGAAGATACAGTAAGCTCGGACCAAAGTGGAAGGACCTTATGAGGTTATCAAGCAACGACGCACAGCGCTGCATCGGCTACGAGGTTTGGATGGTCGTGACTTACAAGCACATGGAATATCAGCAACCTCAAGAGGTGCTACCTATAGGAATAGCTACGGCACAGCGCGCAGACGCTCCGCACTTTCAGTGCTCAATAAACATTCATGTACTCAGTTTTTATTTTTCATATTTACTGTTTCCTTTGTTATTTCTTGATAAACTTGCAAGTATTAATAAAAACGTCGCGGTTTCTAGCTAACTCCGCGACACCTTTTAAATTGTTATCTTCATATACTGTATGTTTTAACAATTTTTTATTTCTTGCCATGGCGTGCATGCACTACGAACAAACCCACGATGGTAATAGGATAAGTTGACCTACTAATTAACTTGTTGAGTAAGAGGGTTGCAAACCCATCAATACTGGATCACGCATCCTTGTTAAACACCTTGTTCTCAAGACGTTGGAATAAGATATTTGCGCGTCCCACGATGGGTGCGCAGCAATGCACACGTGCACGTTTAACAACCTTGGAACCGAGACACTTGCTTCCTTAAAGAGATATTTACAGCATGCTGAATATCATATCATACACGATTATGATAAAATACTTTGAATTATTTCTCTAGTATATTCTGATTTTCATACACGATTATGATCAAATACTTTGAATTATTTCTCTAGTATATTCTGATTTTCATACATGATTATGGATTTCCTATATTTGCATTGGCGGACACTGCAACAAATACATCTTTTACGCATAGTCAGACAGATATGTATACATTACAAATATCCACAAGCAATAAACAAAAAAGAAACTTTTATTCATAACTACGAGTTAGTACAAAAGATAGTAAACATGACAGCTACCAGCTGCTACAACGCTTAAGGGACGAAGTACCACCATGACTTGTTGCATCTTTAGCTTCGCTAATACCCTTCAACACATCTGCATCCTGGCGTGACACAGTAGCCACACTGACTGGCACCCCATCAGATCTTGGCAAGTGCGCTGCACCAACTCCGCACAAAATAGCTTTACCTGCAATACCTTCTTTTTTCGCAAGACGGGATGCATGCGCTTCCAGGACTTCCTTTAAAGGTACTTCTTTCTCCAACGCAAATGGATTCTGACTATCCCTAGGACGCACAAAGACAGGTACTTGGAGCTGTGACTCATGGGGCTTCAAATAATAGTCCAACTGTGTTTCGGCACCCTCAGTACGATGGCGCGCCAGGGTCAACCCCGCCATAATCACGTTTATTGGATAATCTTGATCGCGCTCCAGCTCAGAAATCATGGGGAGCTCTAAGTCTTTCATTTTCTGCATAGCAGCGACCAAGTGCGCATATGAATCAGCATCATAATTTGGTACCTTTTCTATCGGCGCCTTCAACAGTTCTGTCTCATGCAGCTTTTCAATTGCTTCTGCCTTACCACGCTCCAGAGCGCACTGCACAACTTCCCCGAAGGCGGTAACCACCTCTGGCGACTCTAGGGTGGTGAGTGCAGCTATACGTAGCCCATGGCCTATAAGTCATCTTCGCTCAGCTATGGTGGACATGAGCTGAGGATACAACTCCTCGTCGTACTCTAGGCTGAGCTTGCGCAGTTTTGCTTCTGAACCTCCAGTGACCACCACAAGACCACCAAGCTCCCCAATCACAAGAAAGAAACTTTCCTTACCCTGCTCTAGATGTTTCAGGGCCCAGTTACATGAAAGCTTATACTTGACTGCTTCCGCGCGCTCTTGGTCTATTTGAGATAGTAGAGCCATTTTTTCTCCTGCAAGCTTCTCCGCATATGCATTGGCCTCTTTTATTTCATCCTTGGCACTGGCCAATTGCGCCTCCAAAGATGCAATGCGCTGATCCTTTTGGTTGACCTGACTGCTTTCTCCAACAACCTTCGCTTTCAACTGCGCAGTCAGAGAAACAAGGTCATCCACTAGCTGCCCCATTGACACATCCCCGGATGCCACTGGCACTGCGCTACCTATCTCCGGTTCTGAGGACTTAGGACCAGCCGGACTCTCTTTCGGTGGTGACTCCGCACTCTGTTCGAACCTACAAACACAGACAGACTTATAAAGATCTTACGCGCACACTGGATATAAAGCAAACAATAATTATACCCTCACGGATACTTACTGAGGGCTAGAAACATCTGCTGATGGGTGCGATGATGCTGCCACACTCTCTGAGGACTCAATATGCACAGTCACGGGACGCTTTTTCCTTGATACACTCGCCCCATCCCCGTTGCGCGATCTCTTACGCAATACCGCTTGCTCTTGCTCTTCCATTTCCTCATCCACAGGATCTGCCACTATGAGTGATGGCTGCACAGTAGGAGAGGGCCCACGTGGGCTTGGCATGCCTTGCACTGGCGTTGCCTCTATTGCTATTGAAGAATTGGTCCCTGCTTCCCCCAAGTTCAGCTCTATTGTATGACCCGCGGTACTGGCTAGTATTGGCTCTTCGCCTTCTCTCAACGGCCGTACCCCCGCACGCGCATCCAGTGGCTTAGCTAATTGTACCACAGCGAATAGATCCATTTCTGCACACAAGAAGCAACAAATCGCATACGTTATATAGTGCGCAAATACAGATGGAAGACTCACATTATTTATATAGAGGTACAGCGGAATGAGTACCCACCCTGGCCATTGGCGTCCAAGAAGATTGGGATCTCATCCTCGGGACCAAAATAGTTACGACCGATGCCCATATGTACCGTAAATCCTCCGGATAGGCACTAATGGGGATGCGGTTGTCATTTATCAATTCGCATCCTCAAGACTATACGACCTGTGAGGGGCACTCATCCCTTTCTAATGTACCCCGGGTATAAAACGCGACGTCCCAGGGAAAGCATATATCATCTACCCAGAAGAAATACTCCCTCCAATCCCGCAGTGAGTCTAGTTTATCCGTATAACATTGGAGCCTACCGGCACGTTTTGCAAAAGATACCCACCCATGTGCCCATATTGTATGATAAAAGGCGCGGAATAAATGGATGGTGGGGTTCACTGCCAGTAAACGGCAATTTACCTCAAAATTGGTAATTTTGGCCGCACCAATACAATGTAATTGGGATATATGCAGGCTGTAATAGTTTAAAACGTCGCATAGAAAGCGGGACAGGGGCACGCGTTGGTTCGCAAAATCGAATAACCGCGTATAAACCCCCACTTTCCCACTGGGGAAGTCCGCAATGGTTGCCTGCGCATCCGGAACAACCGGATGCACGCCGAGGGGTATATAGTAATCTGAAGTAAATTCTAAAAGATTGCTTTCGTTCAAGAACGAGGTGAAGTCCGATAATTGTTTTACCATGGTGTCCAGACACGCACGCGTGGTTACCTTAAAGAGGGATACTTTCTGGGTTGCCGTTGCAGACTTATTTCAACAATGGTGGATTTTTTGGTTTCACTGTGACTATCATGGTAAAAATGGAGCGTGGTTTTATACTTTTTCCCGTCCACCCGATCGTGACACGTGGCCCCACTACCTTCACTTATGTGGTCGAGATTCTTTTGATGGGACGGGACGGTAACTTTCCCGAATATCGAGGTATTTCCATTTCACTTTTCCGTCCAGATGCATTGCACCTACGGTTATGTATCCGGCGCTCCCATACGCTTCGACGTTATTTCTTTTATACTACGGTCATTAGTCTAGCATCCGCAGATTCGCATCGCGATACTAGACGGGGGACATGATGACGATAGTGCGGAGTCGGGTCATAAACCCGACTCCATTATCTACATGCCCGCACGGACCGGGCCAATATCAATAAGCGTTTGGGCTCACGAAGCCCAAGCCCAAATCTATTTACGGAATAGATATCCGATATCTTCTAAAATAAGGAGATAATCATTCTAACCGACTTAGGCGGGATACGCGAAGGTTGGGGAACACGGAACCAACAAGGATTCCGTGCGTATATAAAGGAATTATATCCCTCGCTTAAGGTACGATCTCATAACCCTAAACTCCTTAAACCCTAAACCGATTACTTACTCTCACGCGGAGGATAATCGTGGAGACAATCCCACGGTAAGCCTAACGGTGTTTCTTGTCTCTTAGTGCGCAGGTCTCAGCAGCAATTCTCAATTGGTACGAGAACCGGAGCTCCAAATCGAGAACGTCCAACTTTTGTATCAACAAAACACATGCATGACCGACAAGACACAATACTGCTTATGTTAGTGGTAGAAGAGGGTACTTTTGCTTTGGGTCCTTTCTGTAGTACGTCTTTGGTAAGTTAATTAAACTTACTAAGTTTTTTCCATCTTTTAAAAACAAAGACATGAGCATGGAATATATGAATGTGCTCGTAGTTGAATCAGTTACAGTAATAAAGAAATGCAGCACTTTCAACGTTATCACAATAATTGCTACAGACAAAAGTAAAGTAGTTTGTTACAGACAAAGGAAGGTGCATGTCAATTCTTCTTAAAGTTCTGTTCATTTTTTGACAAAAGGTCTTCCCTACCCCAACTCTTTTTAAAGTAATTCGTGATACATGATCACACATAAAATTGGTTTTTATCAATCAAATTGTCTTGCTCAACCAGACTATAAAAAGCCAACACTTATTCTTAAGATTTTAAGTAAATTTCTAAAAAATGAAGTCACCACAAACAATGTTTTGCTTATCAGCTTCATCTCATAATTCTTTTCTCTTTTATGGTCTCGCGATAATATGTCTTACTTCCGCCACTGTCTCTGCTTCCTATGGCGGTAATGAGACTGATTATCTCGCGTTGTTGTCATTTAAGTCGATGATCACCCATGATCCATTCGAAGTTCTAACCTCGTGGAACCATTCCTTTCATTTCTGTGACTGGAGTGGTATTTCATGTGGAAAGCGGCACAAGCGAGTGATTGCTTTACGGCTGGGTTCGCAAGGCTTAGAAGGCTCGTTGTCTCCTCATGTAGGAAACCTCAGCTTCCTCTGCGAGCTTGATCTTGGGAACAACAGCTTTCTAGGAACCATTCCTCATGAACTTGGTCGTTTTTCCAGGTTAAGTCGTCTTTATCTTGATAAAAACAAGTTCAGTGGAGTCATTCCAACAAACTTGTCTGGTTGTTCTAACCTCGAAGACCTTTGGCTCAATCGAAATGAGCTAACTGGAAGCATACCCAAGGAGATGAGTTTACTCTCGAAACTTACTAGGTTTGTAATTAGCCTCAATAAGTTAACAGGTGGAATCCCACCTTTCTTGGGGAATATTACATCAATGGAAGAGTTTTATGCTACTAGGAACCCATTAGGTGGGAGCATTCCAGATACCTTGGGTCATTGGAAAAGCTTGACGAACTTTGGCTCTGGTGAGTGCAACTTATATGGAAGCATCCCTCATTCCATTTTCAACCTCTCACTCCTTGTTACCTTTTCTTTATCTACTAATCACCTCACTGGTAGTCTTCCTTCAGAAATTGGTAATCAGCTCCCAAATCTTGTGTTCCTTCAGTTAAGGGATAACGAACTGAATGGAGTTCTTCCAACTTCTCTTTCTAATTGTTCTAAATTAGGACTTCTTGAAATGAGTCAAAACAATTTTAGTGGGAAGTTGACAATTGATTTTTCAAAACTAAGAGATATTAATTATATTCAATTAAGTGATAACAACTTCCATGGACGCAGAGAAGCTGATGACCTGGGGTTTATTGATTCTCTGAAAAACTGCACCAGATTAGCAGTTTTGGAACTTCAGAGTTGCAACCTTATAGGAGTGCTTCCGATATCAATAGGTAATCTCTCTCATCAACTCACCTCTCTAAATTTAGAAGACAATAAATTATTTGGAAGCCTACCTTCAAGTATAGGCAGTCTAGTTGGTTTGACCACTTTAGATTTAGGAGCTAATCGATTCAAAGGAAACATCCCCACTAGCGTTGGTAAACTTCAAAAGCTATAAGTTCTTGTACTAGATAGGAATCAATTTTCAGGGCCTATCCCTGATGCCATTGGGAACTTATCAATGTTGACTTTACTTTATTTAAATTTCAACATATTAAAAGGCCATATTCCATCAAGCCTTGGGAATTGTAAACAACTTAATGAGTTAAACCTTACAGACAATAAACTGAGTGGAAAAATACCCAAGCAACTTCTTCAACTTCCATCACTAACTTATTTTTTAGATCTTTCTCAAAACCGCCTTTCTGGTTCAATTCCACCAGAGGTTAAAGATCTCAAGTTGTTGAGCGAGCTCTATTTATCTCATAATAATTTATCAGGCAACATTACTAGTAGCCTTGGTGAGTGCATTAGCCTTACAAAGTTAGACCTTAGTGGCAACCAATTTCAAGGCGTAATACCATCTTCATTAAGTTCATTGGGAGGATTGGGGGTACTTGACATTTCAGAAAATAATTTATCAGGTAGAATTCCACAATTTTTAGGCAAATGGAAATCCTTAGAATAGTTGAACCTATCCTTTAATGATTTTGAGGGCGAAGTACCGGTTGTAGGAGTGTTTGCCAATGCAAGTGCATTTTCGGTTTTGGGGAACAACAGGCTTTGTGGTGGTTTGGTTACACTTGAGTTACCCAAATGCAAGGAGACGGGTAGTAAGAAAATAGGTTTCCTTTCTTCATATTAGTCATCGTGATTGCAGTCACGTTGCTTGTCGATATGTTGTGTGTATCTTTTGTAAGAAGAAACGCAACAGTCAACCATCTCAATCATCAGGAGTGAACGGTTCATGAAAGTTTCATACCATCAACTTCTCAAGGCTACTGATGGCTTCTCTGCAGCAAATTTGATTGGGGAGGGTGGGTTTAGCTCGGTTTACAAAGGAATCCTCGATATTAATCATAATAAACCTGTTGCAGTCAAAGTTTTGCATCTTCAAAATAAAGGAGCTCACAGAAGTTTTCTAGCAGAATGTGAAGCATGGCAGAATATTCGACATCGTAGTCTGTTGAAGATAATAACTTCATGTTCAAGTGCTGATTTCCAAGGAAATGATTTTAAAGCTCTGGTTTATGAGTTTATGCCGAATGGAAGTGTACACGATTGGCTTCATTCAAGTGAAAATACATCGAAACTGAACCTTCTTCAAAGAATAAATATTCTTAGAGATGTTGCCACTGCACTTGATTATCTTCACAATCGCTGCCAAACAACGATTGTTCATGGTGACTTGAAGCCAAGTAACATTCTACTTGATGATGATATGGTGGCTCATGTTGGAGACTTTGGTTTAGCTCGACTACTTGGTATGACTTAAACCAAAACAGCTCAACCGGGTTAAAGGAACTATTGGTTATGCACCTCAGGTAATTCCACTTTTATTCCATGATGCTTATATTAGTTTACTGATTAAAGTTTGTAAATTAATTAATTGTTTTTCATTTGTAGAGTATGGTATCGGGAGCGAGATGACAAGTTGTGGGGACGCTCTACGCTTTGGAATATTATTACTAGAGGTGATGACCGGTAAAAAGCCGACAGACGACATGTTTATTGAAGGTCTTAGCCTTCATAAATTTGCTTACATGGCATTACCAGATCAGGTAATTGATGTTATTGATGGTGATGCAATTGTGTTGCAAAGTTCCGAAGCGAATGCAAAGAGAGTGGAAGAATGTTTGCTTGCAACTATCAAGATTGGGGTATCATGCTCTGTGGATTCACCGCCACAACGAATGAAAATAGAAATTGTTGTCAATGAGTTGCAGCGTATTCTCGACGTGCTTCAAAATATATAAGGTTCTTTGTTCTATCCTTTTGCAGAATATGATTTGAAATGAGTTTGTTAATAAACAATCACTAACTTAGTTTTATTTTTGAACGCTTTCAGGTCTAGTACCAAGCTTTCTTTGTGAAATTTGAAAGTAAGTGCAGCAAGGAGGAGTGCATGTCGTAGTTATATAAACGTTACTTTGTCAAATATGTTTGTAAGTGTGTTTTAATTTTCTTGTTGCATAAGTACTGTAAGAGACGTAAGGGTGCATTTACATTCCTGATGACTTATCATGTGTATGAACCATGCTTATGATCAAGTGTGTCTATTTGAATGAGAAAGTATGTTGGTTACATCACTGGATCCTTTCATGGGGGCAAAGTTTGTTTGTTTTATTACTGGATCTAACCCTTGACATCTTAGCGTATCTGCATGTTAGTCCCTTGTTAATTACATTTAAGTCAAGTTTGAATAATAGTAGTATTATGTTTAGTACTTATGATTATGGACATATTTATGTTTATGTATTGGACGAATTAAGGCCTGCACAAATGGGTACATGCAGCCCATATTGTGGCAGTTAGATTTGGCAGTTACCATGGCAGTTAGCATCCTAAAGACACAACGTTTGGAGGGAAAAATAACTGTCATTTGGTGCCTTTTAGGAAACTATATAAGTGTAGATTTCTGTAAACAGAAATCACATCAACCTTTATCTACTTATATGCATTACCTGTTGTTATTATATACTTTGTATCCTTTGTTATTTTACTGCACTTATCCACTCTACAATTCGATTATCATCACAATGAAAAACCTGTTGAAACCAAGAAGTTTTGGCAATAAACCTGTTCACACTGCATAGTGAATATTGTTGATAGTTGTAGTCAGATTACACTAACTTGGCTAGATTTAGGTCTTGTGGTTTGTTTACTATTAGGCCCGGTATATGTTACTGTCTTTTTACCGAAAACACGAACAAAAAAGAAATGCTTCGACAACCCCATACCAGAAATCTGGAGGGTGAATCTGGGGAACGTTCTTTTGCTTCTGAAGTAGTCAAAAATCAAAAATTTACTTGATTTCGAGTTCATGGACTCGCCACCTAAACTTAACATTCTTAACTACATGTATCAACTATGGATATTGGAACAAGTGAAAGCTCTACGAAAGGCTCGGGATGTGAGTCATCAGTTACTCGACATCTTGAAAAAGCTCATGATCTGGCTGACATCATGTGGGTCGAATTGGAACGTCATCAGAAAAGCGATATGCTCAGTTACTTCCATAACGCTGCAAAGCGTAAAGGGATCATGATACATAAGTATTAGGAACCGGATGCCGTGCCATATGCACCGGACCTCAGCTTTATGTCAGCTTTACCTCAGCCAGACACCCACTCTAAAACTACATATAAGAAAAGTTATACCGCACCCCGTCAGGGTTCGTCAAGTGTTTTGGGTGTATAGGACTGTAATCTATTCCAAAACAAGACCATGCCATGAATTTACCACAAACTCTACTTGTTTAAGACTCGTGTATGGCCAAATGAGCATAGTTCACTGGACTATACCAAAACAAATAGGCACTGAACAAAATGGATTTGCTCTCATAGTATCAGCATTAGTCAATAAGTAGCAAAAAGAAAGTCGTTGACTTGGGAGAGTCCTCCAATCTATTTTAAAAGACTGCCAAGTTAAAAAGTAGAAACTGTAAATGGGGACTGCTGATGAATTCAAGACTAGTCAACCGTTGCAGGATCTCATCCTGGTCCAACAAGCACACACAAACAAACGACACCTATTTAAGATAGGCAATTGACTTCAAATCATATTAACACAATCATATTTGTTCATGCAACTCAATGATAAGTATCTAATAAATAAGACGACACACAGTTGAAAAGGTACAGCACCTTCTAAGAAGACTTAGCCCAGCAACTCACTGGGTGACACATGCATGTAAATGTAAAAAATCTCTTAAAGACCACCAATCGCGATTTTTATATGCTTTACAATATGACAACACAAATCACAAAGCAAAGGCAACTCGATAACCGCAGCAACAGGAAGACAAAGACGACGACGACATGACTGACTTTCAGACCCATACTGAGCAACAGCTGGACAACTCACTGGAACAGTAGATACATAAACACATATTAATAAAAAATAGACGGATTACCATGTGCTTCATTATAGAATAATTCACACCAAGATCATAAACAAACGAGAAAGTAAATCAGTAAAGAAAGACATTGACTAGAAAGTATTTCCGCTTTACATTCATGGGGACCATAAGCATGTAAAGAAAGAAATTGTTTTCTTCTTCTGTAGTGGAATTCTGGGATTCTAATGGTTTGTCTGCACCGCAGTTCTGTCGGTTACCTTCTTTTGAGATGGCTCTTCTGGGAAAAATCCAGGCCGAGGTCCTTACAAAAATTCAAAAACCAAATGATCGATCAATATAGCATCACATGTTTATATACATGTTGTTAACATAGGGAGTAGGTAAACGAATAATCCAATTTACTCGTTGCAATTAGGGGGTGTTTGTTGCGGCTTATATTGCCGGATGCTAGCTTATTTGGTTTTAGGCTTATATTTCATAAGTTTTGAAACTTTTTGGCTTATATAAGTGACCTTATGAAACATAACCCTAAAACCAAATAAGTCATAAGCTGGCTATATAACCCGAAACAAACAACCCCTTAGTTGATTGACATAACAAAATTCAGACATACTATCAGCTGAGGTAAACCATACAACGCACCTGCAAAAAAGATGTAATTCCAGTTTCAGCAAGATGTCACATAGTAGCAGTTAGCGGTGTTACTCAGGTCGGGTTTGGGTCGGGTCAAACCGGGTCGAGGGTAAAAATAACATACCCGAACCCGACCCTATTTGAACTCGGGTTAGTTGGGTTCAGGTCCACTCGGGTCGGTGCTATTCGGGTTTGGGCCAACCCGAATAAAAAGAAACCATATTAAAAAATTAAAAAAAAAAAAACCCCCCGAGTTAGCCAAAAATATCTAACCCGATACCCAACCCTATTTAGCATCCGGGTTGACCCAAACAACCCGAATAAGATTATTGAACAAAGTAAGTATCAGAATACCATAACTTCTAAACAACACACGGTAAACAATAAAAAGGCCAAAATCAACCCAAAAAAAAACGCATACCAGTTCCTATCATAGGCCCACCTGAATAAGCGGGTGTAGCAGAGAGTTGCAGGGGACGATACCCAGGCAGACGACTGTTGTAGTTGTAATGATAAGCAAAACCATCATAAGGAGGCATAGATGTTCCATTGAAAGGAGAAGCAGCATAAGGTGTTACACCCATATACATTGAAGAGGGTGCACCGGAACCAGCGTAAGAGAAGACGGGGAGTAGCCTTGTGGGGTCGGCATTTGCCTTGGAGCAGATTTCTGTAAAAACGAGAGTGGGAGACTGATCTTGTAAATGGCTAATTTCTTAAAGCCAAAAAAAGATAGCTACTGCGATATGTGTGCAACTTACTGAGTTATGATCAGCTGGTCTTGGCTGTGTACAGTTGCGCATATTGCAAGTTGTCCTAAAAGAAAATTTGACATTCCACAGCTAGGACAGGTCCAGTCATCTTCTCTACGACCACCTAAATCATAATCATTACAAATTAATACCACATAATACAATTCCATACTTTGTTGTGACATGCAAGAATAAATACGCCTAAGGAGTAAGTGCCATCTCATAAAAATTATATTTATGGGTCGGGATGTTTGTTTAAGCTTATTTTTTGGCTTATGAGCTTATTTGACAATGCTTATATCTCATATGCCCATATTTTCCAGCTTATTTTCAGACTTGTGAGCTTATTATGACTTAAAGATGGAAGATAAGCTCCTAAGCTAAACTATAAAACGGAAAAAAATGAGCTTATGAGATATAAGCTGAAAGCCCAAATATAAACTTAAACAAATTCAATTATAAGCTCATAAGCTAGACTATCACAACGAATTATAAGGGGATGTTTGTTTAAGCTTATTTTTAGGCTTGTGAGCTTATTTTCACTCAAGAAGAACCATCATCCAAATACGAATACCACACATCAGCATATAGAGAAACCAAAACTAGGGCTAAGTAAGGGGGTGTAAGTTTAAGCTAATTTTTAGGCTTATGAGCTTATTTCACCATGCCTATATCTCATATGCCCATATTTTCTGGCTTATTTTCAGACTTGTGAGCTTATTATGACTTAAAGATGGAAGATAAGCTCATAAGGTAGAAAAAAGCCGGATAAAGATAAGCTTTTGAGATATAACCCGAACCAAATAAGATCATAAGCCCAAAATAAGATTAAAAAACGACCCCTAAGTTCAATGATATAGATAAAAGCACTTCATAGACCATCGCTTTTATCTATATCAGTAAGGGTGCGTTTGGTTTGTAAGCGGGTTTTGGAAAGAGAAAATATAATCGCTTTTATCTAAAACGTAGTAGAGTGTAAACAAGAGAAACTAATCTTTACAGCTATTAAAACCGAAGTTAACAAAGATAACGCCTTTATATATGTGGTTCTTATCTCGAGTTAGAACAAGGCTACATACATTATATTGGCTTCAATCATGCCCAAAGGATACTAAGATGATGCAATGTATAATAATAACCTTATGCTTAACTTATGCATTTATTCATTATAAAAAAACCCCTTATTCCCCCAAATAACTAATAAGCACTTTGGCATAAGCTTACCCAGCCTGTAAGTTCTTTATACAAGCTTACCCAAACACCCCCTAAATCCCATATTCCCATGACAGTTATCCCTCTCACAAACTCACGCTACTCTACACATGATAATTAGGAAAAATACAAATACATCCCAATGTATAAAGTACCTTTCTTTGTTATACCAAATAGCTTATTAACCTCTTAAAATAAGCCTACCCAATGTTGTAAATCTCAGGCTACAAAGAAATCGGTGATTAGAAGCCACAAGGTCAACAACCAAAAACCATCTCACCAAATCTCTCATTTCTTCAAACTTTGACTACCAAACAATTTTGAAGTTAAATTTGGGGATTTTGTTTAAATTGAGGGAATTTAATAAAGGGTTACTGTTTCATTGGTGTTAGAGCAAAGAGGTGGTGGTGGTCGCTTGAGATGGTGATGGTTGTTAGAAATTGTTTCAGAAAGTGATAATGAGGACCCAAAACAATTACAAACAAACTTCAAACTAAAACAAAAAGAAGACCAAAGGCAAAAACATACCCCATAAGTTCGGATATTAAATCCACAAATTAAAGCCTATGGATGACAAGCTAGCATAGCATTTCCATCGCCACAAAACCAAGCCCGACCCATAAATTAAATCCATGTTGCCATATGTATACGGTATAAAAATATAGCAATGCAGGCACTCAACTAATAACATAACAAAGAAACGAAAGACTTGAATTGCCAAACTACAAAAGGAGACCAAAACTTGCACTGCTAGACCACCGCTAAACCACAGTAGAGAACCGCATAATATTTGTCTTGAACCCACCTGCCTCGCCAGATGATCATTTCATTTATCGCCAAACAGAAACTGTCCTTATGAAGATAGATAGCTTATCCCAAACACAATGTATCGTAAGATAGAAAAGCTTATAAGCAAAGGTTTTCAAAACCATGATACATAGCCATCTGTTTAAACCTTTATTCCAAACACCGCTTAGGCATATAACAACTTTTCTCCCACATCCTAAAGAAACCACACCTCACTCTTCACATAATCCCATTCGTGTCTTATAAGTTTGATTTCTTCACATTAAGGGTCATAAGTTTCCATTTAATCTCTTCTTTCAATACCTTTAGAAGAGTTTCATCCTTTCTCTTCAAGTCCCGACATATGTTGTACACACAAGCACCAGCCCAATTCTACCGAAATATCAGAGCCACCATTGTAAACTTTAAACTTTCGAGTCAATTAAACTTGAGTTATACTGTGAGGTGGCGGTTCGAATGGTCTCGATAATCCCTATCATCACTATATCACCTTGAGACCACCCTACCTTCACGCCTATCATATTCTCGGTGAATCACGCCTAGAACGCCGATGATCACCACTTTTGGAACTTCTAGATGAAGGAGTAACACATCGCAACATCCGAGTACAAACTCGGTGATTAGGTATGGACGCAAACCCGATATACCATTCATACTCAAAATACAACTTTGATTGCTAGTTGCGATACAAAAGTTTCATCATCTTAACAAGATTAGAAACATTATCTCAAACACCCAAGTTACCTTAATGCGAGGTTGCATATCTAGCAGATCGTTCTTCTTCAGTAATAATTTCGGCAACATTATTAAAGATCTCACAATTAGATCAAACTGTACACGTTACATTACATTAAAACAATGAATTGAAGTAACCAACTCTTACCTAAATCAAACGTTTTCTTCCACTTGAATCATCTGTACTTTGTGCTTTTATTTTGTCCATCTTGGATACACCACTTCCAAGTTCCAACGCCATCTTGATCGTGATTCAGATTTTACACATCTACGATATAGGTTCCACCATAGAGGAAACTTTAGGTCTGGGAACTTTAAATGATCCTTCAACTCGTTTTGCAATTGCAAGAACATCTTGTTGGAAAATTTAGTGTACTTGTGGGATTAGTTCACACCTTGTAATGGGTTAGGAGGTACGGAGTGTACACCCATAAGGTCCATGAACACCCTGACTCTATGAGTGGTTTGTATTGATAGTGCTTGGTGAAAGTATTGTTGTGGTTAACATCGATTATCGGTGTATCCATCAAGCAATATTTCAAAGCAGATCGTGTTTCCACCGAAGTAGTGTATACATCAAGCGGTGGTGTTTCCACCGAGCGATGTATCCACCGAATGCACTATGAAAGTCTTGATATAAGTATCGATAAATGACACTATAACCGCATCATTATGACCACGCTTAATTGGTCATGTAACCACTAACGGCTATAATGGGGATAATTATGAGGCTATTAATGGGCCGATTAATACTCATAATTCCATTGGAACGGTCAAGAGTATTATCCTATAAATAGGATATCTGAACATGTATGAAACACACAGAAAACACAAAACACTTATAAGCGCAAGGGTTAAAGAATTGTGCCTAATTCTCTAACTACATTTGGTCTTATCCCAAGTAGATATTCGTGATACCCAGGCATTAGGGTCGAATAGTTTACTTTGGAAAGTGATCACACGATTCAAGTGATATCCGTAACCACCGCTTGGTATCTCATATCGCGACCATTGTCTGCTTCTCGAACCGCTTGCATTTCTTGAAGTTGATTATCTACACCTGTTCTTCGGGAGATACGCCAACAATCAAAGTAAACTATTTAGTGATAATCAATGGCAACCGCTATGAACATATGGCTTCAAACTTTGCAAAGCTTGATAAGTTTGAAGGGTGGACTTTAGGAGGTGGCGAAGAAGATGCACTTCTTCTGTCAAGCATGAGTGTGGTTTATGTCTTGACTACTCCAATTCGATGATGGGATGATGCTACCGTGGAGCGGATCGGGAGGAGGAGCAAGTGGGAGAATGATGACTACATATGCAGAGGTCTTATTCTCAATGGTATGTCCGATTCTGTTGATATTTATCGAACTTTGAATCTTCCAAAGAACTGGGATTCCTTGGATGCCAAATATATGGTCGAGGATGCATCAAGTAAGAAGTTCCTTGTTAGTAATTTCACAAATTACAAAATGACCGATTCAAGACCAGCTATGGAACAATACAATGAACTTTGGAATACTTGGAAGGTTTACACAACACAATATGCACATGGATGAGGCTATTTCGGTCTCTTGTGTTATTGACAAACTCCTCCTTCTTGAAAGATTTCAAGCATACCTTGAAACATAAGAAAGAGGAGTTAACTCGTTGAGTTGGGCGCTCATCTGCGCATTGAGGAATCTCTCAAGGTGCGGATAATGACAAGCCAAAGAGTGGCAATGTCTTGGACCATCTGTTGTCAATATGGTGGAGCATAACAACTCCACCAGTACAATGACAACAAAGGCAAACGCAAGTATCATGATAACACAAGGGCGATCCTAACAAGAAGGCAACACCTACTTGTTGGAAATGTGGCAAGACCGGTCACATTAAAAGGGACCGCAAGGGTGTTAAAGTTGGTGGTAAAGCCAATGGATCGAGCACTAATGGTTCAGGGGTGGTGGTTCACCAACTCATCGAAAGGATGATGATGTTGCGGTGGGTTGACTCGGTGCAACAGCTCATGTGTGTAAAGATAGAAGCGGTTCAAGACTTATGAGTCACCGAATGATGGTTCTATTCTTCACATGGGAAATGAGTCAACACCTTGGTGCATGGTCGTGGTTGTGTAGATCTTATGTTTAGTTCAGAAAGATTATAACTTTGTTTGATGTTATTCATGTTCCCGATATCGGGAAGAACTTGGTTTCAAGTAGTATTTTGAATAATTATGGTTATAAACAAGTTATTGAGTCTCGATAAATTTGTGCTTTCTAAGCATGGTGTTTTATTGGTTTTGGTTATTTATGTAATCAAATGTTCGGGCTTAATGTTTCCATCGATAGTATGTCCGTTACCACCGACAATGTTATTTCGACTTTTGTGACCTCATATGAACAATCGATTCTAACCTTTGGCATGCTAGACTTGGTCATGTTCACTATAAAAGGATGCAAGATATGTCTAGGGATGGTTTAATCCTCGCTTTTGACATGGACACCGAAAAGTGTAAAACTTGCATGTTGACCAAGATAACCAAGAAACCCTTTCAGGTGTTAGTCGTGAGACTAAGATCTTGAGCTTATTCACGATGACTGTGTGATTTGCATGCCACTCCTTCTTCGGGGAATAAGAAGTACTTTGTGACATTTATTGATGATGCTTCTAGATTTTGTTATGTCTATCTTTTACATACCAAGGATGAAGCATTAGATAAATTCAAAGTGTTTAAAACAGGTTGAATTACAACTTGGGTCTTTGATCAAAAGATTAAGGACCGATAGGGAGGTGAGTACATGGATACTCGACTTTCATCTGTTGGAATAATCCATGAAACGATCGCCCTCTTATTCTCCTCAAAGAAATGGTATTTCAAAGGAAAAACAGGTGTCAAGGAGATGGTTAATTCCATGTTGTCCTATTCAGATCGAGTCAAGGGTTCTGGGTGAAGCTATGTTAATAGCTTGCTATTTATTAAATAGGGTTCCAAATAAAGGAACAAGGTTACCCCTTATAAACTCGGACTAAAAGGAAACCCAACCTGAATTATCTCAAGGTTTGGGGTTGTAGGGTCAAGTAAGACTCACGATCCAAAGCAAAGACTTTGGGTGAAAGAGGCATTGATCGCATCTTTGTTGGATATGCCGAGCATTCCAAGGCTTTTAGGTTCTATGTTATTGAACCTAATGAACATGTTTCAATTAACTCTATAATTGAATCAAGGGATGCAACTTTTGATGAGAATAGATTCACATCGGTCCCTAGACCAAGTCGAGGATTCCTAATGGAACTCATGACACCGGTGTATCGAGGCCCCGATGTTGAACCATCGGTGGTCCCCGATGAGGTTGTGGTTCAACAACTCAACCTCGTGCTCGTGAAGAGCAAAAGGTCAGACTCAAAGTCATTTGACTGAGTTTCAACTATACCTAGTTGAAGGTACAAGGAATGAGGTCTTAGACCAATACTCCTATTGCTTCATTGTTGAGGATGATCCCAAGACATTTGAAGAAGCAATGAAGTCCCGTGACATTGCTTTTGGAAAGAAGCAATCAATGATGAGATGGATTCCATCATGGGCAACAACACTGGTGTTGGTTGATCTACCACCGTGTTGCAAACCTCCGGGTTGCAAATGGATTTTCAAAAGGAAAATGAAGGTAGATGGAACTATTGAAAAGTTCAAGGCTAGACTAGTTATTCAGGCTTTAAACAAAAGTCGTGGATAGACTATTTTGATACTTATGCCCCGTGGCTCGTGACGTACCATAAGACTAGCGATTGCTATGGCATCTATTCACAACTCGATTATTCATCGATGGATGTGAAGACGCCTTTCTTGAATGGTGAATTGGAAGAGGAGGTTTACATGAACCAACCTCGGGCTTCATCATGCACGGCAATGAAAACAAGGTGTGTAAACCGATTAAGTCTCTTTATGGACTTAAGCGGCACCTAAGCAATGGCATCAAAATTTGATGAAGTGGTTTTGTCTAGTGGTTATGTTCTTAACCAAGTCGACAAATGTGTATATAGCAAATTTGATGAATCGGTAAAGGAGTCATCATTTGTCTATATGTTGATGACATGTTGATCTTTGGCACCGACCAAAATCGAGTTGACTGACAAAGGAATTTTGTCATCAAGGTTCTCCATGAAGGACATGGGGAGGCGATGTTATCCTTGGTATTAGGATTAAACATGAAAGTAAAAGAATTTCTATCTCTCGCCTCATTATATTGAGAAGGTGCTGAGGAAATTCAATTACTTTGATTGTACTCCGATGAGTACACCTATGGATACTTGTGAGAAGCTAATGCCTAATCATGGCAAGGTCAGATCTCAACTTGAGTATTCTAGGGTAATTGGTCACTGATGTATGCCATGACTTGTACAAGGCCCGATATTGGCTTTGCAGTGGGAAAATTGAGCGGTATACTAGTAATCCTAGTGCTCATCATCGGCAAGCGCTTCAAAGGGTATCAAGTATTTGAAGAGAACTATGGATTATAGTCTCTCATATAACGGTTACCCATCGTTGTTGAAGGTTACACCGATGCAAGTTGATCAAGAACATCAAGACAATTAGCTACCGGTGGTCGGGTATTCCTACTTGGTGGAGGTGCAATTTCTTGGGCATCCAAGAAGCAAACTTGCATCACCGCTCAACAATGGAATCAATTTGTGGCTTTAGCAATTACCGTAAAGAAGTCGAATGGTTGAAAACTTGCTTCTTGAGATTCCATTGTGGCCTAAACCTATAGCACCCATTTCTATCCGGTGTGATAGTGCAACTACATTGGCTGGGGCTTATAGCCGATGTACAATGGTAAGTCTAGACACTTAGGTGTCGTGCATAGCATGATTCGTGAGCTTATCATGAATGGGGTGGTATCTATAGAGTTTGTTAGATCTCAATGTAACTTAGCCGATCACTTGACGAAGGGACCTGGCTAGAGACTTGGTTATAAAGTCTCGCTAAAGGGATGGGTTTAAGTCCAACTTAGTCACCGAATGTTAGGACACCCAACTCCTCCCGAGGAAACTTAGGAGCCGAGTTCAATGTGGAAAGTCGAACATTCAGTGGACCTGGAGCACATGTTTTATTTACATCCCAAGGTTGTGCTCGTAACTCTTGAAAGGAGGATGAAGTGTTTACTTCTTAATGGTTGTATTTTCTTTGAAAAGTGCTTGGCGTGAGCATGACTAAAGAGGAACCACCTATGTAAATGTTGAAGTTTTGCCGCCTGTGAAGCTTTGGACTTTAGCTTTACAACATTTATGAATTTGGATATGGACACATGGCTTGTATAGTGTCGGAGTCATTAAGTGTTTGAAAACTTGTGTAGTTATCTTGGTATTCAAATGGGTTGAAGGGTTCAATTTTAGAACACCCGATTCTCGAATATTTGAACGTGTAATTACTAAGATGGAAATTCAATCCTCGTGACATTTTCGTTTATGCACATGTTTTGCTTAATGTTTATTTTTCATGCAAAGGAAGTGAACTAAATTTGGGAGGATTGTTGGAAAATTTAGTGTACTTGTGGATTAGTTCACACCTTGTAATGGGTTAGGAGGTACGGAGTGTACACCCATAAGGTCCATGAACACCTCGACTCTATGAGTGGTTTGTATTGATAGTGCTTGGTGAAAGTATCTGTGGTTAACATCGATTATCGGTGTATCCACCAAGCAATACTTGACAGGATCGTTGTTTCCATCAAGTAGTGTATACACCAAGCAAAGGTGTTTCCATCAAGCAAAGTATCCATCGAATGCACTATGAAAGCACCGATATAAGTCTTGATAAATGACGATTATAATCGCATCATTATGACCACGCTTAATTGGTCATGTAACCACTAACTGCTATAATGGGGATAATTATGAGGCTATTAATGGGCCGATTAATACTCATAATTCCATTGAACGGTCAAGAGTATTATCCTATAAATAGGATATCCGAACATGTATGAAAACACACGTAAAACACAAAACACTTATAAGCGCAAGGGTTAAAGAATTGTGCCTAATTCTCTAACTACATTTGGTCTTATCCCAAGTAGATATTCGTGATACCCGGGCATTAGGGTCGAATAGTTTACTTTGGAAAGTGATCACACGATTCAAGTGATATCCGGTAACCACTGTTGGTATCTCATATCACGACCATTGTCTCTTTCACGAACCGCTTGCATTTATCTGTGAAGTTGATTATCTACACCACTTCTTTGGGAGATACGCCAACACATCTAATCCTGAAACATGGTAAACTTTGTGTTATTAAATGTTCCCGAGTTTATTTTTTGGAGTGAAAGGGAAAGGTTTGGGATGGTAATAAAAAAGAATTGTGTTCCTGAGATTTTTTAGGAGGGGAGAGGAAAGTAAAGGATAGTAAATTACATCAAAATTACTCTCCTAATTTACTTCCCAAATTGGGATGAAATGGAGGGAAGTTGATTTTAAAGCTTTTTTTTTTGTTACATCCTTCAATTTTCTTTCCAACTCGGAAACACAAGATAAAAAAATAATTTTTTTTTCCTCTCCTCTTTACTTCTCTCTTTTTTCCCTTTCCATCTCTCTTCTTTCCATTTTATACTCGGGAACAGAGTAGACTCAAACAAGATACAAGTAGAGTGTACACCAGAGAAACTAATTCTCATAGCTTTTATAACCAAACTTAACAAAGATAACGCCTTTATATATGTGGTTCTTATCTCGAGTTAGAACAAGGCTACATACATTATATTGGCTTCAATCATGCCCAAAGGATACTAAGATGATGCAATGTATCATGATAACCTTATGCATTTATTCATTATCGAAAAACCCTTTATTTCATCTTTCAAGGAGGTGTGGTTAGCAGATGCTTAGTTAGGAAAAAAGCTTCATCTTTCACACTCACTAGCCCCCATCCTAAAGAAACCACCCTCACTCTTCACATAATCCCATTCATGTCAATATCCCATATCTTATAAGTTTGAATAACACTCGATTTCTTAGCATTAAGGCTCATATGTCGCAACATCTTAGTACAAACTCAATATTAGGTATGGGCTAAACCTTATATAACATTCATACAAAATACAACTTTGATTGCCATTGCAGGATACAAAAGTTTCATGATGTTAACAAGATGAGAAACATTATCTCAATTCTCAAACAGCCAAGTTACCTCTGAATGTGAGGTAGAAGCATATCTAGCAAATAGTTCTTCTTCAGTGATACTTTCTGCAACATTAAAAAACATCTCACAATTAGATCAAACTGTACAGGTTACATTACATTATATTAAAATGAGGACTTGAAGTAACCAACTCTTACCTGAATCAAACGTTTTGCTTCCACTTGAATCACGGTACTTTCTGCTTTTATTTTGTCCACTGCTGGATAAATTACTTCCAACGTTATCTTGATCAGCGAGTGACGATTTTTCCACATCCTCGTCTACAGATTCCATCATAGACGAAACTTTTGGTCTGGGAACTTCAAATGATCCTTCAACTCGATTTCCACTTGCAAGAACATCTAATCCTGAAACATGGTAAACTTTGTGTTATTAAAGACACTCAAAATGAATGACTATTCAAAATGTTAACACTCGAACAAGATACAAGTAGAGTCTAAACCAGAGAAACTAATCCTTGCAGCTTTTATAACCAAACTTAACAAAGATAACGCCTTTAGATATGTGGTTCTTATCTCAAGGCAGAACAAGGCTACAATCAGGATAACCTTATGCTTAACTTATGCATTTATTCATTATCGAAAAACCCCTATTCCCCCAAATAACTAATATGCACTTTGGCATAAGCTTACCCAACCTGTAAGTTCTTTATACAAGCTTACCCAAACACCCCCTAAATACCATATTCCCAAGACAGTTATCTTGCTCTCACAAACTCACGTTGATCTACACATGATAATTAGGAAAAATACAAATACATCCCAATGTATAAAGCACTTTGACATGAGCTTACCCAAACATCTTCAATAAGTTTTGCACATTTTTTATACCCAATAGCTTATTAACCTCTTAAAATAAGCCTACCCGGTGTTGTAAAGCTTGGACTACAAAGTAATCGGCGATTACAAGCCACAAGGTCATTGACCAGGGCGAGTTGAGCAAAATCAGTCAAAAGATTCAATTTGGTCAAAACTTGGTCAACTCGGTGCTAATTCGCACAAAAGTCGGTTTGTGTCTTAACAATCGTGTTAATGTTTCTAAGCATACTTTTTGGTTCTATGAACGATACTATGGTCCTTTAAACATATCATACATATAATTTTAAAGTACATAAAAATTCCAATACCCTCACATACTCCTTGCCCAGGAAAATTACTCGCTGCTGCCTAGTGAGATTTGCAACCTTAATTTCAGCTTATTTAGAACCCAATAACCTATTAAGCTATTTAAATAAGCTTACCCAAACACCCCCTGAATCTCGTGCGATCATATTACTATTAACACATAATAGTCCAAAAAAAGTCAAATACATCATCCCAATGTAATAAACATAAGTCCTCACCTAATAACGATTTCCTCTCAGACGGACGGTCCGAAGACGACTTTATCGCCTCCGGCTCCAACGTGTCTGTCATCTTATTAATATCCATCGGATCCAGTTATCACCAAAATCAAACACGTTAACACCTAACAACAAACAAAAACCTTTAAACTTAGGCTATGTTTGGCAAAACTAGCAGCAAGTAGTTGTTTGTTTTATAAAAGTGTAAAACAACGTAAAATCTCAACGCATCTTTTATTAGCATTTTAAATAGAAGCGTTTAAACATAAATCTAAAGAATGAACACGTCTAGCTGCCAAACAATAAGCATTATATTCTAGACAGTAAGGCTATGTTTGGTAAAACCAAAACGCGTGCGTTTCAAATAAACAAAATCCAAAAGCTACGAGTTGGAAGAAGTTGTTTGTTTTAGAAAATCGTCTGGTAACATAGTTGTATCTATAACTATAAACTATAAAATGATGCGCATATTTTATTAGCGTGTTTCAAATAAACACACTTAAACAAAATCCCAACACTAAACGATTAATACTAACCGCCATAGTATTTCACTATTCGATAAAAGCTAGTATATCACAGCTCACCAAATCATACACAATTCAAATAAGCACAAATTAATTAAAAACTTATGCAACAAATATCAAAATTAATAAAAAAAACAAAGATGTTGAACTACATTTTTGGTCTTTGTGGTTTGTTGGGTATCTCACATTACATTAAAACGATGACTTGAAGTAACCAAACCTTACCTGAATCAAACGTATGAACTGTTCAATATATGATAATATGTAGTTCTTATCTCTGGGCAGAACTGTTGGTTTTATGGAAAATAAATTAATAGACGTGTGTTAGGATCGAACTCGAGACTACGGGATTGCACACTTTACGTATGAGAATTTAAATTTAATAATTAAATATAAACGTTATATTTATTTATTTATTAAACAAAATAACTAACGAACGTTAAGTAATTAATGTAATGGACTAACGGGCGTTAAAGGTATTTGGAAAAGGACTTAATTGCAAAGATTGGGAAGGTTCTGGAATCCCTAAGGGATACCATGAACCGATCGGCCAAGAAAACAAGGAAACAAGAGCCAACTTGTTCACCAAGTTTAGTTGGGTATATATACAAGGATAGGAGTCTTGTTTTTCCATCTCTTGTGGTCATTGCTAAACCCTAAAAATTGTTTTGTGTGTTTTCTTGTCCAAACCGATCGTATAACCCTTGTGGGTGTCGATCCATTACTTTTCCACAAACCAAGTTATTTGTTTGATAAAAACTAGCATTACTTTAAGACGTTAACTTGTTATGTTTTTTAATTAAGACATATACAAGAAGTCATTGAGGTGATCAATGATTTATAACGTATAATGGGATTATAACAGTTTATGTTTCTTGATGAGACATGGATATGAAGTGACTTGGTTAAAAAGTACTTGTGTTATAAAGCATGCAATTGGCTTGAAAAGTCTATTATACCATTAAGTTGACTTAGTTGGTAAATAGGTAAGCCAAAAGGAATATGTTTATCTTATATATTGTTAGATTGTCTTACAATATTAAATTCTAATGAATACCATAAGTTGATGGTATGTTCGATTAGGAGAATCAAACTCTATTTGATTTGTTTGATTCAAGATAACCATAACTTCTTTCTTAAAAAGTAACAAGGTTAGAAAATTGAGTATGGATTGAATATACTCAATATGACTCAACCTAGAAGATTGATAAAACACCATTTCATTATGGAATGTGATGAATCACATTAAGTTTTAAAATTGAAGATTCAATTTGTTAAACAACTTATTAATAGGTTATTAACAAACTTAAGTCAAGAATTATCAATGTGTACTTGTAATGTCCCAAAAAGAGAACAATGTAGTTTTGCTATAATTGCTAAGTATATATAGATAGTCTATATATTACAAAAAGCAAGTGCGAGTTTTTGTTTTGAAAGATAAAATTACAAGATACATAATATTCTAAAACACACTAGTGAATATCATGATGAGGCTAGATATGAAATGATAGACCTCATGATGATGGAATTTTCATTCATAGATCTGCAAGGATATCTCAGATATTTGACTTATATGTTGAGAAATATGAGTTACTGAGGATTATAGTAAGCACGATAATCATTATGATGGATTACCAAATATTGAATTAGGTAAATTACTCATACTATGAATGTTAAAGATGTCATCCATAAAGATAATCAATTTGAAATTTGGTTTATCTTAATAGTTAGACTAGAGAATATAAATGAGTTTCTTCAAAGAGATGGAAAACCCTAGTGGTTTGAATTTCTATGTAGAAATCATATGGACAATATTGTACACATATTTAATGCATGTCTTATGACAAGATTATTAATCATACTTAAGCAATTAATTGTGATTGAATATTCTTTTATAGACACATTAAATATATAAAGATGATAATGGTCATACTTGTTTTCATTAATATGAAATATGACAATGGAATATCAAAACTCCTTTTTGAGAAATTACTTGAGCGAGGACGGTAAGTAATTGAAAGTTTTTTTTGAATTCATATAATCTTTGGAAGTGTACGAAGTGAAATAATTCATGAATGGATAAATGCATGAATCTATGAAATTATTCTTATATTTAATTATTAAATTCTAGTTTTGATTTATAATTGAAATAAGATAAATTTTAAGTATTCCTGAAAGCTAGTGGGAGTATTATGTTACGGTTTTAAATCTTATATGTTGTATAACATATAGGAAGTAACATTCCTTGTAAGCTAAATTTTAAGTCTTAGATTGGAATGAAACTTCACTTGTAAGATTTAAGAATTAAAACATATAACCTTGGAATATATGTTTATTATTAATAAACATGTGCAGTAAAATAAATGATGCTAATAAAACATGATATATCATTTGGAAAATTGATAAATATCTTTTGACAAGATAGAACGTAAATGAAATCTAAGTTTGACCTGTAGATTCATCATGTACATCATGTAGTGTATTAAAATTGTTGTATCATTCTTGCATAAGAAGTGATTTGACAACGTTGATATCTAACTAAAAGTTATTAGCTAACTTGTGTAATGAATATTCTAATCATCCTCACCGAATTGCTCCTAGATTCTATGGATGAAGAATATGTCAATTGTTGTGCAATTGCCATCGACTTCAAACTTGAAAGTTTGGAAGACATCAAACATTACACAATAAGATATTAAAGTTTACGGAGTTTTAAATGGGCATATTGTTGTTTGTATACAATGATGTTTGGTTTAAATGAGATGACACTCAATACTAGTCATGGTGGGATTTCATCCTTGTTAATGGCCATTTGAACTAGTTGTGCTAGTAAGAGCTGATTGCATTATACATTAAATGAATAAGAATACTTTAAACTTTAAAATGTTTGGAAGTTTAAATTGTTATAAATTGGTGATAGAGGATGTCACACACTTTATGAATTATTATGTGGATTGATGAATGCACACATATAAGGACTTCACTAATTGAATTCTTGAAATAAGTATTCTCAAAATTAAGATAGATCAAGTTGGTTGATTTATGCCTTGTCAACAAGTATGATTGTCATTACTT
Source organism: Chrysanthemum lavandulifolium (assembly GCA_022545495.1). Lineage (NCBI taxonomy): Eukaryota > Viridiplantae > Streptophyta > Magnoliopsida > Asterales > Asteraceae > Chrysanthemum > Chrysanthemum lavandulifolium. Next base: position 163,975 of record CM040241.1, read on the forward strand.
GAGGCATAATTCATCAACTAGAATTTTCGTGCATTGATCTATTTAGTATTTGGATAAAGGATGTTAAACAATTGTTATAATAAATCAAATACTTGGTATGTTTGATTTTATAATATGTTGTATCCTATATTTGCATGTTTAATCCGTGAATAAATTTATTTATTCTAAATCGTCCATTGTCGATTAATGATATGGGAGTATCATTAAACTAAGACAAATCTGAGAGATATGGTAGAATATACTTGAAAGTATATTGATGAGAACGGATACCAATTTGGATGATATTCAATGAATTGAATATAGGACTTATCCAACTACATAATTTACTTTGTGGATATTGTTATAAGTAAATTATGAATAGTTATCCTCGACTTGAGATACCGGATAAGTGTCATGAATGTAGTGCATTTACGTGGAGCAACTTAACGCTATACGTGGCGGTAGTCATAAGGGTTGTTTCACGAAGTGTTGCAAAGTTCGTGGGTTGTTCTCGTAGTCAAGATAGAATTTGTTCCTTCAAATTTATTTGGAGTTTAATCTCTTTGGGCCCTCGTAGGGTTGACAAGATGTTTGCATGGCCATGCCCAAAGTTCTCCCCTGAATATGCTCAGAAGATTTGGAAATCTTGCTCAATCGCTAATAACGAGAAACAGAATAAAGAATGACTTAATTCCATATCTTTATTTAACATGGTATTAGAAACAAAAGGATAATAATAATGAGAAATCATTAAAAGATTTTCCAGGAGCCTTGCTTGAGTTGTACTAGAGGCAACGAAGTGTTGCTAGACGCTAACCGATGTGATCACTCTATTAAGATATGTCCAAGTGGGAGCTGTTGGTTTTATGGACAATAAATTAATAGACGTGTGTTAGGATCGAACTCGAGACTATGGGATTGCACACTTTACGTATGAGAATTTAAAGTTAATAATTAAATATAAACGTTATATTCATTTATTTATTAAACAAAATAACTAACGAACGTTATGTAATTAATGTAATGGACTAACGGGCGTTAAAGGTATTTGGAAAAGGACTTAATTGCAAATATTGGGAAGGTTCCGAAATCCCTAAGGGATACCATGAACCGATTGGCCAAGAAAACAAGGAAACAAGAGCCAACTTGTTCACCAAGTTTAGTTGGGTATATATACAAGGATAGGAGTCTTGTTTTTCCATCTCTTTTGCTCATTGCTAAACCCTAAAAATTGTTTTGTGTGTTTTCTTGTCCAAACCGATCATATAACCCTTGTGGGTGTCGATCCATTACTTTTCGACAAACCAAGTTATTTGTTTGATAAAAACTAGCATTACTTTAATTCAGTTTAGTACGTGTGTACAAGAACATAGTAATAACATACTTTTGTTATTATCTTGGATTGAATTACAAAACGATAAGGGGTAATTCTTATAACCCTATAAACCCTAATTAGGGTTCATCCAATTGCTTGTTTTGTGGATTTGATTCTTGTTCGGCTAGAATCAAGAAAGGTACGCATATTTTATTCTTTAGTTAATTAATTATTCATTATATGTTCCTATACACTTCCGTTTATTGTTTATATTTATGATTAGTCATGTTATATAATTCCAACAAGAACAAGGCTACATACATTATATTGGCTTCAATCATGCCCAAATGATACTAAGATGATGTAATATATTAGGATATCCTTATGCTTAACTTATGCATTTATGCATTATCGAAAAAACCCCTGTTCCCCCAAATAACTAATAAGCACTTTGGCATAAGCTTGCCCAACCTATATAAGTTCTTTATATAAGCTTAACCAAACACCTCCTAAATCCCGCACAATCATATTACTATAACAAATAATAGTCAAAAAAAAAGGCAAGTACATCATCCCAATGTAATAAACATAAGTTCTCACCTAATAACGATTTCCTCTCAGGCAAATACACCAATCTCTCAATTCTATCACATACGCGACACCAACGAGCTCTTACGAGACCTCTTGGTATGGTCTAGAGTTGAAGCGGGTAGAAACACCATATGGTGTTCTCCCTTGGCTCGAAGTGAGTAAACGAACGCACCCCGTTGGGTGACTCAAAAGGACCCACAACATTCTACTCTTTTGAGTTCTAATGATATCCGAACACAATGAACAATGTGAACAACTCGAATTACAAAACCCCCAAAACAATTTTGAAAAACCCTAACTTGTGATATCTATGATGGTAGCCTTCTACTTTAGATGTGGTGATGGTGATAGGAAGGTAGTTGACTTCAAGAACAATACTATTCTCATGTTTGTCATGGATAGTTGCTTGAATATTGTTTAATTGTTAAGATATTTTTATCACATGTTTATTTATGATAAATCTTGAATTGGGGAAGACTCCAATTATATACATTAATGAATCATTATGTGCAAATTGGTATATCATTAATTATGGGTTTACGCAATTCGTCGATGTATGTGGCTCACTTTCAATTGGGAGAGTGAAAGCCCTAAATTAATATATACATTAATTTAACCTAGACATTGATTATTAATAAGGTTTTATCGAATTAGTTGCATGTGGCTACTTGTTTACACGTATAAATTGTTTATTATGTGCGCATTGTTTTTTAGTAGTTTATTTTTTATTGGTATTACTTGTTTGTTTATTATGTGCGACAATTTTAAGCAAAGGGTAATTTTGAATAGAAAAATAATACGCACTAAACAATGGTGAAATTTGATTTGTTTTGGAAGAGTTAAGTTTTCAATAGTTTAATTGATTGATGATTTTGGTACTATGATTGAACGGCTCACCCATTAGAACGAACTATAAAGGGTTAATAAAGAAGTGCATGCGTCTCACCGAAAGGATGTCTAAGGTTATGCTTTTGCGCTTACTCGGTCCTCACCCTCGTTAGTTCGAGTGGAGCTACTAAGTAAGCCATAAATGTACAAACTCATCTTAAGGCGAATTAGTTTTAATTCCATGTGCCACTTCGGTGGTAATTACCCGAAACACTAAGTGTTTAAACTTATGCAAAAGTACGGTATAATGGATGATAATTAACACTAAATTCCTTGATTGGTGAACCCAATACCTCAATCAAAACTTTGATAATTTGATCTTTGTGAATTGGTAATAAAAGTTTTTTATTAAAATTATGCTACAAGATGAATGCATGACATCTTTGTACATCTTTGATTTGACCACATAAAATCAAAACTACTACCCTTTTAAATTAAGTTATATGCCATCTAATTAAAAGGAACACTTGAAGTTGCAATTTATGTCATGAGAGTACTTGGCTAGATTGTGATGGAGAGGTAAATCTCTATGTAAAGTGAGACCTTACATGGACATATTTGCGCTTCTTTAAGTTAGACACTTAAGTTGAGTAGAAGTGAGACTTGGACTCAATGGCATAAGATGGGATGAAACATGTTTATATTTGCAATAGCGTTGGAAAATATAAATCCCATAATGATCTAGGAATTGGAAATTGATTGCCAATTATTGTTCGACAGACACCCTATTATGTGTTTTCGTTACTAGCGGATCAACTGATGTAATGGAACTACGATAATTGGATCCTAGTTTTCGAGAAAATTCTATGGTTATATGAATATTACCTTGGGTATTTTATTTTCTTGAAAAGTTTAATTATCGAAAATACTAAAATTGAATTTTGCTAATTCTTTAAATGTATTAATGCAACATTAAACCGTAAACATAGGTTATTCCTGTATTGGTAAATTGATCTACACCTGTAAGGGTTTTTGGTAGAGTTAATTTTGCTAAAAGAATAAACCTAGTCCTCTTTTCATAAGAAAGAGTGAGATTCAATCCTATTCATTTTTATAAATGAAGAAAGGTATGATAGGATAATTAGAATTGTCTAAATTCTCAAATACATAACTCGTAAGCAAATTCTAATAGTTAAGAAAATTGCATATTTATGAGTTATTAAATTAGAAGCTAAACTAATTACTGTATAATTGGTAAAAGACAAACTAGCATATTTTATCTAGTTGTTTTGTTTTGATCATTTAAAAGTACTACTTACAATTGTTGGAATAGTAGAACTATTAAGAAAGAAATTGCATGCCCAATTTTTTCATGTTAATAGCATTGATGGATAGTTCATCATCTACATAGTAGAATACATTCTTTTAAGTACATAAGTAATTGTTATGTATGGACTTTCTCAAAGGTGTAGGAAGTAAATAGAACGCTTATTTTCTTTCATCGGTTAATGCAACACTTACAATGTTGTCAAATCCAGTGGGAGTATTTTGTTCTTATTACTGAATAGGGAATTAATGTAATGATCTCTAACTCAGTGGGAGTTACAAGCTTTGTCATCTTAGTAGTAACCTAGATTATCTCTAGAATGTCTTAAGATAATTATTTTCCACATGTAGACACTTATGTTTTCAAGGATAGTCATGTACATTTCCTTATTAGACAATGAAGTGGTTCTACATCTACTAGTTATGCTAATATCAATGACACAATCATATTAGTCACATAAACAAACATATGTCGTGTTGTTTATCTGCTACATGATGTTGTTCCATGAACAAGTAGGAGAAATCTATATTGTGTGCAAGGTACAACATATAAGTATAAGATTTAAAGGATTCTCTTGACTGCAAGGTAAGAGACCAACATTCTAATATAACTTGTACATATCTAATTCAAGAAACACTTGGTGTTGTAATTTACGTCATGTGAGAACTTGGCGAGATTGCAACAACAAAGTAAATCTCTATGTGAAGTCAGACCTTGCATGGACATATTTACAGTTTCTAAATTAGACAAGTATTTAGAACATGTGTCAAAATGATATATAAGACTACTTCAAATTAAATATTTATGTATAATTAGAATGACATAAAATTAAATGAAGTAATCTAATCCTACTTCAATTGTTTATTTATGTATTTTGGAATGACATAAATGAAAAATAATGTAGTCCTACATTATTGTGAAGAAAAAAAAAATTAACTTGAAATTACTATTGAAACCAAGAGTTGTGTTCATAATTACTTTAGTTAAACATGTTTATGATTCATTGTAAAGACATAAACATAAAGTCTTTTAAGACTTATAATAAAGTAAGACGTTAACTTGTTATGTTTTTAATTAAGACATATACAAGAAGTCATTGAGGTGATCAATGATTTATAACGTATAATGGGATTATAACAGTTTATGTTTCTTGATGAGACATGGATATGAAGTGACTTGGTTAAAAAGTACTTGTGTTATAAAGCATGCAATTGGCTTGAAAAGTCTATTATACCATTAAGTTGACTTAGTTGGTAAATAGTTAAGCCAAAAGGAATATGTTTATCTTATATATTGTTAGATTGTCTTACAATATTAAATTCTAATGAATACCATAAGTTGATGGTATGTTCAGTTAGGAGAATCAAACTCTATTTGATTTGTTTGATTCAAGATAACCATAACTTCTTTCTTAAAAAGTAACAAGGTTAGAAAATTGAGTATGGATTGAATATACTCAATATGACTCCAACCTAGAAGATTGATAAAACACCATTTCATTATGGAATGTGATGAATCACATTAAGTTTTAAAATTGAAGATTTTGAATTTGTTAAACAACTTATTAATAGGTTATTAACAAACTTAAGTCAGGAATTATCAATGTGTACTTGTAATGTCCCAAAAAGAGAACAATGTAGTTTTGCTATAATTGCTAAGTATATATAGATAGTCTATATATTACAAAAAGCAAGTGCGAGTTTTTGTTTTGAAAGATAAAATTACAAGATACATAATCTTCTAAAACACACTAGTGAATATCATGATGAGGCTAGATATGAAATGATAGACCTCATGATGATGGAATTTTCATTCATAGATCTGCAAGGATATCTCAAATATTTGACTTATATGCTGAGAAATATGAGTTACAGGATTATAGTAAGCCTGATAATCATTATGATGGATTACCAAATATTGAATTGGGTAAATTACTCATACTATGAATGTTAAAGATGCTGTCCATAAAGATAATCAATTTCGGAAATTTGGTTTATCTTAATAGTTAGACTAGAGAATATAAATGAGTTTCTTCAAAGAGATGGAAAACCCTAGTGGTTTGAATTTCTATGTAGAAATCATATGGACAATATTGTACACATATTTAATGCATGTCTTATGACAAGATTATTAATCATACTTAAGCAATTAATTGTGATTGAATATTCTTTTATAGACACATTAAATATATAAAGATGATAATGGTCATACTTGTTTTCATTAATATGAAATATGACAATGGAATATCAAAACTCCTTTTGAGAAATTACTTGAGCGAGGACTGGTAAGTAATTGAAAGTTTTTAATTCATATAATCTTTGGAAGTGTACAAGTGCAATAATTCATGAATGGATAAATGCATGAATCTATGAAATTATTCTTATATTTAATTATTAAATTCTAGTTTTGATTTATAATTGAAATAAGATAAATTTTAAGTATTCACGAAAGCTAGTGGGAGTATTATGTTACGGTTTTAAATCTTATATGTTGTATAACATATAGGAAGTAACATTCCTTGTAAGCTAAATGTTAAGTCTTAGATTGGAATGAAACTTCACTTGTAAGATTTAAGAATTAAAACATATAACCTTGGAATATATGTTTATTATTAATAAACATGTGCAGTAAAATAAATGATGCTAATAAAACATGATATATCATTTGGAAAATTGATAAATATCTTTTGACAAGATAGAACGTAAATGAAATCTAAGTTTGACCTGTAGATTCATCATGTACATCATGTAGTGTATTAAAATTGTTGTATCATTCTTGCATAAGAAGTGATTTGACAACGTTGATATCTAACTAAAAGTTATTAGATAACTTGTGTAATGAATATTCTAATCATCCTCAGCCTGGAATTGCTCCTAGATTCTATGGATGAAGAATATGTCAATTGTTGTGCAAATTGCCATCAGCTTCAAACTTGAAAGTTTGGAAGACATCAAACATTACACAATAAGATATTAAAGTTTACGGAGTTTTAAATGGGCATATTGTTGTTTGTATACAATGATGCTGGTTTAATTGAGATGACACTCAATACTAGTCATGGTGGGATTTCATCCTTGTTAATGGCCATTTGAACTAGTTGTGCTAGTAAGAGCGCAGTTGCATTATACATTAAATGAATAAGAATACTTTAAACTTTAAAATGTTTGGAAGTTTAAATTGTTATAAATTGGTGATAGAGGATGTCACACACTTTATGAATTATTATGTGGATTGATGAATGCACACATATAAGGACTTCACTAATTGAATTCTTGAAATAAGTATTCTCAAAATTAAGATAGATCAAGTTGGTTGATTTATGCCTTGTCAACAAGTATGATTGTCATTACTTGAGGCATAATTCATCAACTAGAATTTTCGATGCATTGATCTATTTAGTATTTGGATAAAGGATGTTAAACAATTGTTATAATAAATCAAATACTTGGTATGTTTGATTTTATAATATGTTGTATCCTATATTTGCATGTTTAATCCGTGAATAAATTTATTTATTCTAAATCGTCCATTGTCGATTAATGATATGGGAGTATCATTAAACTAAGACAAATCTGAGAGATATGGTAGAATATACTTGAAAGTATATTGATGAGAACGCATACCAATTTCAGATGATATTCAATGAATTGAATATAGGACTTATCCCAACTACATAATTTACTTTGTGGATATTGTTATAAGTAAATTATGAATAGTTATCCTCAGACTTGAGATACCGGATAAGTGTCATGAATGTAGTGCATTTACGTGGAGCAACTTAACGCTATACGTAACTAGTAGTCATAAGGGTTGTTTCTGAAGTGTTGCAAAGTTCGTGGGTTGTTCTCGTAGTCAAGATAGAATTTGTTCCTTCAAATTTATTTGAGTTTAATCTTCTTTGGGCCCTCGTAGGGTTGACAAGATGTTTGCATGGCCATGCCCAAAGTTCTCCCCGAATATGTTCGGAAGATTTGGAAATCTTGCTCAATCGCTAATAACGAGAAATGAATAAAGAATGACTTAATTCCATATCTTTATTTAACATGGTATTAGAAACAAAGGATAATAATAATGAGAAATCATTAAAAGATTTTCCAGAGCCTTGCTTGAGTTGTACTAGAGGCAACGAAGTGTTGCTAGACGCTAACCGATGTGATCACTCTATTAAGATATGTCCAAGTGGGAGCTGTTGGTTTTATGGACAATAAATTAATAGACGTGTGTTAGGATCGAACTCGAGACTATGGGATTGCACACTTTACGTATGAGAATTTAAAGTTAATAATTAAATATAAACGTTATATTCATTTATTTATTAAACAAAATAACTAACGAACGTTATGTAATTAATGTAATGGACTAACGGGCGTTAAAGGTATTTGGAAAAGGACTTAATTGCAAATATTGGGAAGGTTCCGAAATCCCTAAGGGATACCATGAACCGATTGGCCAAGAAAACAAGGAAACAAGAGCCAACTTGTTCACCAAGTTTAGTTGGGTATATATACAAGGATAGGAGTCTTGTTTTTCCATCTCTTGTGCTCATTGCTAAACCCTAAAAATTGTTTTGTGTGTTTTCTTGTCCAAACCGATCATATAACCCTTGTGGGTGTCGATCCATTACTTTTCGACAAACCAAGTTATTTGTTTGATAAAACTAGCATTACTTTAATTCGCTTTAGTGCGTGTGTACAAGAACATAGTAATAACATACTTTTGTTATTATCTTGGATTGACACCTCGAATTACAAAACCCCAAAACAATTTTGAAAACCCTAACTTGTGATATCTATGATGGTAGCCTTCTACTTGAGATGTGGTGATGGTGATAGGAAGGTTGATGACTTCAAAAAGAGGAAGAAGACGAAAAGGATGGGGCATGGGGGGTGGGTTAATGTTAGTTTATTTTTTTATATTATTAGCCGTTGTATTAACTGTACCCCGTGTCCTGTCATGTTTCATTTTAAACGCAGTATCCCGATACGCGTAAAATATGTCAAATATGTTTCTGGAAATGTTTTCATGAGCGTAATACTAAGGTATCATTATTAGTTTGGAATTGGATTGTAAACGTTTTGCCGTAACTAAGTCGGTGTCGGTACGCGTGCGGTGCCATGTTTTCCGAGACAATGAGATAACCTCTCGTTTTCATTCGTAAATCATCAGTATGTGTTAAAAAGTGATAGTTTCGCTTATTTCAATATAAAATACTAGTTTCGTGTGTTCTCTTGCTTACTGCGGTGTGGGGATAACCTCCCAAAACACTGTTTAAGCTTACGTATGCTTAAAATTATAAATTAGACAATAATAATTTCACATTTACTATTAAGATACTCGGTGGAAAAGTACCGTGTGTGCGGTGTCAATATTTCTATTGAAATGAGATAAATATTCATAACTATCGAATATAATTGATTTGCATTCTCTAGTGTAATAAATAATATTATAATAATCCAAAATTTTACGGGTCTTTATAACCACATATCAAGATAATTTGCAATCTGTCCTCTTTCCATTATTTTTATCCGGTCATAGCAGCAGAGAAGCATTCTATGTCAGGAAACTATCCTTATGGTATCTAGTATCCAATGACTACATAAACATAACTAGACTCAAGATACACGTGTCCATCCTCTCTGCCACATTATTCCTGAGAAAAGAGAGTTTGAGTCAAAGAATTTCGGTACCAAGATACATAGCCATCTGACCAATCTTCAAACCCAAACACGCCTTTAAAGATAACTGCCATTTAATAACCAGATATTTCCAAATCTAACCCGTTAATCACTCAAGGCGATTATTCTAGCAAACAATTTCATGACATTTCCGGTCTACAAGCCTTTTCTCCATAACCATCCAAATTAATGATGATTTCATTTCCAAATCATCAAAGAAAATTGCATATAGAGCGTATTAGAAAGTGTGTATATACAACAAAACCGAATCGTATTAAAAGTGCCATGTTAATTCCATACTTTTGACTACTATTACAGTGACCTTCAAATAAAAAACCTAATAAGCCCATCCTTAAAGTGTTTCGCTAAGCTATTTTGAATACAACACAAACTTGCCAATCTTGACACCGAACCAGTTGACCCACGACCCATTTGACCTGTGTTTCCATTTGACCCGTTTCGACCCATGACCCATTTGACCCGTTTCGACCCATGACCCATTTGATCTATAACTAAACCATCACATTAACAACTAGGTCAACGTTTTGCCTATTAAACTAAACATATTAAAAAAGGTCACAAAGTCTGAAGCAGATGTAGTTCATCTAGTCTGCATACAATTTTAAATTACTTTTAGTTTTATTTGAGTGAACAGCTACAGCTGATTCAACATTCTATTTATTTAGATTAATTACTATGTGTAATGTGGACCACAAAAAAATACATATTAGTAACATAAGTAGATCACCACCTGATGTAGTTCAACACTATGCATATTTAAACTAACAACTGACAGGAGACAACACATATGGTTTAATGCAAGCAGTGCATGCTTCACATTACCATATCTATAAGATTCAACTTATTCAGCAAGGTATCAACCATATCTAAGTTAGGACAATAAACAATTTGGCTGATAAGAGAGGGGGAGTCACAATATGCATAATTGCATATATTATAGCACATTTCTTTGCGAGTTCCTCATGCCTATTATAGCCAGAAGTTCTACCAGCACCTCATTTACATGACTCATCCTCTGAGTAACTTCTGCCTATAAAAAGAAATAGCATATAATGTGATTTATAAGTAGGAATAGAAAACCAGATTGTCATGCACGTGAGCATTCATGTCCTATTAAGTGGTTCGCAGCAAAAGTTTTGACAAAGTAATTCGGGCTGCATAAATGTTATAATATTATCTTCATTGACAATCATAAACGATAATATAGTATTTACTTGTTGGTACACATTGCCATGATGCAAAAAAATTACAAGCCTTACTTCGGATACAAATAAGATACAACATATAGACAGTCGCTATGCACAAATAGACCAAGCAAGAAGTAGAGTTGACTACTTGACTTTGTCCATTTCATCCTTATAAGGGATAGGTAAGCATAATCAATTGTAAATGTGCCTACGCACACAAGATAGTTTCATGCTATCACAAGATAGTTTCATAATCTATTATCCCACATTGTGTTATGCGCCTGCCATGGTAAAGTTTTTTGTGACTGCAAATCACATGAAAGCTAATTTAACATTGTTGCTAAATTTGCAGTTGCATTGGTAGATATGTACAGACATGTTAACGGTTACTTAAAGAACAACACACAAAATGCCCTTTTGCTCTGGAATACATAAGGGCAATTTAAAAAACAATATCTGTTGATTCAAACAGCAAGTGATAAACTAGCCGAGATGCGAAACGTAACAACAAAACTTCCCATTTCGCAATTGACCGGAAACCGAACCTAAAACTGTTTTATCCAATGACTAAAAATGTTTTCGGAGTTGATTATCATACTAACGACTGATTCTTATAATTTCATTCTAAACGACACGCCCAACAATTTTTGCATGTCGAATCTAACGATAAATATTACGCAAGTATCATTCTCTAAAGGACATTTCATCAAACACCTCTCATGCACAACCTAAACCCGAGCTTCAAACCATAGCTGCACGTAACAAACCTAATTCAACTCTATCGCACTATAATATCACAAATCTCCATAACTAACACCTAATTGAAGCAAACACAAAATCAATGAATTCGGTTCAAAAGTATACTTGAGAGCATCACAAAATCAGCTCACGAACCAAAGACTTTATTTGTTTATGAATGGTGGAGATTAGAGTTGAGTGTGTTTGGACGGGATTGACAGTGGCAACTACTTCAATTTTTTTAAAAGTTTTATTTATTTATTTATTTATTTTATCTTTGACACATTAATTTGTTGTAAAATGAGTACATAGCTGCTCAAAAGTTGATCAACTATACTTAAGAAGTGTTTATTTTCTCTTATCTTAACTACATATAATGTAAAACTAACTTTTATTGAAAGTGAAAAGTAATGATTTTCAAAGAGTGGGAGGATTGGATGGGCTGAATCGAGTCAAGTGTGTTTGGATGGGATTGTCGGCATGAAAAATATAAAAGGAAATAAATAAGTTAGTTGTTTGTAAGTTCAATGTTTTCTTATGAAAAATGATTCTTATGGCTAAATAGTAAGCTTGATAATATGACTAATGGTTTGATTGGTGAATTTGAAAAAATAATTGGTGGAAATTTAAAGAGAGAAGATTTACAATACATATGTCTAATGTTAAGTGGATTAGGCATGTAATTAGGATTGCATTTTAGGCCTAAATTATTTGTAGCAAAAATGAACATAGTTGCTCAAAAAGAAGCCGTGAGTTGTTGGGGTTTCCTTTCGCGGGTCTCTCCTAGTGGTTCGGGTCCCGAGGCCTGCCTATTTGGATGGTTTAACTCGTGGGTCGGATTTCAAGTGTGGTGTCATTCTAAAATAAAGAAATAAATAAAATAAAAAATTTGATCAACTACATTTAGAAGGTTTTTACTTTCTCTTATTCTCTCTTAATTGAGATAAATGTGAGCCCAAAACACATATATATTTTTTTTAATTGAGAGACTCACAAATGTCTCTCCCTTCCAATTAAGAGGCTAATTTAGACACTTAAGGCTAAACCACTTAATTCAATAAACAACTCCTTACTCCACTACAACAAGGGCATCCACTATAAGAGGTTCATGAAAAGGTTTATAAAATTTAAAGAGGTTTATAAATTAAGTCACTATAGTGAGATGAGGTTTATAATGACATGGAATAAAACAGGTATAAGTTTATAGACCTTTTCATTGCAACTAAAATACATGTCACTAATTTAAACCGTATCAATTTATAAAGTTTTAACAAGTTTAAGCATGGTGATAATAGGTTTATAAAATGAGAAATTTAACGAGATATGACATTGAAATTATATAAACCTTATCAAAATGTTTACCATTGGAGATGCTCTAAGTGGTGGCATGACTTAGCTCCTATCTGGAATGAACAAATTTGTAGTCGCGGGCGCTTACCTAAAAGGTTTTATTAATAGAGTAATAGCAATCCTGACATCTTAGTGTAAATTTATTTACTTAGTCCGTTCAAGTTAATCACAAACTTTAGTTTTGTATGGGTACAATAATTGGTGCTCTTTGAGTATAAAGTCTATTATTAATTTATTTTTTGCGAATTTGCTTAACGTTGGGTTAATCCGGATCATGGATTAGTATTGTTGTCTTATGATCTATTTGATTATCGCACATTTGATACAATATACGGGTAGTATAACAAATTTTTGCCTCACGGTTGGTGTTTATAGTATAGTATTACATCTTTGCATTCTTCTTATATAAGATTACAAGTGTCATTGATCAAAAAATAAAAGCGTTATATGTAATATTGAAAAAAACCATAGATGTCTCCTTATGATATAATGGCCAAGAACAAATAGTTACCCCAATCCATCATCACTCCAAACAAAAAATTTATTCAAGTTCAAAAGTGAACTTGATTGTATTTGTTTGGTTAAGATACTTGGTAAATGATATGATGATTAAATTTAAGTATAAATTATACTTTGTGTAAATGTGTTCTTACTATTTGTCTTTATTTTTGGATTATGTATAGGTGCATTTTGGTATTTGGGGTTAGGATTGGATTTAGAAAACCAAAGTAGAAAAAATTGTTTGTTTGTAGCTTTAGCTTTGAAAGTTGGGGATTAATCCTAAAAATAACATTATTAGAAAAGATATCATATTGGGTGGAGATGAGATTAAAATGTGGGCCACATTAATTGTTGTCTCTAAGGGTCTGTTTGGTTTGTTGAAGGGTTAATTTTGATTTAGATTTGGTTTAAATTTGAATTTACACTTGATGTGTGAGAGAGAAAAAATATATAATTTATATAATTTTATTTATAACAAAGTTTATTTGAATATTAAAACATGAATGGACCCACTCAAATTTTAAAATTAGAAAAGGACAAAAGCGAAAAGAAAATGACAAAAAGTCAAGTATTCAATCGAAAATGACAACAAAATTAGAGTATTCTAGTGAAACCATGGATACATGTAAGGAATGATGTGGCCCACATAAAAGGTATCAAATCATCAATCACCTAGATGCAAACCAAACGATTAGTAATCACAAATCAAATGCAAACCGATTTTAATACCCCATGACAAACGACTATAACTCTTTCTTACCTTAATATTTCTTACTTTAAAAAAATAATTATTTTTAATAAAATATATTATTTTACACTAATTTAATATACTTTATGTTTATATAATAATATATTTTCTGTCTCCAAATTTAAATCCTAATCCAAAAAAATCCAATCCAAATCCAAATCCTAATCATAAACCCAACTACGTACCAAACGAACCCTTAGCTTTGGTCCATGGATTTTAGGGCTCAAAAAATGTATTTACCTCTCTTTGTGTTATTTATGTTTTTGTTCTACACTTAACTTCATATAATTTATTTAAATTTCAGCCACTAAAGTTTTTATTAATTACCTATTTTTTTTTAATTATTGTTTTCACAAATTTTGCACCTATATTTTTTATGTTTTTTTTTCTCCACCAAATTTATCAAAGTTTGACCAATTTCTTTTTAATTATGACTTTCAAGTGACCAATAAGAATTCTCAATTTTTCACGTGTTAAAATAAAGCAACCTGATGACTCAATTTTTTTCCTTAATAAGATTGTTTTAGCAAAAAATTTCAGAAATTATGTAATTCTTTTATTCTATAAAAGATAACACAAACCACAACACAATCTCACAAACCTACAACATATAAGCACTCCATAGTTCTCTTTACTAAGCAGCACATTGATTCTCAGAAGGTGGGACTGCATTGGACGGTGGAGATTAATTGCAGTCAACTGTTTTTGTTTGGAAAGGTTGTGTGTGTGATGGGGATTGCCAACGTGGCACCCTCATTGTTTGTTGACAAATTAATTTGTTGCAAAAGTGAACATATCTGCTCAAAGGATCGGGATCCTCTAATTTTGACAAAAACATGATTGGTTATGTTTAATGAATTTACACCATTAGATCTAATCAATGGTTGAGATTAAATGCACAATTCTCTCTCTTATTTCTCTTTTATTAATCACTCTCTTTTTATTATTAATTTATCTCTCATTTTTTTTTTATCATTATTTGTAGGTCCTTTTTCTTTGTTTTTTTTTCCCTCCAATTTTTCCATTTTCTATCCCTATCCCTATCGTGTTTTTCATTGAACCAAAAACAAAACAAGTATAATGTGAAAAGAGCCATAATATAATGAGAAAAAATGAATTGAACCCAAAAGACATCAACATGCCACTAAGAGCATTAGGTATCGTTGAGCCATAGTTCTCATGCCGTTCTCCAAAACCAATTGCCACGTCGAGAAAACACCGAACGGCACGAAAAGCCTTTGGCACCACATTTTGTGCCGTTACCGTTGGCACCGAAAATGTGGTGCCATTCTCCATTTTTATCATTTACATAAAATAAAACATACACAATATTAACTAAAATAAACTTCATAAATTAAAAAAAAAAAAAAACACACATTACATTATTTAAAAAAAAAAGGGTACATAAAAATTAAAAAAAATAGTACGTAAACAGGAAAAAAAAATATTACAAACTAATGATTACGGTTCCATAAATGCTCCACAAGGTCTTCTCGAAGATCCTCATGCAATTTCTATCTCGAATTTCATTGCTTTTTCTAACATGTAAATCACATCTTTCGACCCAAGTGTCTTGTATGTTTGGACTTGGATCAACGAACAAATCTCTAAAATTCACTTGAAATTCTTCGTCTTCTAATATCATGTTGTGTAACATTATACAACAATACATGATTCTTTTCAAAGTGTTGATTTCGAAAGCACGTGCGGGTTGTCGTATAGTTCCCCAATGACCTTGTAGGACTCCGAAAGCTCGTTCAATATCTTTTCTAGAACTTTCTTGAACTCTTTTAAACGTTGCAACACTAAACATTTTTTACAAATACGGGACATGTTGGATAAATGTTGTCGGCTAAATAATAACCTTTCATGTATGTATGTCCGTTTACTACAAATGGACATTCTGGAGATTTACCGACAAGTTCATCATCAAATAACGGAGAACCATATAACACATTAAGATCATTATTTGCCCCAAAATATGCATGCCAAACCCATAATTTTTGATCCGCAACTGCTTCTAACATAAGAGTTAGGTATTTATAATCACGCCTTTTGAATTGAGCATGTAAGGCCTTTGGACAATTTTTCCAATCCCAATTCATACAATAAATACTCCCGAGCATTCCCGGGAGTTCATGTTCTTTTTCATGCAATGCATATATTTTTCAAAGATCCGTTGAAGTGGGCTTTCTTAAATACCTTTCAATGTATAAAATATGTATGCATTTAGTAAAGTTCTCTAAACATTGTCGTGAACAACGTTCACCAATTTGCAAGTATTCATCAAACGAATCAAACGCAGTGCCGTACGCCAATTGGTGGGTGACGGATGTGCACTTCAAAAGAGGACCGATACTTAAACGACCGGTAGCATCGTAACGTTGTCTAAAAAATTAAAGTACTCGAGAATAAGTCGAACATCATAGCTTAAGATATCGTTGACTATTTTATTAAAAAGTGTAGGACTCATACGATACCTTTGCCTAAACTTCTCTTCTGTATGCTTAGGTGGAGTGTCACCTTCACCAAAATAGTCGTCGATTAAACGTTGTTCCGCTTCTTCTCGATCACGTGGTATGTATTGCCTTGTCCTCTTAATACTCGATCCTTATCCAAACCTAGAAGTTGTTCACACAAACCTAGAAGTTGTTCATATGCCATATAACCCTGGATATATCGATCCGGGTCGTTTTGAAAATAAACACCATAATGGTCGTAGGTGGAAAAGTTGTTGGGATTGTTTGGATCCATAGTTGAAAGAAAATCAAGTATTATTGAAGTAGAGATTAAATTGGAAGAGTTTATGATAATTGATAGAATAAAGGAGGAATTTATAGAATTTTTGGGTAAAACTTTTATAAATTTGTGCATTTTGGCTATATAGCGCATTACACACATTAAAAAAAAACAAACTAGCCTAGCCGTTGGTTTAAAAAGAAAAAGAAAGAATGGCGTGGTGGCAAATACAACGAGCTTCCTTGGTGTGAGTCTCGTAGTGGTGCGTCATTCTTCATTTTGGGTTGGTGGGTTGGCGCCATGAATGGCACCACGATAGCTCAGTCTCTAAGCACATATTTTTTTTTTGAACGGCAATTTTATTAAAAAGACTAGCAAGAAGCTAAAAAATTACAAAGAAGTTAGGTAGAGATTTTTTAACTAATCTACCAAACTAAAAGAAGCTTTACATCTATAACGACACCAATAAAAGAATGTAACACAACATCATCAAAGATATTCGCCATTGAAGGAGAAGCCACACCAAACATTTATTTACAATTATAGATTTGTCTTTTATGTCATTTTACATCTTATAATTATATTTAACATTAATTTAACAAACACTTTTATTGAAAAAAAATACGACTTGTAGCTAATGTTCACAACTACTAGTTTTGACAAACATACTCTAAGGGGGTGTTTCTTTTTTATGTTAATAAGTCTTAATGGGGAGATAGTGGTTGGACCACACATATAATATGTTTCTTATTTGATTAAATAGTCTATATGGAGAGATAAACCAAAGGGAGATGCCCTCCCATTAAGACTTATTAATGAAAAGCTCACCCACCCACAAAAAAAAAAAAAAAAAAAAAAAAACAAGCCCTAATTGTCACCGACAATTGTAAACAAAAAAAAAAAAATGCAAATCAATTCACTATGTACTCTTCACTTTCCGTCTTTAAAAGTCAACTCACCAACAACCATCACCAATGGCGATCGCAACCACCAGCCACAACACATCACCTCCGTCACAATCACCACCACCACAAACACCCCAATCATCTAAATAATTAGTGTTTTACAATTTATATAATCGATATGGGTTTGTTTTAAATTCTGATTGTTCATATGGGCTTTTGATTTTTATTTTGTTAGTTTAGTTTAGTTGATGAGTTAAGGTGTTCATTAGTGGTTTATGTATGTATGCACATCAACTGTTTGTTTTTATGCCTCAATGAAATAGATTGTTTGGACATGTAAGAATCCCTTCGATTATATAAACGGCCATTGAATATATAAAATCTTTATACAACGCAGTCTGTTTTATGTTTTATGTTTGCCACTTATCATTAGTTTGCGCTACGAGATTAAGCTTTGAGGTTCCTAATTACTCTTTGAATGTATATAAGCATGTTAAGACAGGGTCCTTATTTCCGAATGATACCCGTAAGTTATGAAATCATCCAGTGTCCTGTAATATTGCATATATTTATTTATGTATTTCAAGTGGCAGTGACCACCCCTTTCAATAGCATATCCTTATGGTTGATAGCAAGGTGCGTTTTAGACATATAATATGATATACTTCAGAATGTGCATTGTTGGCCACTATTTCTTCATATTTATTAAACCTACTATAAATTTTGAATGATACATTTTAGCACTTTTGTAGGTATGTATTGTTAACTTGATCTACATGCCTTATCTTCTCTTTGGGTCAAATGTATCAAAATTCGACAAAAATTTTAGAAGCTTACAGAATTGGCGCGCAAAAGTCTATCTCTATTAATACGTAAAAATTTGTTTTACTTTACCCAAAGAAAAAGTATATCTCTATTACAGTACTATATAAACATAACCCCAAATTGACCCGTTCCTAATTAAATGGGTCATAGTTGCTACCTTAATTATGTATATAAAAGATGTGGTATTTAAAGCACTTAAATCATATAAGAATCATTGTTATGTAGGTATTTGATACGACTATCAGTATTCTGAAGTAAAACCAATTGTTTCTAAGGATGGGTCATGGGAATTGAAATATTAAGTGCACCCTATATACATGAGGATACTTTCTTTGTATGCTGAAAAGAATGAATGATAATTTGTTGTTTCAGAAGGACTTATTGGAGTAGGAAGTATGAGCGACCAACGAACCTCCAAGTTCGCAACTTAAGAATGCACTTATCTCCACACTATACCGCAAGCAACGAAGGTTTGCCTTGAAGTATGTTCAAGGTATGGCTTTTGTCTTTATGTTTTTAGTTATTCACCAATTTTAGTTAGGATTCTAATGGGCAGTAAAGGTTGGGGTAGAATTTCACCTAAAAATTTCGAAGGGATTTTGCGGTGATATGTTGGCAAGTTACTTCTCAGAGCCTAATGAAAACCACATTTGAGTGAACTTGAGTGGCTTCACTTATGTTTGGGCTTAATTTGACACGTATGGTTTACTGGCTTGGTTAATTATTCGAGGTTTTGGAAAGGGTTAGTTCGGTTTTGACTTTTTTAGGTTGAATGAATGACCTTTGAATGACGGTAATGCAATTTAACATCAACCTCTAAGCGTGGATTTAACATTCAGCACTAATGTTATTTCCAATGAATCAATAGCATCTTATTGACTATCAAACGAGTCATTGATTTAACATCACTGGAAGTTGTGAACATCTTTTATCAAATTTTCCTTGATTTTTATACTGCATGTAATTTTATACCTATTTTAATCATCCGAACTGTTCCAGTTCTGAATGAATGTTTAATGTTTACCCATTTCTTGGCTAAAGGTTAAAGGTATAAATAAACCTCGATCGAACAACTTTCTTTATGACTAACTTTGTCCATGTTCGTATGTAAGGAAAAGCTAAGCGTGATGATTTTATCTTGTAAGTATTTGTGTTGCGTTAAAATATTTGTTTGTTGTGCAATCGAGAATCGCATTTAGGTTTTTAGTTATTATCCATTTTCACTTTTCAAATTTTCACTTGATGCGGGTTTAATATCACTTGAGATAGAGTTTTGAGGTACAACAAAGAATTCACTCAAGTTTTAAATCCTTCAAAAGTGTGATAATGCCACAAGATTTTGTTGGAATTATATAACATGACTAATCATAAATATAAACAATAAACATCAAAGTAAGTGCGGGCGTATAGGAACATATAATGAATAATTAATTAACTAAAGAATAAAGTATCGTACCTTTCTTGATTCTAGCGAACAAGAATCAAATCCACAAACTAGCAATTAGGATGAACCCTAATTAGGGTTTATAGGATTATAAAATTACCCTTACCGTTTTGTAATTCAATCCAAGATACAATCAATAGTGTGATTGTACCACGTTCTTGTACACACGTACTATAACAAATTAAAGTAATGCTAGTTTTAATTAAACAAAATAATTATGTTTTGGAAAAACTATGATCGACTACCCTAAAGGGTTGTACGATCGATTGAAGCAAAAAACACACACAAACAATTTAGGTTTTTAGCTTATGAGTACAAGAGATGAAAAATAAAACCCTAGCCTTGTTTATATACCCAACTAAACTTGGTGAACAAGTTGGCTATGGATTGGTTTATGGAAACCATATGGACGATCGGTTTAGGAAACCCACAAGGATTCTAGAACCTTCTCGATCTCTAATTTCATCTTTAGTCCTTCCCAAATATATTTAACGACCGTTAGTCCATTACAACTAATTACTTAACGTCCGTTATAGTTATTTCGTTTAATTAATAAATAAATATAACTATTACATTTAATTATTAACTTTAATTCTCATACGTAAAGTGTGCAATCCGTGGTCTCGAGTTCGATCCTAACACACGTCTATTAATTTATTGTCCATAAAACCAACACTCCCACTTGGACATATCTTAATAGAGTGATCACATTCGGTTAGCGTCTAGCAACACTTGATGCCTCTAGTACAACTCGAGTAAGGCTCTGGAAAACCTTTTAATGATTTCTCATTATTATTATCCTTTTGTTTCTAATACCATGTTAAATAAAGATATGGAATTAAGTCATTCTTTATTCAACCATTCATTTCTCGTTATTAGTGATTGAGCAAGATTACCAAATCTTGAACATATTCGGGGAGAACTTTGGGCATGGCCATGCAAACATCTTGTCAACCCTACGAGGGGCCAAAGATATTAAACTCAAAATAAATTTGAAGGAACAAATTCTATCTTGACTACAAGAATAACCCACAAACTTTGCAACACTTGAAACAACCCTTATGACTACCGATTCACGTATAGCGTTAAGTTGTTCCACGAGTGCACTACATTCATGACACTTATCCGGTATCTCAAGTCGAGGATAACTATTCATAATTTACTTAACAACAATATCCATAAAGTAATTATGTAGTTGGGATAAGTCCTATATTCAATTCATTGAATATCATCGAAATTGGTATGCATTCTCATCAATATACTTTCAAGTATATTCTACCATATCTCTCGGTTTGTCTTAGTTTAATGATACTCCCATATCATTAATCGACAACGGACGATTTAGAATAAATAAATTTATTCACGGATTAAACATGCAAATATAGGATACAATATATTATAAAATCAAACATACCAAGTATTTGATTTATTATAACAATTGTTTAACATCCCTTATCCAAATACCAAATAGATCAATGCATGAAAATTCCAGTTGATGAATTATGCCTCAAGTAATGACAATCATACTTGTTGACAAGGCATAAATCAACCAACTTGATCTATCATAATTTTGAGAATACTTATTTCAAGAATTCAATTAATGAAGTCCTTGTATGTGTGCATTCAACAATCCACATAATAATTCATAAAGTGTGTGACATCCTCTATCACCAATTTATGACAATTTAAACTTTCAAACATTTTAAAGTTTAAAGTATTCTTATTCTTTTAATGTATAATGCAAGCTGTGCTCTTAGATAGCACAACTAGTTCACATGGCCATTAACAAGGATGAAATCCTACCATGACTAGTATTGAGTGTCATCTCAATTAAACCAACATCATTGTATACAAACAACAATATGCTCATTAAAACTCCGTAAACTTTAATATCTTATTGTGTAATGTTTGATGCTTTCCTAACTTTCAAGTTTAAAGGCGATGACAATTTGCACAACATTTGACATATTGTTCATCCATAGAATCTAGGAGCAATTCGGGCTTTAAGGATGTAATTCTATTAGAATATTCATTACACAAGTTATCTAATAACTTTTAGTTAGATATCAATGTTGTCAAATCACTTCTTATTCAAGAATGATACAACAATTTTAATACACAACATGATGTACATGATGAATCTACATGTCAAACTTAGACTTCATTCACGTTCTATCTTGTCAAAAGATATTTATCCATTTCCCAAATGATATATCATGTTTTATTAGAATCATTTATTTTCTTGCACATGTTTATTAACAATAAACATATATTCCAAGGTTGTATGTTTTAATTCTTAAATCTTACAAGTGAAGTTTCATTCAATCTAAGACTTAACATTTAGCTTACAAGGAATGTTACTTCTCATATGTTATACAACATATAAGATTTAAAACCTTAACATAATACTCCCACTAGCTTTCGGGAATACTTAAAATTTATCTTATTTTAATTATAAATCGAAAATGGATTTAATAATTAAACATAAGAATAATTTCATAGATGCATGCATTTATCCATTCATGAATTATTGCACTTCGTACACTTCCAAAGATTATATGAATTCAAAAAACCTTTCAATTACTTACCGTCCTCGCTCAAGTAATTTCTCAAGAAAGAGTTTTGATATTCCATTGTCATATTTCATATTAATGAAAACAAGTATGACAATTATCATCTTTATATATTTAATGTGTCTAGAAAAGAATATTCAATCACAATTAATTGCTTAAGTATGATTAATAATCTTGTCATAAAACATGCATTAAATATGTGTACAATATTGTCCATATGATTTCTACATAGAAATTCAAACCACTAGGGTTTTCATCTCTTTGAAGAAACTCATTTCCATTCTCTAGTCTAACTATTAAGATAAACCAAATTTCCAAAATTGATTATCTTTATGGACAACATCTTTAACATTCATAGTATGAGTAATTTTCCCAATTCAATATTTGGTAATCCATCATAATGATTATCGGGTTTACTATAATCCAGTAACTCATATTTCTCGACATATAAGTCAAATATCGAGATATCCTTGCGAATCTATGAATGAAAATTCCATCATCATGAGGTCTATCATTTACATGTCTAACCTCATCATGATATTTACTAGTGTGTTTTAGAAGATTATGTATCTTGTAATTTTATCTTTCAAGATAAAAAACTCCCACTTGCCTTTTGTAATATATAGACTATCTATATATACTTAGCAATTAGAGCAAAACTACATTGTTCTCTATTTGGGACATTACAAATACACATTGATAATTCTTGACATTAGTTTGTTAATAACCTATTCATAAGTAGTTTAACAAATTCAGAATCTTCAATTTTAAAACTTAATGTGATTCATCACATTCCATAATGAAATGGTGTTTTATTAATCTTCTAGGTTGGAGTCATATTGAGTATATTCAATCCATACTCAATATTCTAACCTTGTTACTTTTTAAGAAAGAAGTTATGGTTATCATGAATCAAACAAATCAAATAGAGTTTGATTCTCCTAACTGAACATACCATCAACTTGTGGTATTCATTAGAATTTAATATTGTAAGACAATCTAACAATATATAAGATAAACATATTCCTTTTGGCTTACCTATTTACCAACTAAGTCAACTTAATGGTATAATAGACTTTCCAAGCCAATTACATGCTTTATAACACAAGTACCTTTTAACCAAGTCACTTCATATCCATGTCTCAACAAGAAACATAAACTGTTATAATCCCATTATCGTTATAAATCATTGATCAACTCAATGACTTCTTGTATATGTCTTAATTAAAAACATAACAAGTTAACGTCTTACTTTATTATAAGTCTTAAAAGACTTTATGTTTATGTCTTTACAATGAATCATAAACATGTTTAACTAAAGTAATTATGAACACAACTCTTGGTTTCAATAGTAATTTCAAGTTAATTTATTTTACTTCACAATAATGTAGGACTACATTATTTTTCATTTATGTCATTCAAAATACATAAATAAACAAATTGAAGTAGGATTAGATTACTTCATTTAATTTTATGTCATTCTAATAATACATAAATATTTAATTTGAAGTAGTCTTATATATCATTTTGACACATGTTCTAAATACTTGTCTAATTTAGAAGCGCAAATATGTCCATGCAAGGTCGACTTCACATAGAGATTTACTTTGTTGTTGCAATCTCGCCAAGTTCTCACATGACGTAAATTGCAACACCAAGTGTTTCTTGAATTAGATATGTACAAGTTATATTAGAACGTTAGTCTCTTACCTTGCGATCAAGAGAATCCGTTAAATCATATACTTATATGTTGTACCTTGCACACAATATAGATTTCTCCCACTTGTGCATGGAACAACATCATGTAGCGATAAACAACACGACATATGTTTGTTTATGTGACTAATATGATTGTGTCATTGATATTAGCATAACTAGTAGATGTAGAACCACTTCATTGTCTAATAAGGAAGCGTACATGACTATCCTTGAAAACATAAGTGTCTACAAGTGGAAAGTAATTATCTTAAGACATTCTAGAGATAATCGGGTTACTACCAAGATGACAAAGCTTGTAACTCCCACTGAATAAGAGATCATTACATTAATTCCTTATTCGATAATAAGAACAAAACACTCCCATGGATTTGACAACATTGTAAGTGTTTCATTAACCGATGAAAGAAAATAGTGTTCTATTTACTTCCTACACCTTTGAAAAGTCCATACATAACAATTACTTATGTACTTAAAAGAATGTATTCTACTATGTAGATGATGAATTATCCATCAATGCTATTAACTTGAAAAATTGGGCATGCAATTTCTTTCTTAATAGTTCTACTATTCCAACAATTGTAAGTAGTACTTTTAAATGGTCAAAACACAACAACTAGATAAAATATGCTAGTTTGTCTTTTACCAATTATACGATAATTAGTCTAGCTTCTAATTTAATAACTCGAAAATATGCAATTTTCTTAACTATTAAAATTTGCTTACGAGTTATGTATTTAGAATTTAGACAATTCTAATTGTCCTATCATACCTTTCTTCATTCATGAAAAGGAATAGGATTGAATCTCACTCTTTCTTAGAAAAGAGGACTAGGTTTATTCTTTTAGCAAAGTTGACTCTACCAAAAACCCTTACGGTGTAGATCAATTTACCAATACAGAATAACCTCGTTTACGGTTTAATGTTGCATTAATACATTTAAAGAATTAGCAAAATTCAATTTTAGTATTTTCGATAATTAAACTTTTCAAGAAAATAAAATACCCAAGGTAATATTCATATAACCATAGAATTTTCTCGAAAACTAGGATCCAAATTATCGTAGTTCCATTACATCGAGTTGATCCGCTAGTAACGAAAGCACATAATAGGGTAATCTGTCGAACATTAATTGGCAAACAATTTCCAACTCCTAGATCATTATGGGATTTATATTTTCCAACGCTATTGCAAATATAAACATGTTTCATCCCATCTTATGCCATTGAGTCCAAGTCTCACTTCTACTCAACTTAAGTGTCTAACTTAAGAGCGCAAATATGTCCATGTAAGGTCTCACTTTACATAGAGATTTACCTCTCCATCACAATCTAGCCAAGTACTCTCATGACGTAAATTGCAACTTCAAGTGTTCCTTTTAATTAGATGGCATATAACTTAATTTAAAAGGGTACTAGTTTTGATTTTATGTGGTCAAATCAAATATGTACAAAGATGTCATGCATTCATCTTGTAGCATAATTTTAATAAAAACTTTTATTACCAATTCATAAAGATCAAATTATCAAAGTTTTGATTGAGGTATTGGGTTCACCAATCAAGGAATTTAGTGTTAATTATCATCCATTATACCGTACTTTTGCATAAGTGTAAACACTTAGTGTTTGGATAATTACCACCAAAGTGGCGCATGGAATTAAAACTAATTAGCCCTTAAGATGAGCTTGTACTTTTATGGCTTACTAAGTAGCTCCATTCGAACTTCAGAGGCGAGGACCGGTAAGCGCAAATGCATAACCTTAGACATCCATTCGGTGTGTTGTGCGCACTTCTTAAATAACCCTTTATAGTTCATTCGAATGGGTGAGCCGTTCGGTCATTGTACCAAAGTCACCAATCAATTAAACTATTGAAAACTTAACTCTTCCAAAACAAATCAAATTTCACCATTGTTTAGTCCGTATTATTTTCTATTCAAAATTACCCTTTGCTTAAAAGCGTCTAACATAATAAACAAACAAGTAATACCAATAAAAATATAAACAACTAAAAACAATGCGCATAATAAACAATTTATACGTGTAAACAAGTAGCCACATGCAACTTATTCGATAAAACCCTATTAATAATCAATGTCTAGGTTAAATTAACGTATATATTAATTAGGGCTTTCACTCTCTCAATTGAAAGTGAGCCACATACATCGACGAATCGATTAAGTAAACCCATAATTAATGATATACCAAATTGCACATAATTGATTCATTAATGTATATAATTGAGTCATCCCAATTCAAGATTTATCATAAATATACATGTGTATAAAACTTAACAATTAATCCAATCTTAACAATTAAATAATAATACAAGCAACTATCCATGACAAACATGCATGTATCATCATGGATATAACATAACAATTATTCAATTAAGTCACAAGATCGCATACAATTCCATGTCACATAACACTTTATTCATGAATTTATCACGTAACAAATATATTAAATCTAGGTTTCGATATTGATAACATAACAATTAATATAAACCCTAAAAAAATTTAGGAAATCGACTAAAAATTTTAGGGTTTCCACCCAAAAAAATTTTCGATCCATAATAGATTTTAAAACCAAATTAGGGCAAAATCCTTAACCCTAAAATTAGGGTTTATATAATCATAACCAAAACCCTAGAATAAATCATATCAAACACAATACAATATCCGTTTTTTACGTGTTTAGTAATTAATTACTCATTAAAACCAATGACTCGTGATGCCCTTTGTTGGAATTATATAACATGACTAATCATAAATATAAACAATAAACATCAAAGTAAGTGCGGGCGTATAGGAACATATAATGAATAATTAATTAACTAAAGAATAAAGTATCGTACCTTTCTTGATTCTAGCGAACAAGAATCAAATCCACAAACTAGCAATTAGGATGAACCCTAATTAGGGTTTATAGGATTATAAAATTACCCTTACCGTTTTGTAATTCAATCCAAGATACAATCAATAGTGTGATTGTACCACGTTCTTGTACACACGTACTATAACAAATTAAAGTAATGCTAGTTTTAATTAAACAAAATAATTATGTTTTGGAAAACTATGATCGACTACCCTAAAGGGTTGTACGATCGATTGAAGCAAAAACACACACAAACAATTTAGGTTTTAGCTTATGAGTACAAGAGATGAAAAATAAAACCCTAGCCTTGTTTATATACCCAACTAAACTTGGTGAACAAGTTGGCTATGGATTGGTTTATGGAAACCATATGGACGATCGGTTTAGGAAACCCACAAGGGATTCTAGAACCTTCTCGATCTCTAATTTCATCTTTAGTCCTTCCCAAATATATTTAACGACCGTTAGTCCATTACAACTAATTACTTAACGTCCGTTATAGTTATTTCGTTTAATTAATAAATAAATATAACTATTACATTTAATTATTAACTTTAATTCTCATACGTAAAGTGTGCAATCCGTGGTCTCGAGTTCGATCCTAACACACGTCTATTAATTTATTGTCCATAAAACCAACACCACTTCATTTCTTCATCCTCCGGTGGACGAGATAGCTCCCGAGACGTCAAATGTCAAAGCTTCTCGAAAAGAACAAAGTTAATGGGATCGCCAATCACGGGCCCCACCTTCCAATTTAACAAAACTCGTTTCTTGATTGGTTGTGTTTTAGTGGTAAAAGAAGGCACATTAGTTGCTTTGGGTCCTTATTGGTGGACTAATTAGTCTTTAGTAAATTTCTTCCATTGTTATATTGTTTAAGGTTATCTAATAGACATCTTGGACCATTATCCCTTAAATTAAAGTTATAATGCAATATAAGTCTAGTCTTCCCACTCCCAAGTTTTTTCAACTCTTTTATACATAGAAAATAGTTATTATTTGTCAAGGAATTAGTGGATGTTAGACAAAGGTGTTACTAGTTGTGCTATTTGGATGGCATGATTAAAGTTATAATGCAATATAAGTCTAGTGTTCCCACTCTCAAGTTTTCTTCAACAAAGAAACGCAATACCTCGAGTTAATAAATTGTGTTATCTGATAAGTATTTCATGCTAAAAATGATAGTTAATAGATTGAGTTATCTTGTAAAGTAATTCATTGAGACCCTTTATCAAATAGTTTATGTGCATATTACAACTGAATTTTTTGAACGATTAAACATATGCAAATGAACTCGAAAGAAGTCAAACCTTGATAGATAGAAAGAAACGCTATACCTTCAAATTATAGGGTTTTAGTGAATGTCTTCTAAACACCATTGATCACTCAAACCTAAGAACAAAGGTATTCTAAATGCTCCGTGAGGAAAGGACCCCATAAGGCGAATAATTGAATTGAAATGGGTTTGCTCCGGAAAATTTCTTGGCGATTTTGATTTTGTACTTCAAAGTTTTTAAAGATGATCCAATGAAGGTGAAGAATCTAGATGGAGTTAAACATACAATCGATTTTATGATTTTCAAAAGTCGATTTTATGTGGGCGGACCGATATTGTCAAGATGGAGTTAAACATACAATATGAACTTTACGAACTTTTATGATTGAAGTGCAAAATTCAAATTTTGTGTCGGCGATATTGTCAAGATTGTGGAGCGAAGAATTTGGCATATCATGGAGTAAAACAAATCTATACTAATACGCATTCCTTAGAGTTTGTCACAGTTGCTACCGATTGTAACTCGACTCGTCAATCTGGAAGGTTTTCGGTATAACCCGATTGCACCATTTGGATGTCAAGCGATCAAACGATTTAATGAGGGAAAGGAATTGGCTCGCCTTCCATCGTTAGCCCATTAGCTCATTAGCTCATTAACCTACAGATTTTGTTTTCTTCCATTGTTATATTGTTTAAGGTTATCTAATAGACATCTTGGACCATTATCCCTTAAATTAAAGTTATAATGCGTTATAAGTCTAGTCTTCCCACTCCCAAGTTTTTTCTAAGTCTTTTATACATAGAAAATAGTTATTAATAGTCAATGAATTAGTGGATGTTAGAGAAAGAAGTTACTAATCGTGCTATTTGGATGTCATGATTAAAGTTATAATGCAATATAAGTCTAGTGTTCCCACTCCCAAGTTTTCTTCAACAAAGAAACACAATACCTTGAGTTAATAAATTGAGTTATTGTTTACGGTCTTGAATCTTGATATCTCCGTATCTCCGAGATCGAATGATCAAAACAAGCATTCATGTGTAATCATCAAGAGTACATAAAAGAAAAACAAGGAAGATTGGGTGAACCCCTTATATAATCGATATAAAAAGCGAAAGAGGTTACCTTTGATTATGTTGATACAAAGTTGGGCGTTCTTGGTTTGGAGCTCGGCTCGTACCAATTGAGAATTGCCGCTTGAGACCGCGCACTAAGAGACAAAAGACACCGTTAGGCTTACAGTGGGATTGTCTCCCGATTATCCTCCGGCGTGAGAGTAAGTAATCGGTTTAGGGTTTAAGGAGAATTAGGGTTTGAGATCGTACCTTAAGCGAGGGATATGATTCCTTTATATATGCACGGAATCCTTGTTGGTTCCGTGTTCCTCAACCTTCAGTATCCGCCTAAGTCGGTTAGAATGATAATCTTCTTATTTAGAAGATACGGATATGTATTTCGTGAATAGCTTTGGGCTTGGGCCTTCGTGAGCCCAAACCTCTGTCGGTGTAGCCCACTCGTGCCGGGCTAAGTGAATGTTGGACTTTAGCGGGTTCGTGACCCGGATGTAGACTATCGTCATCATGTCCCCGGTCTAGTATGCGCGATGCGTAGCTGCGGATACTAGACTAATAACCGTGTCAATGAAAAATACACCAAACGTAACAAAGAAGCCAAAGAAATATACGCTAGATACATTGTATCCGTAGTAAATTTAAAAATTGGCGCCTCGTAACTCGGGAGAAAATTCGCACTTTGTGTCCCATCAAGCAATCTCAACCACACGTTAAGGTTGGTGGAGTCCACGTGTCGCTTATCGTGTGGATGAGAAAAATATAACCTATCGTTCCATTTTCACCGTCTCCTCACAAAAAAATTCTATCCACCATTGTTAAAGCATTTTGATAGTTGCAATCCAAATTAGCCAATCACAAAGGTAACCACGCGCGCTTTATCGAAAAATAATAACACTTTGCGAAGCGTAGACCGCAATGTTACACGGATAAATTAGATTCACTTAGGAATTGGAGGAGTATTTATTCGGGTAGATGATACATGCTTCCCTGGAATTATGATTTTTATACCGGGGTACATTAGAGAGGATGAGTGCCGTTGCACGGGTCTTATGTCGCCGAGGATGCGGGCGATAAATGCTAACCGCATCCCCATTAGTGCCTATCCCGAGGGATTTTGGTACACATGGGAATCGGCCGCAATTATTTTGGTCCCGAAGATGAGATCTCCATCTTCTTAGACGCATATGGCGGGTGGGTACTTATTCCTCCATACCTCGTGTGTAAATAATGTAAGAGCATTCTTCCTTATACATCGCGCATTGTATAACTTTGTGTGTATATGTTGTTTTGTGTTCTTGCAGAGATGGATCTCTTTCTAGTAGTACAGACTAGCAAAGCCCGTAGAAGTAAGGACAGAGCACGGCCCTTGAAGGAGAATGAGGAGCCGATTCTAGTCTATTATCAGAGGCGCACCATAGAGTGAATCACGAGGATACAAGGACCAGTTCCTCTGTCGCAGTGGAGGCAACACTCATGCAGCCGTCCTAATCCGGAGTACCTTCTCTTATGGCGCAGCCACCGCCCGTAGCTGTGGCTCACCCTATGGAGGAAGAAGAAGAAGAATCTGGGCTCAGTCACAAAAGGACCCGAAGGGATGATGGTGCAGGCACATCAAGGAAAAAACGCCCCGTGATCCAGACTGTGGAATTATCATCCACTGATGAAGCGTCTTCGCACCCCTCTGCTAATATCGCGGGACCGCAGTAAGTAATGCCGTATATGTATTGTTTCTTTTGTTGGTAGATGTGCCAGTTGTGAATCTAACATTTCGCTGGTGAACGTACGCAGGGTGGAGCAGGTTATGGAATCACCCCCCAAGGCTAGTCCTGCACGCTCAGCGCATTCTGAGCCACATAGTCAGAAAAATGAAGACACAGTTCGATATAGATGCACCATGGAGCATTTGGTGAAGGATTGGTGCAGGTCTCGCACATCGAGCTTCGCTAATCGTGAAGTCGAAAGACCGAGTGTCGGTGGGGAGAATCAAGATTCAGCGGAAGAACCGGACAATAAGCGTTCTTTGGCGCAGTGGCGAGCACCGCGGTGGCAATGGATAGCGCCAAGTGAGGCAAAGGATCCGGCCGTCGCTCGGGCGGTGAGGAGAAAATGGCGCTAATGTGCCAAATAAATTAAAACATCACGGATGTTGCGGTACAAGTCTGCGTGCCACGGGTACTTAAATACCTTGAGAAGGGAAAAGATGCGATGACATCCCAACTTGAAGGATTTTGTGCCACTGTGAAAGAAGCACTGGAGGTGCAAGAGGCGAAACTGCGCAAACTTAGCATTGAGTACGACGAGGAGTTATATCCTCAGCTGATGTCGACTATAGCTGAGCGCAGGTGGCTCGTAGGTCATGGTCTTCGTCTTGCTGCACTTAATACCTTGGAGTCACCGTCGCGTAATACCTTGGGGACGTGGTTCGATGCGCTCGGAGCGGCGCGCGTGTCGTAGAGAATCGCATGAATCGGAATCGCTAAAGGTACCCGCTAATGAGGTACCAAATTATGATGCTAAGCGTATGAGCACACGTTCTTTGCAATGAAAAGGATGAAAGAGTTAGAAATCCCCATGATTGCCGATCTTGAGCGTGATCGGGATTATCCGATAGACGTCATCATGGCAGGGTTGACTCTTGCGCGTCATCGTGCCGAAGATGCAGAAGCCCAGCCGAATTATATCTTAAAACCCCATGACTCACAGATGCAGGTACCTGTTTTCATGCATCCAAAGGATATGTTGAATCTGTTTGCCTTAGAGAAAGAGGTGCCTTTGAAGGAGGTGCTAGAAGCGCATGCGACAAGACTTGCCCAAAAGAAAGGTATCAAGGGAAAAGCAATCTTGTGCGGGGTTGGTGCGCCAGACGCCCAAGATCGGATGGCGTGCGGTAAGTGTTCTTGTTGTCTCGTGAGGATTCAGATCTGTTGAAGAGGCTTGGCGAGGCCAAGGATACTTCGAACCGCGTGGGTGGCTCATCTATTGAGCGTTGTAATAGTTGGTAGGTTTAAGTGTTGCGAAATAACAATATTGTTGTAATAACTCGTGGTTATAAAATCATCTCTTAGTGAGTTCACGTGGATATTGTTGCAATTTGTGATGCGGTATTTGTCTGTTTGTCTTTACGTGAAAGACGTATTCGTTGTTATATGTAGATGCACGTGTGAATAATGCAGGGAAGCCATAATCATGTATGAAGGTCCCAAAAAATTTCAAGTATTATCATAGTCGTGTATGCTAATAATATTCAGCGTACTGTAAATATAAAATTAAGGAAGCAAGTATCTTGGTTCCAAAGTTGTTAAACGTGCACATGTGCAATGTTGTGCACCCGTCGTGGGATGCGCACAGGACTTATTCCAACGTCTTGAGAACAAGGTGTTTAACAAGGATGCGTGATCCGGTGTTGATGGGTTTGCAACCCTCTTACTCAACAAGTTGTTTAGTAGGTTAACTTATCCTTTTACCATCGTGGGTTTATTATATTGCATGCACGCCATCGTGGGCAAAAAATAAAAAATTGTTAAGACATACAGTATATAGAAATAACAAATTAAAATATGCCGCAGAGTTAGCTAGAAACCGCGGCGTTTTATTGATACTTGCAATATTTGATGAGAAGTAAATAAGACAATTATACTAAGTAAAAGAAAGAGTGGCTACCCAGATGTTTATTGGGCACTAAAAGTACGAGAGCGTCTGTGCGCTGGGCCGTAGCCCTTTCTATAGGTAGCACCTCTTGAGGTTGCAGATGTTCCATGTGCGTGGCAGTTCACGACCATCTAAGCCTCGTAACTTGTACGAGCCCGTTCCTGATGCTTCAGTAACCTCGTAGGGTCCTTCCTATTTTGGTCCGAGCTTGCCCATGTCTTCTGCGTGGCTCGCATCATTAGCACGGTGAGCGAAATCACACAGTGCGAAGGAGATCTGCGTGCTTTGGCGTCATAGTATCCTTTCATCACGGATTTTGAATTTTCCTCCCTTATGGATGCGCGTTCACGCCTTTCTTCCAGCAGGTCCAAATCAAGACGGCGTTCGTCGTCATTAGTTGCCATGTTAACCTCGGCGGTGCGAATAGTTGGCATTCAATTTCGGCGGTATGACGGCTTTTGTCCCATAGACTAGCGAAAAGTGTCTCCGTGCTAGTTTTATTGAGTGCGGTGCGCCCACAAAACATCGAGAGCTCTTCCACCCATCTTCCTTTGTGTCTATCCGGTGCTTTAATTCCTTCACCCGGTTGCGATTGGCGCTCTACTAAACCGTTGGTTTGTGGGTGTTTAAGCGATGCGAAATGTTGTGTGATGTTCAACTTCTCGCACCAATCTTTGAAGGATTTTCGCGAATTGTTTCCGTTATACGAGATGATTTCACGGGTAAACGAGGCGACATACAATGTTTTCCAGACGAGCGTTTTACGGTTGCGGTGATTGTTACTCTTGATTTTGCTTGATCCACTTAGTGAAATAGTCTATGGCGACTATGAGGAATTTCAATCCTCCATGACGGAAAAGGTCCCGCAATGTCAATACCCACTTATAGAATGGCCATGGGGATGTGATTGGTGTAGCTTCGTCTTTGTGGTTTCGCGGGGACGGCGATCGTTACACTTCCTTATTAGGTCCCGCATCGCGTGCATGGTTGGCGATGTACCACGATCGCATGGCGCGCTACAACGGACCGTGGTCTGAGTGCATGCCGCATGAACCTTCATGGATTTCTCGCGAGACGTAATTTGCTTGTAGTGGGCCTACAGCGGAGCCATGGTTGAAGGAAAGAGCGTCGATGCGGTATGTTGTCTCGAGTTGAATCTTTGCGCCGTCTTGCCGTATCCTGCGAGCTTCCTTCGCTCGTGGAGTATGATCCTTTGTTTAGGAAGTCCGTAGTCGGTGTCATCCATGTAGGACCTTCCTCCTCTATGTTGTGGAAACTTTCATTTCGATATGGATTTGCTTTTGGTGTTTCCACCAAAGCACTTGCTTTGACGATGTGCGAAGCTTGTCGAAGCGATCTTGCTTAGTGCGTCGCGCTTGCGGTTTTCTCCTCTAGGGACTTGCTTGATGGTGAATCTATCAAAGCTTTTGATCAATGTCTTGGTCTTGTCGAGATCTTGAATCATATTTTCCTCTTTAGCCACGTATTAGCCCAGCGTGGTTGGCTACTAGCGGGAATCCACATTTGCTTCTAGGTTACGTACACCCATTCGAGTGCAATCGTAGTCCGGTGATTAGAGCTTCATATTACGCCTCATTATTTGTTCTTTGTAAATTCAAAGCGTGGTGCGTAAGTGAATTCCATTCCTTACGGATTTGTGAGAATGAGACCGGCTCGACCTATC
This sequence comes from Chrysanthemum lavandulifolium, assembly GCA_022545495.1. Classification (NCBI taxonomy): domain Eukaryota; kingdom Viridiplantae; phylum Streptophyta; class Magnoliopsida; order Asterales; family Asteraceae; genus Chrysanthemum; species Chrysanthemum lavandulifolium. The sequence goes on from CM040241.1 coordinate 198,998, forward strand.
CACGCACGAGGATCTGTCGTGAACAAGATCCATGGATCTAGTAGTACCTTCTTGCTTGGTGCGGGGACCTCGTCGGTGTCGGCTTCGATGATGAAGTCCGAATTTGTCCTTTGATTGCGATGCAGCGATGCAGTAAGAGATGTTGTGTTCACCTAGCAATACACTCCACTTTTCGAGTCGGCTGATGCATCGAGGTTTGGAGATGATCTGTTTGATTGGTTGATGCAGTGATTCTTGCTATAGGGTGCTTGGAAGTACTGCAGCGATCGTTTGGCGACAAACACCAATCACGAGGACTAACTTTTCCATTGCACTATAATTCATCTCCGTCTTCTTGGCGCTTTGCTTACAAAGTAGATGGGGTTTGTCTTGAATCCCTATCATTAGTAACCTTCTTGTTGATCGCCCATCGATTGCGCACAAGTACATGATCGGCTCTTCCCACAGTGAGGGTGCAACAAGTGTTGGGAGCGTTGCCGGATCTTGTTTGAAATGAGTGAAGGCTACTACGCCTCAGTAGTCGGTGAAGTCACCCTTCTTTATGCACTTCTTGAGTGTCTTGAAAAGGGGTAGCGATTTTCTTGACTTGGATAGGAACTGTTTAGGCCGACCAACTTTCCATTGAGAGATTGGACCTCCTTCAACGTCTTGATGACGGAAGATCGATGACCGCCTTTGTTTTTACGGGCATGGTTTTATACCGTCGGGTTCGATAAGGTATCCAAGAAACATGCCTTGATGGCTCGAAGGTACACTTTTCGGATTGACTTCATGTTGATCTCGTAGAGTTTTGAACATTTCCTCGATATCGGCATACTAACTCGCCTTGATATGGCTCTTTATGACTAGGTCATCAACATAGACCTCTAGGTTGCGGCCCACCGCTTTTCCAAAGCATTATCTACTAACCACCGGTAGGTGGCGCCGCGTTCTTCAAGCCAAAGGCATTTTGTGTAACAATAAACGCCTTGGCTTGTGTGGAAAAACTATTTTTCCTCGTCTTCTTTAGCCATCTGTATTTGATGATATCCTTTGTATGCGTCGAGGAAACACTTTAATGGGTATCCGCACAAAGACTCTACTTTCCGGTCTATCTCGGTAATGGATAGCGATCTTGTGGACATGCTTTGTTAAGGTCAGTGTAGTCTACACACATCGCCATTCTTGTCGCTCTTCTACCATGATTTGGATTGGAAAGCGGTCATGGTAATAGACTTCCCGCATGATTCTGCATCCAAGTTTGTGTACTTCCGCCAGGATTGCTTGCAGCTCTCGGAGCCCGCCAGCTTCTTGGCGTATTGGTGAGTACCGCTTGCCGGATTCTCGGTTTATGCTCTGTTATGGAGCGGTACTCGGTCATGTGTTTCGGTTCCCATGCGAAAATGTCCAAGTTCTTTTGTAAGAGCGCGCACATGACCGCTTTGCGGTTGTCCGACAATGACCCTCAGATGGATATTTCACAGTGCGGGTATTCGGGGTGGTGCAACCTTGATTTGGAATTACGGTTGCACGTTGTTACGGGATGCGTGTCGTTTAAACGTAATCGTGTTACATTCTCTACGTGGAATAGTGGCACCATAGAGAGTAACAATGCCTCCTTCCACCAGAATTTAAGCATCACATGCTGTTGATGGCATGCGCGCATGGCGATATCGGTCTCCCGATAATGCCATTATATGGCAATGGAGATTTGATCACCATGAATTCCATCCAGGCCGTCGCGGAATGTTGTTCGTTTCGATCTTCGACTAGTAGTCTTATTTGTCCCATCGGCCATATTTTTCACATGTAAAACCGATCAACGCCGTCTTTGGTCGGGCTTAAGCGATCTGCGTATTTCGGTATGCACCGCTTGAAGCAATGCTCATACATTATGTTTGCGAGGCTCCACCGTCGACATACATGCGGTGGATGTCGTGACCCCCGCTTATCTCTATAGTGAGTGGTTCCACCTGCGTTGTCATGATTAAGGTAGGAAGGAGATTTCCTTTCACGTGAAAAATCTTGGTGACCTTACGCTAGTGATTATTGCCATGATTGTATCATGTAGATTGTGTCGACCTTGTCTTTTGGTGTTTCCTTTTGTTTCCACTTTTTGTCTATCCTTTCCTCTTTAATGTTTTTGACGGTGGTCCAATCTACCTTCTTTAACCATCTTGTCGATGAGTTGGCATAGTTGGACGCATTCGTTGGTGGTATGGCCCTTCATGCATGGTAATCACAAGTATCCATTCTCGATCTTGCCGATCTTACGGAGTGCGCATCTGCGTCGATCTTGGAAAATTCGCACCTACATTGCGAGTATTTCCTTCGGGGTCTTAGTTAGCGGGTGTATCATCATTATCCTCCGCTCCCACAGTTGCGATAGCTCCTATTACAGTTACTACCGGTCATTGGATTGTCTCGGGTTATTCCTATGACCGGTAGTTGATAACTCCTTTTCTATCCGCGCGGCGACTTCTCCCTGACGAAGGACGAGGCGTTTCATGAGTTCATGAAAGGTTTCAGGAATCTTGTCGTTCAACCTCTTGATGAGTTCTGGATTGTTAATCCCGTTCATGAAACCGGAGATCTTCAATACTTCTGGGCATGCTTTAACTTGCATGCATTCGTCTTTGAAGCGTTCCATGAATACGCATGTAGACTCTCCTTGGCGCTGCTTTACTCTGGCGAGTTCGACAGGGTTTTTAGCGCACTTCTTCCTTTGAGTAAAGTTTAGGCGAAACGCCTTTCTTAATTCCTCAAATCCGTTGATGCTTCTGCGTGAAAGCTTGCTAAACCAGTTCCGCGCGTTTCCCACTAGTGTGGAGTTGAACATGTGGTACCACACAGGCTGCGACCAATTTTCAATTGTCGCGGTGACTCAAAATTTTGAGGTGATCATCGAGGTCACTGTTCCATCATAGGTCTTTCGTTGGCGGGCATGCGCCTTCTTTGCTACGAGAAGTCAGCGATGCGCCGGTGAACGCATCCGCCTTTTGGCGGCGCCAAGGAGGATATATCTTCATCCTCCTGGTCATCATATTTGTTTACGGACTTCCGGTGTCGGTTTCACTATCCTCGTTGTCAGGAATTTTCGAAGGATGAATTTTTCCTCTTTCGGCGCTTGCGCCCGTGTCCTCGATTTTGTACTCGGAGGGCTTTCACTTGGGAATAGTGTCGTCCCAATCATCTTGGATTACTGCGGCTACCAAGTCTAGTGTGGACATTGAGTGCGCTTTTCATCTTCATCATTCTCACTCGGATGGTGCGGTGAGATGTTTCATCCTCTCAATTCTCCTCCCGATTCGGTTGAATCTTGGAGTCGACGGTTGTCTCTTCCGCGCTTCTCTTTACGATAGCGGCTGTGGGAAGTTCGTATTGAGAATCGAAATTGAGTCGGGCTTTCAAGTTCGACCGATCTCTTCTTCTCTTCCTCTTGCATGAGGCGGTTAATGCTTCGTAGTTTTGGGATACGAAAACTTGGTGCTAACTCAGTGCGACCCCACCGAGCGAGTGCGTTTGTTTCTATCACTATACCCTTATTCCGGTCCGGTGCCTCGGTACCTTTGTCGGTCGGTTCTAGCACCGATTGAAAGGGATTAGTGAGGGCGGTCTTGTGATGGATCTACTCCACTAGTGGTGGCCGTAGGAGCTTGGGTTGTTCGGCGTGGTTCCACGGAGAGAAGACCAAGTATTGGCACGATCCACTTGTTTTTAGCGGTTGGTTGTCCCGAGTTACGCTTGGAGTTAGTCCGCTGCGACTTTTTCCCATAAGGTCATTGCGATCGGCGATTACCGTGCTTTGTCATTCTAGTGTTGGTTCTTAGTGTAGGGTCCCACGGATGGCGCCACTTGTTGATACAAAAGTTGGACGTTCTTGGTTTGGAGCTCGGCTCGTACCAATTGAGAATTCTTGCTTGAGACACTGCGCACTAAGAGACAAAAGACACCGTTAGGCTTACCGTGGATTGTCTCCCACGATTATCCTCCGGCGTGAGAGTAAGTAATCGGTTTAGGGTTTAAGGAGAATTAGGGTTTGAGATCGTACCTTAAGCGAGGATATGATTCCTTTATATATGCGGAATCCTTGTTGATTCCGTGTTCCTCAACTCGGCGTATCCGCCTAAGTCGGTTGGGAATGATAATCTTCTTATTTAGAAGATACCGGATATGTATTCCGTGAATAGCTTTGGGCTTGGGCCTTGTGAGCCCAAACCTCTGTCAGTGTAGCCCACTGCGGTGGGGCTAAGTGAATGTTGGACTTTAGCGGGTTCGTGACCCGGATGTAGACTATCGTCATCAGTTACAAAATGCTAATCCTTGTTTATACTATATAAATCGTGCTTCATGTCTCTTAGAACAAAAGACACAACGATTCCTAAAAGACACGTCCTATATTCTAAGCGTTATGACCTAAACTAAATAACCGTTTCTTTTGGACCCAGCCAAACACTTGGGTTTCTGAGACTTTTAAACTAAAAATACATATATACACTAAACTATTCTAATTACAATTTATAACACTAATCTTACAACTTTAACTATTGTTTTGTCATTATATTTCCAACAGTTATTTTGTAAAGTATTTCATTGAGACATTTTATCAAGCGATGTATGTGCATGTTACAACCGACTTGTTTGAACATATTACCTTCAAATTATAGGGTTTTAGTGCATGTCTTCTAAATGCTCCGTGAGGAAAGGATCCCCATAAGGCAAAGAACAAATGGGCAAATCATTGAATTCGAAATGGGCTTGCTCCACAAATTTCAAATAGTTTTGCATACAAACTTTATTAATAATTAATTGACAAAAAAAAAGTTATAAAACTTAGTTCACTGAATAAGATCTTGTCAGCAACAAAAGGGAATAACAACTAAACGTAAATATGTATCATATTATTGTTTCAAGACTATACCTTCAAATATCACTGTAATTAGTAATAGATAATGTTGAAATCTCAGTCTCATTGTCAAAAAACTGTTTTTTTCTTCTCAAACTCTTTTAATTAATGGGTATACGTACACTCAAATATGTTCGCCTATCCTATAAGTTCGTATTCCTTCAAGCGCCACCAAGATTCATAGCAAAAAAGGATTTATGCTAAAATGAGTTATCTTGTAAATATTTCATTGAGACATTTTATCAAACGGTTTATCTGCATATTACAACTGACTTGTTTAAACAAGAGAAAATAAGACTCACATATGTTTTAATAGTATTAAAACATGACCTGATTGGTTAAACAATTGCTTCATGTATAGAAGAAGTTTTGTACCAAATTGCATGACTGAAAGTTTACAAGTTGCTTACATCTTTGAAAAACTTCATGTATAGAAAATTGCCTGTACCCCTTAAATTATATTATTGGTACTTGATGGCATGGATAAAGTTACAGTGCACTATAAGTCTAGTCTTCCCACACTCCCAATTTTTTCCATTCAAAGTTTCCCCTACCCCAAATATTCTTGCTCAACCCGACTATAAAAAGACAAAACACACTCTTATGAATTTAAGTTAATTTCCAAAAATGAAGTCATCACAAGCAATTATATGTCTTATTTCCTCTCATATTTCTTTTCTCTTTTATGGTCTCGCGATTATATGTCTTATTTCCGCCACAGTCTCTGATTCCTATGGTGGTAATGAGACTGATCATCTCGCGTTGTTGTCATTCAAGTCAAGGATCACCCACGATCCGTACAAAGTTCTGACTTCATGGAACCATTCCTTTCATTTCTGTAACTGGAGTGGTATTTCATGCGGAAAGCGGCACAAACGAGTGACTGTTTTACGACTGGTTTCGAAAGGCTTAGAAGGCTCGTTGTCTCCTCATGTAGGAAACCTTAGCTTCCTCCGTAAGCTTTCACTCGGGAACAACAGCTTTCAAGGAAGAATTCCTCATGAACTTGGTCGTCTATCTAGGCTATGTCGTCTTTATCTTTATGGTAACAAATTCAGTGGAGTCATTCCAACAAACTTGTCTGGTTGTTCTAACCTTGAAGTGCTTTCGCTCTTTCAAAATAAGCTAACTGGAAGCATACCCAAGGAGACGAGTTTACTCTCGAAACTTACTCTTCTTGCAATTAACGACAACAAGTTAACAGGTGGAATCCCACCTTTCTTGGGGAATATTACATCAATGGAAGTGTTCGCTGTTGAAAGGAACCCGTTGGGTGGGAGCATTCCAGATACCTTTGGTCATTGGAAAAGCTTGACGGCATTTCACTCTGGTGGCTGCAACTTATATGGAAGCATCCCTCATTCCATTTTCAACCTCTCACTCCTAGTTAATTTTTCCTTAAGTGATAATCACCTCACTGGTAATCTTCCTTCAGAAATTGGTAATCAGCTCCCAAATCTTGAGTGGCTTCAGTTATGGGGTAACGAACTGACCGGAGTTCTTCCACCTTCTCTTTCTAATTGTTCTAAATTAGGATCTCTTGAAATGGGTAACAACAATTTTAGTGGGAAGTTAACAATGGATTTTTCAAAACTAAGAGATATTTATAGAATTAAATTAAGTTATAACAACTTCCATGGACGCGGAGAAGCTAATGACATGAGGTTTATTGATTCGTTGAAAAACTGCACCAGATTAAGAGCTTTGGAACTTTATAGTTGCAACCTTATTGGAATGCTTCCCATATCAATAGGTAATCTCTCTGATCAACTCAGCAATCTATTTTTAGGAGACAATAAATTATTTGGAAGCCTCCCTTCAAGTATAGGTAGTCTAGTTGGTTTGACCCTTTTAGATTTAGGATCTAATTTATTCAAAGGAAAAATCCCACTACCATTGGTAAACTTCAAAAGCTACAATATCTTGATTTATCTAGCAATCAATTTTCAGGGCCTATCCCTCATGCCATTGGGAACCTATCATTGTTGAATGAACTTTATTTAGATTCCAACAAATTAGAAGGCCATATTCCATCAAGTCTTGGGAATTGTACAGAACTTAACCTTTTAGAACTTGCGAGCAATAGACTTAGTGGAAACATACCGAAGCAAGTCCTTCAACTTCCATCACTAACTATTGGTTTAGATCTTTCATACAACAACTTTTCTGGTTCCATTCCATCAGAGATTAAAGACCTCAATAAGTTGAGCGAGCTCTATTTATCTTATAATAATTTATCAGGAAACATTACTAGTAACCTTGGTGAGTGCATTAGCCTTACATATTTATACCTTAGTGGCAACAGATTTCAAGGTGTAATACCATCTTCATTCAGTTCCTTGGGAGGATTGGGGGTACTTGACATCTCTCAAAATAGATTATCTGGTAAAATTCCTGAATTCTTAGAAAAATGGAATTCCTTAGAATTTTTGAACCTATCTTTTAATGATTTTGAGGGTGAAGTACCGGTTGTAGGAGTGTTTGCCAATGCAAGCGCATTTTCAGTTTTGGGGAACAATAGGCTTTGTGGTGGTTTGGTTACACTTAAGTTACCCAAATGCAAGGAGACGGGTAGTATGAATAAAAGGTTTCTTTTCTTCATATTAGTCATCCTGATTGCAGTCACGTTGCTCGTCGTATTATGTTTTGTGTATCTTTTGTGTAAGAAGAAACGCAACAGTCAACCACCTCAATCATCACGAGGGAGTGAACGGTTTATGAAAGTTTCATACAGTCAACTTCTCAAGGCTACTGATGGCTTCTCTGTAGCAAATTTGATTGGCGAGGGTGGGTTCAGCTCTGTTTATATAGGGATCCTCGATTCCGATGATGAAAAATCTGTTGCAATCAAAGTTCTGCATCTTCAACATAAAGGAGCTCACAAAAGTTTTATAGCAGAATGTGAAGCATGGCGGAATATTCGGCCCCGTAATTTGTTGAAGATAATAACTTCTTGTTCAAGTACTGATTTCCAAGGCAATGATTTTAAAGCTTTGGTTTACGAGTTTATGCATAATGGAAGTGTACACAACTGGCTTCATTCAACTGCAAATACGTCGAAACTGACCCTTCTTCAAAGAATAATCATTACGAGAGATGTTGCAACACATGATTATCTTCACAATCGCTGCCAAAAAGCGATTGTTCACGGTGACTTGAAGCCTAGTAACATTCTACTTGATGAAGATATGGTGGCTCATGTTGGAGACTTTGGTTTAGCTCGACTACTTAGTGAGACTTAAACCACAACAGCTCAACCGGGTTAAAGGAACAATTGGTTATGCACCTCCGGTAGTACTCCATAATGCTTACATTTACTTACAAATTACTGTTTTAACTTAAGTAACTGTTTTTAATTCGCGAGTATGGTCTCGGGAGCGAGATGACAAGTGTTGGGGATGTCTACGGTTTGGAATATTATTACTAGAGGTGATGACCGGAAAAAGCCAACAGATGACATGTTCAACGATGGTCTTAGCCTTCATAAATTTGCTTGCATGGCATTACGGATCACGTAATCGATGTTATTGATGTTGATGCAATTGTGTTGCAAAATGCGGAAGGAATGAAAAGAAAGTGGAAGAATGTTTGGTTACAATTATCAAGATTGGAGTATCGTGCTCGTGGATTCCCCACCACAACGGATGAAAATTGAAATTGTTGTCAACGAGTTGCTGTTAGCATTCTCAATGTGCTTCAAAATATATAAGGTACTTAGTTCTCCCATTTTGTAGAATCGATTTTACATGAGTTTGTTAATAAATCATCACTAACTTGGTTTTATTTTTGAACGCTTTCGGGTCTAATACCAAGCTTTCTTGGTGAAATTTGAAAGTAACTGCAGCAAGGAGCGGTGCATGTCGTAGTTACATAAATGTTACTTTGTCAAATATGTTTGTAAGTGTGTTTTAGTTTTCTTGTTGCATAAGCACCAAGAGATTTAAGAGTGCATTTACACACGGATGACTTATCATATGTATCAAACATGTTTATAATTAAGTGTGCATATTTTCCTTAATCCAATTCGGTAAAATTAAAATTTGGGGCAAAGTATGCTGGTTACATCTGTCAAACATGTCTTGGAGATTATGGGTGTTTCCTTGTTTAGTTAGGCGTATTTGCATAATGAATTTTGCTGAAAATTGAAGTCAGATTACTATTACGTATTTGTAGTTTTTTTACTATTAGGCCTGGTACCTGTTACCGTCCTTTTACAGAAAACGCGTAAAAAAAAGAAATGCTTCGACAACCCCATCCTAGAAATCCAGAGGATGAATCTGGGGAACGTACTTTTGCTTCTGAAGTCGTCAAAAATCGTCAATTTACTTGATTTCGAGTTCATGGATCCGCCACCTAAACTTTCTTAACTACATGTCTACCTGTATCAACAATGGATATAGGGAGCATTGAACAACACAGAGAGTCGGACTGATATTGGGCTAAAAATGACTGAGTTTCCATTGGACCCACTGCTCGCTAAACTGCTTTTAACATGTGAAGAATTTAGTTGTGTAAACGAAGTTTTAACGTCGTAAAGTGTGAAAAATGGGCGGGTCTAGCGCTTGTGTAACGGGTCAAAACAAGAACATTTTTAGTATGGATCAGGTTGGCCCGGAATGCTTTTTTCCCAGTTTAATTACAATCCCCTATAGATGTTATCATGCTAAATATGATTGCAAAAGTAATGATTTGGTTTTGGGATTAAAACAATTTAGGAGTTTATATACAGTAATAAAGTTATTATGCCGTTAACTTTATTAATCTGGTATTCATGTTAGCTTCATGCTTCATAAGCTGAGAGCAATTCACATGTTGAATCTGTACAGTCCTATAGTTTGAAATATTGCTTTGTTTGGCCCAAGTGGGTGCAAAAGAGACGAAAGCTTGAATTTCTTTCTGCAATAAGTGAATGGTTTGTATAAAAGGTAACTCGAGTTCATGCAAATTATATGACGACGAGAAGATCTTGATATCGTACCTTTGAAAAGGTTTGTACAACATAATGCATGGAAACATGGATGGGTTAGGTAACGGGTCAAAACAGGATCAGGTTGAAATGTATCACTTTTAGTAGTGGTTGAAACTGGACACTCAAGAATATGGTGTATGTGAGTAATATTATCAGTTTGTTTTGCTTTCTTACCATACATATTTCTACCATCCATTTTTCCACTTCATTTTTTAGTTGTTATAGTGTAAAATTTGCTTTCTTACCATACATATAGGAAAAGATTCATTTGTATACAACCAAATACATGCTTAAACCAGTTGCATAAAATGTCAGCTTTACCAAATACATGCTTAAACCACTCGCTCTAAAACTATATACAAGAAAAGTTACACCGCACCCCGTCAGGGTTCGTTCAAGTGTATTGCGTGTATAGGACTGTAATCTATTCTGAAACAAGACCAAGCCATGAATTTACCACAAACTTGTTAAAGACTCGTGAATGGCCTAAATGAGCATGGTTCACTGGACTATACCAAAACAAATAGGCACTGAATGAAATGGATTTGCTCTCATAGTATCAGCATTAGTCAAGAAGTAGCAAAAAGAAAGTCGCTGACTTGGGAGAGAGTACTCCAATCTATTTAAAAAGACTGCCAAGTAAAAAAGTAGAAACCGTAAATATTTATAGGGACTGCTGATGAATTCAAGACTAGTCAACCGTTGCAGGATCTCATCCTGGTCCAACAAGCACACACAAACAAACGACACCTATTTAAGATAGGCAATTGACTTCAAATCATATTAATACAATCCTATTTGTTTATGCAACTCAATGATAAGTATCTAATAAATAAGACGACACACAGTTGAAAAGGTACAGCACCTTCTAAGAAGACTTAGCCCAGCAACTCACTGGGTGACACATGCATGTAAATGTAAAAAATCGCTTAAAGACCACAAATCGGGATTTTTATATGCTACAATATGACAACACAAATCACAAAGCAAGGTAACTCGATAACCGCAGCAACAGGAAGACGAAGACGACGACGACATGACTGACTTTCAGACCCATACTGAGCAACAGCTGGACAACTCTGGACCTTCTTAAACATGTCCTAGTACTCACTGGAACAGTAGATACATAAACACATATTAATAAAAAATAGACGGGTGACCATGTGCTTCATTAGCATAATTCACAGCAAGATTATAAACAAACGAGAAAGTAAATCGGTAAAGAAACAAATTGACCAGAAAGTATTTCCGCTTTACATTCATAGGGACTGTAACAATACAATACAGACCTGATCATTGTTTTCTTCTTCTGTAGGGGAATTCTGGGATTCTAATGGTTCGTCTGCACCAGCAGTTCTGTCGGTTTACATTTGGTCCTAAAAGGATAGTTTATGTTGTTACATTTGTCACACTTCCAGCTCCCTTCTGGCATATCCGCTTCTGAAACAAAATACAGATACAGATATAAGATTCAAACTCCAACATCACTAACAAGTAACCAAATATATTTACATGAAGTACTTACTGGAACCTGGTTTAGGTGAGTTGACATTTCCACATTTTGGGCATTCCCAGTCATTTTCTCGTGTTCCATCTGTAAGAAGCAAGTGAAACAATGAAAAACAGATCGTAAATTACAATCATCTGCTAGTCTGTGTAGCAGTATATGAATAAGTTAGATATAACATACCTTTCTTTTGAGATGGCTCTTCTGGGAAAAATCCAGGCCGAGGTCCCTATAAAATTCAAAAACCAAATGATCGATCAATATAGCATCACATGTTTATATACATGTTGTTAACATTGGGAGTAGGTGAACGAATAATCAAATTTACTCGTTGGAATTAGGGGGTGTTTGTTGCGGCTCATATTGCCGGATTCTACTCTATTTGGTTTTAGGGTTATATTTCTTAAGCTCACTTTTTGTGGATTATTTTGAAACTTTTCGGTTTATACAAGTAACCTTATGAAACATAAGCCTAAAACCAAAAAAGTCATAAGCTGGCTATATAACCCGAAACAAACAACCCCTTAGTTGATTGATATAACAAAATTTAGACATACCATGGCAGCCTGAGCAATAGGCACCCGCAAACCAAATTGTTCCATCAGCTGAGGTAAACCATACAACGCACCTGCAAAAGATGTAATTCCAGTTTCAGCAAGATGTCACATAGTAGCAGGTAGCCGTGTTACTCGGGTCGGGTCAAACCGGGTCGAGGCTAAAAATAACATACCTGACCCTATTTGAACTCGGATTAGTTGGGTTTGGGTCCACTCGGGTTGGTGCTATTCGGGTTTGAGCCAACCCGAATATGAGTTAAATGGTCATAAAATTGCCTATATGTTCTAATTTAGATAGATAATTTATAAAAAAACATATTTATAAAAAAAAAAAAAAAAAAACCCGAGTTGGCCAAAAATATCTAACCCGATACCCAACCCTATTTAGCATCCGGGTTGATCCAAACAAACAGAATAAGATTATTGAACAAAATAAGTATCAGAATACCATAACTTGTAAACAACACACGGTAAACAATAAAAAGGCTATAATCAACCAAAAAAAAAACACATACCAGTTCCTATCATGGGCATAAGCAGGTGTGGCAGAGAGTTGCAAAGTACAGGACGATAAGGATTCCCTCCAGGCAGATGGTTGTTGTAGTTTAATGATAAGCGGAACCATCATAAGGAGGCATAGATGTTCCATTAAACGGAGATGCAGCATAAGGTGTTACACACTTACACCCATATACATTGAAGAGGGTGCACCGGAACCAGCGAAGGAGAGGACGAGGAGTAGCCTTGTGGGGTCGGCATTTGCCTTGGAGCAGATTTCTATAGAACGAACATTTCATTGAAAGTGTAATTAATAAAGATAACTATAGGACAAAATACACATCAGCAAACTGATACAGCATAACCAAATATTTTAAATTTGATTACACTCATTGTAGGACTAAAATCCAGTATAAATTTAACTATTAGTTATCAAAACTACCAATATGCTTTGATGAGCAATCAGTTTCGTTACTGGTCCTGTTAAATGTCTATTCTCTTACGGCCAAAAAATGATAACTACTACAATATGTTTAATAAACGGATTGTGTAACTTACTGACTTATGATCAGCTGTTCTTGGCTGTGTACAGTTGCATATATTGCAAGCTGTCCGAAAAGAAAAGTTGACATTTCCACAGCTAGGACAGGTCCAGTGATCTTCTCTACGACCACCTAATATCATGAGTACAACAAATAAATATGACTAACAAGTGCCATTTACACATAACAGATGTATGGGTCCATGTATAAACTAACACGGGAATAAGTAAATGCTTACACTCCCAATGTGTTTCTAACCAGTAACCATGACGAAGCTAAGATTCTGTTTTTCTTTTTTTGGGTAAAAAAGCTAAGCTAAGATTCTGTTTGACGAGGCATTCCAATTTTTCAAAGGGCTGTGGATGAGGTACATTTCCTTTGCATCATATAAGGCTCAAAAGTTGAATGGTATTTCCGCATACTAATCAGTTCTAAGTTGTGAATGTTTATGATGAAATATATTGTTTCAGAGTCCAGATAGTGAGCATTATCTCCAACCTTTTGTTGCCTGTGCTTAGGTATATTTCCCCCTTGTGGCTTGTTTTTAGTTGTAGTTTCTTACTAGTCGCTCTAGGTCATCCTGTGCCATGTTATTTGTTTTAAATTAGTCACTCGTTTTTTTTTTGTAGTTTATTTATTTCGGGTAAATTGCGGATTGAAATATATATATATTAGCACCAAGAAATATATAAAAATTAGTCAAACTATGGCTTGCGATCGACAAGTCCCCTGGCCACAATAGATGACTGATACAATAGTAACATTCAATCTAAGCTAGAGCATACTGTATATACTATAAACCAAGGTAAAACACATAACTAACCCACATAACATGACTTATTATCCAACTAAGGATAAAACTGCATCAAAACCACTCCACTGCAGCAGGACCTGATCACTCAAGAAGAACCATCATCCAAATACGAATTCCACACATCAGCATATAGAGAAACCAAAACTAGGGCTAAGTAAGGGGGTGTAAGTTTAAGCTTATTTTTAGGCCTATGAGCTTATTTGACTATGCTTAAATCTCATACGCCCGTATTTTCCAGCTTATTTTCAGACTTGTGAGCTTATTATGTCTTAAAGAAGGAAGAAAAGCTCATAAGCTAGAAAAAAAAAACCCGGATAAAGATGAGCTTATGAGATATAAGCTGAAAGCCCAAACATAAGCTTAAACAAATTCAATTATAAGCTCATAAGCTAGACTATCACAACGTGTGACAGTGATAGTGATACCGATGTAAACCTGAATCTATAGTGACAAAATATCGAGCCGTAATTTGACAAGTACCCTTGTATTCAGTGTATATATATAAAGATAACCTGTAAGCTTTCATGGAAACATTTGGAATTTTATAATTAACTGGATGTCAGAGAAAGAATGCATAACTGGTTGTTGAAGATTTTCAAACCCAAGCCGTCAATTGGAAACATGTAGAAAGTGATATAAGGGTTTATGTTTATGTGGTAGGTGACAAGAAATAAGAAAGCAAAGTGAAAAAGAGAAGGGGGAGAAATCCCGCTCAAAAGCGAAAAGTTAACACAGGGCTCTATTTTGTGGCCGAATTAGACCCTGGTTTTTGCATTTCATAACCGGGCTTTATGCCTTTGTTTTTGACGGTAGAGCCCTTTTTTCCTATTAACATGGCTCTATTAGGGGGGCTTTTGTAGTAGTGTGAGAAAAGAAAGTTTATGAGTCAAATAATTTCAGTACCAAGGCACATAGACCAATCTTCAAACCCAAACACTCCTTTAAAGATAACTGATATTCAATAACCAGATTATTCTACCAGACAATTTAATGACATTTTCCAGCCTTTTATCCAAATTTACTACCAAACACGACACAATACAGAAGACAATACAGTTGCCTATCCCAAACACAGTGTATCAGCAGACAGAAAAGCTTGTGAAGCAAAGGTTTTCAAAACCAAGATACATAGCCATCTGTTTAAACCTTTATTCCAAACACCAGCTAGTCATATAACAACTTTTCTGGTCAACAAGGGAGGTGTGGTTAACAGGACAGTTAGTTAGGAAAAAGTAGCTTCATTTTTCACAGCTCACTAGCCCCCATCCTAAAGAAACCACCCCTCACTCTTATAAGTTTGAATAACAGCTACAGATTTCTTAGCATTAAGGCTCATATGCTGCAACATCTGCGTACAAACTCAGTAATAGGTATGGGTGCAAACCTGATATAACATTCATACGCAAAATACAACTTTTATTGCCAGTTGCAGATAAAAAAATTTCAACATGTTAACAAGATTAAAAACATTATCTCAGACATCCAAGTTACCTCTGAATGTGAGGTAGAAGAATATCCAGCATATCGTTCTTCTTCAGTGATACTTTCTGCAACATTAAAAAACATCTCACAATTAGATCAAACTTAAGATAGGATATAAGTAGACTGTACACCAGAAAAACTGATGAACCTTGCAACTTTTATAACCAAACTTCAGAAAGATAGATTCTTTAAATATGGTTCTTATCTTGATGCAGAACAAGGCAACGTACATTATATTAGCTTCAATCATGCCTAAAAGATACTAAGACGTACTGCATATGGATAACCATATGCTTAACTTATCTAGTTATTCATTATCGATAAACCCTTATTCCCCAAATAACAAATAAGCACCTTGGCATAAGCTTGTAAGTTCTATATACAAGCTTACCAAACACCCCTAAATCCCATATTCTCATGACAGGTATCCTCGCACAATGCACTGCTTTACACATGATAATTAGGAAAAAAGAAATACATTCCAATGTATAACGCACTTTGACATAAGCTTTACCCAAACACCTTCAATAAGCTTTTTAACTTTTTTTATACCCAATAACTTATTAACCTCTTAAAATAAGCCTAGTAAAACTTGGATCACAAAGTGATCCACGATTACTAGCTACAAGGCCAGTAGAATCGGCCAAAAGATTCAATTTTATCACAAGTTGGTCAGCTCGGTGCTAACTCGTAAAAAGACTCGGCTTGATGTATTTTAATAAGTGTTAAAGGTTAACATATACATCTAGGGTCCATGAACATTTATATAGTCCTTTAAACATGTCATACTCTTACACATAGCTTCAAAACTTATATATAAAAATTCCTATCTAAAACTATGAGTACTCCCTGCGTAGGCCGATAACTCACTACAAGCAAAACAACGGGCAATATTTGCCTTCGATCATGCCTACAATATACTAGGGGGACGTTTATGTAAGGTAAGAGTAAATAAAACTTATGCATTTTTGAAATACCCCAAACTAAAGGAATCAGCTTATTAGCTTAATTATCCCCTCAAAAACACATAAGCCCTTTAAAATAAGAAAAAAATTCAATAAGCTTTTTTGCTTTATTAAAACACAATAAACTATTAAGCTCTGTAACTAAGTTCATCGAAACACCCCCTAAATCCCAATGATTCCCATGGCACCTATCTATCACACAAAATCAAATTGCTCTAAATAATTATGATTCAATAACGAGGCTACATACATAATATTGGCTTCAATCATGCCCAAAGGATACTAAGATGATGTAATGTATCAGGTTCACCTTATGCTTAAGTTATGCGTTTATTCATTATCGAAAAACCCCTGTTCCCCGAATAACTAATAAGCACTTTGGCATAAGCTTGCCCACTGTAAGTTCTCTATAAAGGTCAACCAAACACCCCTAAATCCCATATTCCCATGACACTTATCTCTCTCACAAACTCATTGCTTCTACACATGATATTTAGGAAAATACAAATGCATCTCAATGTATAAAGACATTGACATGAGCTTACCCAAACACATTCGATAAGCTCTGACCTTTTTTAATACCCAATAGCTTATTAACCTCTTAAAATAAGCCTACCCGGTGTTGCAAGCCACAAGGTCATCGACCGAGGTGAGTTGAGCGAAATTGGCCAAAAGATTCAATTTGGTCAAAACTTGATCACTCGGTGCTAATTAAATACAAAACTCGGTTTGAAGTGTTTTAACAATTGTGTTAATGTTTCCAAACATACTTTTTGGTTCTATGAAAAACTTGTACATAAAAATAATTTCAAAACTTGTACATAAAAATTCCAATACCCCCACGTACTCTCCGCCTAGGCCAATTACTCACTGCCGCCTAGCGAGATTTGCAAATTCATTTTTGCTTTTTCAGAAACCAATAACCTATTAAGCTACTTTAAATCCCAGTACGATCGTATTACTATAAGACATAATAGTCCAAAAAAAGGCAAATACATCATCCCAATGTAATAAACATAACTTCTCACCTAATAACGATTTCCCACATCACACACGCATTTAATCATCTACCAATCATTCAAATTAGAGGTTACTCCGGTGCCTAAAAGTGAAGATCTATAATTTTCTTCCAGTTCATTTCATTCATAACACCTACCAATCATTGATTCAAAGAACTCCCGGTTTACCTAATCACCATTAACAATGGTGAAGGCATGGCTTCCGACCTCGTCAAAGTTGTTTTCTGACGGCGAATGAAGACATTAACCGACCACCATTATCATTCGTGTTTAGCCACTGTTGTGTGTTTACATCGATGTGAGTTTTTTGTTTTTTAAAGATGATGAGAGATTGTTGTGATAAGGTTTTGTTTGTTCTAATGTGAGGGAGCTGGTTGTGATTTTGTGTTATGTGGTGTTTAGATCTGGATTGGTGTGAGGGTTTTTAGAAGAGTAAATTGCAAAAATCGTCTTCGTGGTTTGGCCAAATTGTATGTTTCGTTCTTGTGGTTCATTAAGTGCAAAATCGTCCGGATTTGGCAATCACATGCTCACTTTTGGTCCTCCATCATTGCAAAACCGTTCTTGTGGTTTGCCAAATTTCACCGTTGAAGGACCAAAGTGCACGTAATAAAGGCAAAATAAGGACGATATTTGCACTATTGATTTACAAGGACGAAACATGCAATTTGACCAAACCACAAGGACGATTTTGGAATTTACTTTTAGATCGAGTGATGTTGGATTTGTTTTTTGTTTGTGTGAGTTTTGGATAGGATCGTGGTTGTTGATGCGTGTGTCGTGGTGGTGAACCAAAACAACCCCACGGTGGTGGTGGCGATTAAAGAGAGACACTTGAAAAGACCAAAATACCTATTTAGAGAATCAACACGTATTTACCCTTTTGCTTTTGATACATTTGGGTTCCTAGCCCGGCAACTATGGAGTTTTTGACTAGGGTTCAACGGGTTGTGCAAAGTAATTTTGTTACCCCTAAGTCACAAAATTTCATTTTTAGTAGAATTGGTTTTGCTATTCAAAAGGGGGTTGCGGCACAGCTTGTTGCCCGTTTGCCTGCCATCTTATTGTAATCCGTTATTAGAAGTAATAAAAGAGGCTTATACAAGTTGGCCCAATAAGCTTAAACGGTCATATAGCCTAACATTGAAGGTTTCAACAAGTTTCGGTGGTTATATTAGTATTTTTGAGAGTTCTTATCTAACATTAGAAATTTCTTAAAGGTCATGGGTAATCAATATAATTAACCCTTTATTTATTTCATTTTCTACGCTTAAGCTTGTCTTACGCTTAAGAAAATATTACGCACAAGGTTTTTACTACTAAGTCTTTGATTTACGCCTAAGCTACATTTTTTCTCAAGTTTACGCGTAAACAAGTTCTACGCGTAAGGTTCAATTCTACGCGTAAGGTACTTTCTACGCATAAGTTGTTTTCTACGCTTAAGGTTACTTCATCAACAAAGTTTCATTCGACTACAAAGATCCATCATCAACACAACTTTCAAGATGTCTCAACCACCATACTCTAGCTACTTTCCTCATGAGTATCATCAACAACAACAACGCAACAACAACTACAACAACTACAACAACAACAATACTATCAACAACTTCATCAACAACAACTTCAACAACCATCTCAAATGTACTTTCCGCAAGGAGCAAACCCTCTTCCACCACAGATGCCTCAACCTAATCCTCGTCAACAAGTACAACATTGTAACTACTTCCAATATCAGTATCCAGCTAAGTATGCTATGAATTTCACAACGCAAAAGGAACCCACTTGGTTTGCAAAGATGTGTGAAGCTTTAAGTAGCCAACAGTCCATTCATGAAGCTGGATCCCTTGATAGACCTCCAATGCTCACTCCCGGAAACTACGATCAATAGGTGATAAGGTTCTTTAGGTTTTGTGATCTCAAGAAACCACATGGTAAGTTTTTGAAGAAGGTCATCCTAGAAGGTCCTTTTCAAATGCCTACTATCACTGTACCCGGAGATCCGAATGCTAATCCACCAAGAGATCATGTTACCAACATTTTCGGCATTGATCAACTCACTACTAATCAACTCTTTCACTTAGAAGCTGATGAAATTGCTATGTAATATATCCTCTTGGGTTTACCCAATCCGAAACTTCGTAGTTGATGCTCAGAAGATTGCTAAAGCAATGTGGGAGCACATTCATCTTCTAATGGAAGGCACTGCACTTAATCAAGAAGACATGGAATCCAAAATCTATCTAGCATATGAAAACTTCATGATTGAACCAAGGGAGACACTAGAGTCATATCATCATCGGTTCTCAGACATCATCAATGACTTGGAAAAACATAATATCATTATGCCAAGGATTGTAATCAACACAAAGTTCCTGAGTTGTCTTGGTCCTGATTGGAAGAAGTATGTTACATTCATCCGTCAAGCGAAGAACCTTTATCAAGCTACTTACGGATTGTTGTGTGACTACTGGAAGTATCATCAAAAGGAAGTAGACAAAGAAAGAATTATCCGTGAAGTCCCTGCTTCACCTTCACTCCCGGATAATCAAACTCTTGCTTTACGGGCTCAAGCATGTTATCCTCAATTTCCGACATTGTCAACTATCTTCACAAACCCTCCACAACCAACTGCTCAGATCACACCATATGATCCATCACAACAACAATCACAAGAAACTCAACTGGTTCCCTATAACAACAATACTGATTCAACACTTTACAGTGAAACTTCAGATGAGGATGTTGCGGCCTTCGATGCATTGAATCAAGGATTCGTCATGATTGCTAGAGCCTTCGGTCGATTTGCTAACAAATCCAACAATCGCATTCGAACCTCGTCCAACACACGAAGTCAAGTTGTTGTTAACAATGGAAGAGTTGAAGTTGAGAATCGTGGAAATGATCGTCAAATGGGTAGTGGTCAAGGGTTTAATGTTAATGGACGGAATAACATGGCTGCTCCACAACAAAGGGCTCAAATTGTTGAATAGGGAAATGCTCAGAATGGGGTTAATGGTCTCCGATGCTATAACTGTAATGAGAAGGGTCATCTGGAAAATGCATGCCCAAAGCCAAGGACAAGAGGCATCGCTTATCACAAAGAAGCTTTACTCTTGGCTCTCAAGGATGAAGCTAGTGGAACTCTTACAAACAAGGAACAGAGCTTCATTGCTAATGCAGATTCTGATGATGACATGGAGGACTTGTAGGCTAACGCAGCTGTGATGTTAATGGCAAACATGCAAGAACTCCACATGAGTGACACAGGCCCAGTGTATGACACTGATGGCTTGTCTCAGGTACCGGATCGTAACATTCTTATACATGATCTGATATCTCCGCCAACATCTGTATCCGACAAGGCTCAGAGTGTTCAACATGAGTCGTCCACATCTCATTCCGATGAAAATCAAATAGATCCCGTAGTTACATTTGACGATCAAGATGACCTAATGGTTAATATTGATAATCAAGTTGACACTGTGGTTATATTTGACGATCTAACGAATGATCATGTTGAAACTCAAATTGAACAAGATGAACCTTTGCCTAATCCAGATCTTGAGCTCATGACCAACTTAATTCAGACCACCCAATCTCAACCGGAAAAGTGCAATGACATCAATAAGAAACTGCAAGATAAAATTGCACTGTTTACTAAGGATAATGAATGCTGTAAGTTCCAACTCAACATTTTTTAATCCAAAGAAAAGCGTGAAAAAGGTTTTGAAGTCGCTTTTGCTAAATCATACCAAAATGAAAAATCCTTGAAAAAACAGATATGTGATCTAGTTGCCTCCAAGAATGCATTGCTTTCTCAAATAGAACAATTAAAATATGATCATAAACAACAACTTAACGCTCTCACTTTGGAAACTCAAAAATCCAAGTCTGAGTTGTTAACTTATCAAAAACAGTTTTATGAGTACAAAAAGCATTCAAGGAAACAAATAGATGACTATCTTGAGGAAATTGTCGACTTACAACACAAAATCAAAGAGTTTCGAAATATTGTTTACTAACATGGTGAGTCAATCACAACAATTCAAAAGTTTACTTTTAAACCAAATCCAGATGGATATGGACCAATTCTTGCTGATTACAAACCAAGTTTTTCACATAGAGCATTCAAACCAAATCCTCAAGTTTACAGTGCAGAACATAGAATTGATCACTCAATTTGAGTGTTGTTGAATATAATCGATTTGAGGAATTAGATGCAGAAGACGAGAGTCGGACAAAAATGGAAAATATTGTTTATAACCCAACAGGATACTTCTAACACACCTTGGGTTATCACACCTAATCATGAGCCCTACTCTCATGATGGTCCCCACTCCAATATTGCACAAATTAATGGTCCTTTACCTTCTTTTAGTGAAATAAAGCCATTAGCTGAACGATGTCAAGTTCTAAAATATTTTGACACTTTTATGTCTGACATCAAACTTTTGGAACATGCAATTGAAGTTAATTCTGAAATAAAAGCTGAACATTTTCAATCGCCATTTTCGCGAAAACAAAGGGATATTTTTCAGAAAGGACTTTTACCACATGTCCGAAATCTAAAAATATGTGCAATTTATTGGGAACGGGAACTTCAGAAAGAGATTGGTCTTATGAAAACAGTTTTCGAGAAAATAGAAACATCGATTTCAAATACTAAAGGTAAAAAGAAAATGTTAAGAAATCATGATGACCGACTCTTGGTAGATGTTATCTGTGCTGATACTATAATGTTGTGATATTACATTCTGTTGCATATGCATTTGATTATATTGCTGTTGATTCTGTTGACTCTGTTGATAATGTTGAGAATAACGATAATGTGTCTCAAATCGAGAATTTTAAAATTTGAAAATGAGCAATTGTTAAATGAGCTTTCTAATGCAAAACGTCATCTTCAATGGTGTCAAAAAGATTTTCAATGTAACACCCCGACCCGACAAGGGTAAAGATATCACAATACGGTTTCATATCAGAACTTTAAATACTATTCAATAGCGGAAGCCTTTACAAAATATTCAAAAGAAAACATAAATAGCTAAACTTCCAAAATAAATCTAAGATCTCTATGGTCAAATCTTGCTCTCAGCTCTACTCTCAAGCCCGGATCATCTATCCCATAAGCTCATCTTGAATGCTAAATACCGCAGAAAAAAGAAAAGTCTTTGAGCTTACAAAGCCCAAGGAATGATATAACGAAACAAAAGCTAAACAAAACAAATATACGAATAACGAAATCAAAATAAAATGATGATGAAGGATCTTTTAGGATTCTGCGAAGCACGATATACAATCCAAACAACCACTTAACGAGTTAACGAACACCTCGTAACACATTTATGACACATACGCAAACACATCGAATAACCAAACACTTAACATATCAAGAATAACAGATTACGTATAAGCCAAACGAAAAGTCTAAAAGCTAACGGAAACAATACCTAGAAAATAAACATGGCATTCATACAAATCAATTAATCAACATTTAATACACTTAAAGCAATATTGTAGCAGCGGAATTATCAGACAAGTCATGGCAGACATAATAGCTAAACCAGTTCTCGATCAATTCCTAACCTTAGCAGAGTTTTAACATGGCAGGTCGAGACATATCTGAGATAGGTATATTAACGGGTAATTAAGTTTCACAATATTAATCGAACCGATTATACAGATGAACTTACATAACAATCAAATACACACTAGCATAGTCATCTTACGGATCAACGAATTCACGTAACAATAACAAATCATAATATCGGATATACGAATCATGTTTAAACATATTAATCATATCCTAGCATGGAAACTAGTAATCACTTGAACAAATCGTCATAAGCACATTCACTAACATATCATATCGAATACATAATATAAACACTCAAAATACCGAATCATACGAATACTTAACACGAAGTAACAGATAAAGATTTAGTCAACTACCACGAGCCCGAAACATATCGATCATAACATATCATATGTAACCATTGTATTCGGAGGTGACCTCGAATACCATATATAATATGAGGGAGACCTCGGGTAACCAATGGAGTAGCTAGCTCCCGAATTTGTGAAGACGCGTATTGCACACGACATCATTCACCGGAAAACATATCGGATAACGAAAAACGATCTAGGATTGCATCCATCGCCCTTCCTACATATTCACAAATATGCTTCACCATCCGAGGCGATGGCGAACATCACTCTCGCGCCTAGAGTCATATCGAGTGCATCATCGATACGGACATGGAACCCCATGACTAGTGAAATATTTGGCTCGGGTGTCAAACTAACTTAGGTCAACAGATTGTCATAAATGACACAGATCATAATTAATCATAAAGGTCACAGATAACATATCAGATAACTTCATATCATATGGTTCATATTCAAATATTCAGAAGTCAGAAGTTCATACCACAGTGGCATATCATACATTCATAAGCAGAAGTTCATAATCAGAAGTTCATAATCAACCATAGCAAAGATCAACGATTGTGCATATCAAAATATTCCTAACATAAGTTCACATCAGATATTGGATAGTTAACTAGGACATAAGTTCATATAAGCAACAGATCAAACATTCAGAAAAGGGTTCATAGCAATGGCATTGGGAATCCAAATAAGCATAAGAATACTGACAAAGAAGGAAAACATGAGGGACCTTTACTAAAAAGCTCAGAATATCTGTACGATAACACAAGTGTCTTAAAGTAAGACAGAATATCTGTACCTTAAAGCAAATGAGAGAAAAGCAAACGAATGTAGGAAAACGAAGATGTAACGTCGCGTCTCCTTCAACGAATCTACACGAATTATGATTTATTTAATACCTATTTAGCTCATTTAAGTTATATGATTCATCTCATTAATACTTTTAGAGTTGTCGAATATTCTCATTTTTAGTGACGGACGAATTACAACATTTTAGAGTATTAATCATTAACTAGCCAAACTTATGGGTTGCAAATGACAAACGGTAAACTTAAGGGCTAAATATGGCATACATCTTATTTGAGAGTTTATATGATCATCATTCATAGTATAGGGTTTACAAATGTCAAGAACGGATTTTAGGACTCTCTTTCAAAATAGTTTACATCATCTTTTATAACTTACATGAAGTAACGAATTTGCACACTTAGCTTTTAACCCTAATCAACTTCCTATTTAGTTTCTAGGGTTTCCATGCTTTTAATATCATTTATTACGCATTTAATTCACATGTTACCTCTTTTAATGATTTCTACTTTGACCTAGAACGTATATGAAAACAAACCGAAGTTACCTCAAAACTCATGCATGTCCTTACGTAATTTACTTACACACGTTGACCCATAATTACTCAGAATTACACATTACACCCTTAACATCTTTAATTATACGATTTAACCTTATATTATCAGATTTTACACTTTTAGCCCAAAGGTTTTAGAATTTACAAAACATACCCTTTTAAGTGAATAACAATTCGAATGGCCCTCTAAATGTCCAAAATTACACGTTTAACCCCCATACTTATTTTTATACGTTTAGTACCTTTATTTTACTGTTCACAAAAATAACCTTTAAGTTTCATAATTTACAAAACCAACCCAA
Source organism: Chrysanthemum lavandulifolium (assembly GCA_022545495.1). Lineage (NCBI taxonomy): Eukaryota > Viridiplantae > Streptophyta > Magnoliopsida > Asterales > Asteraceae > Chrysanthemum > Chrysanthemum lavandulifolium. The sequence continues at coordinate 223,853 of CM040241.1, forward strand.
AACTTTTATGTAAAACCGATTAGTGCATAATTCAAGTACAAGCCCTAAACCTAGATGTAACCCATCATTAATTCATCATTACTACTGCATTTATTACCCTTAGTTATAATAAGCAAACCCTAATTTTTACAAACCCTAATCGTCCCTTTTTATTTCTTTCCTTATTTATGCGCGATCGAACAAATAAAACCCCAAACAAATCACACAAGCTTCGAATTCATGGAAATGTATTTTATTCAGGTTGTATACCATATAAGAGTCTTCAGAAAATTAATATAATGGTCCCAAAAATTATCATATGCTCGTTCGCTATTTTAATACGCTTTTAGGGTTTTAATTCCAAATAATTCCATACGACTTATTTATTTTGCATGACTAAATTTTACGTGTTCTATATGACTTGTAGGACTGAAAATAATATTAGGAACATACCCTTGATGATACTTGGTCGTTAGAACAAAAAGAACACAAAAGCTCCACTCGCCGAAACCCTAATTGACCTAAAAACTAACCACGATCGAAACAGCACCTTAGAGCCTCGAACCAGATTTTTAACACCTTCTTTACCTTCAAACTCGTCCAAGAAAAATAGCCTTAAGCCTTGGGAACTGATTGTCGAATTTTGGAGGGTTTTGGAGTCGGTTTTAGGGTAAATCGGTTATTAGGGATTTAGATAAACCATACAATGTGTTTATATAGGGTTTACTAATTTTCTTGTGGGCTTTATAATGTATTGGACTTAAAATAAATGCATTCTAAATTTTATAAATTTATATTGGGCTTTTATTAATTTTATTCTTTTATAAAACTAAATAAATATATTCGGCTAATTATATAAAATACAAAACGAATTTTATAAAGTTACAAACTACAAAAATTACCTTTACAAAGTCTTTAATATTTATTTGGATCATGTGTGATATTTCTTAGTAATTTTCTAAATTTACATAGCTTATTTGGTACTCTTTAAATTAATTATTCATACTTTTGATTATAGGGGTATTTTGGTCTTTTGTGAATTTTAGAAATTCGGTATTACAATTCTTCCCTCTAAAAGAAAATTTAGTCTCGAAATTGGACAAGACGAATGAGCAGAAAACGAATCGGTTGAATTTCTAGGAATATAACGAGCGTTAATCTTATCTCGGAACAAATGGATTTCTTATCAGAATATTCAAACTCATACTTATTCCGAAATCAAATTAATAGTCATATACTTATAATAGATAATTATATATTCATCAGAATAATGGCAGAGAACAGATGAGACGCAGAAAACCAAACGACAAATTCTAACTTATTCAGATATCTAATGATGAGGACATCATATGCATAGACGGAATAAATCCTATCGGCCTCACCAGTCGCAGAAATATGTGGAGACATATAAGCTTAAGGTGGTCATAGCCATCTATAGGTTCATACAGATCATAACAACTTCGGATTCCAAACGTACAAAACTTATACGAAATGATATCGCGAAAATCTCACAATTAGGTACGAATTTGAACGAACATGAGAAGCACCAAATAATGATACAAGTCAAAGTCCATTCACACATCAACTATGTGCATTTCCCGGACGTCGTATACCTTCAATAAGTTCAGATTATATGATCTCGGTATTATTACGTTGATCAGGCGTCATAATACTTGCATCGCATAACAAGTTCTTATTGTCATTATATTCGGTCTCGGGTCATGACAAAACACATAACTAATATCGTAACAAAACATACCACATAACAGATAACATACAGATAGCAAATAACATACTATAGCAGACCAGATCACATACATACAGCATATACGACATCAAAACAACTTACCATACCACACAGAAAGAAGGCCACCAATGCACAAAACGGTTCCTCATGACTCATCACTGACGATTCAAAGGAAAAACTGAGATATACCAGAATGCTAGACGATAAAACTTCACGATTCACACCGAGTTCCGAACAAATCAAAGAAAAGCAATACGGATCGAATCACTTATCGAATATCAAACCGTCTTGAAACGCATGACAAATGAATCGAGTGACATAAGTCGCGCCCAAATCATATAAGTAGATGAATCTTCTCACCACGGTTGAATCTTGTCTCTGTCTCTTGCGCCTTTGGTTGGTCCATCCAACTTCCTCCAACAAATCCGATGTCTCCAACAAGACGGCGATCGAGTGTGGCTTCGCTTCACGAACCTCTCCGCCACAGAACCGTCGCGAAGATCGCAGGTCGGCACCATCTTCTTCGGCTCCACGGGTAGTCTCCATCTAACGATCGAAAAACAGACGAGCGAAAACAAAATAACAAAATTCGATGCGAACAAAGGAGGGCCAATTCAGTGAAGGAAAAAGGATATCGAAGTCAAATCTGAACAACCATCAAAAGGGATCGAAAGATATCTGAACATACGGAAGCCTAATGTCTACCCAATCCTCACGGGTCATAGCCAAAGCTCTAAGGGTCCTAAAACCTAGAGCTCTGATACCATAAATTGTAACACCCGACCCGACAAGGGTAAAGATATCACAATCTGGTTTCATATCGAACTTTAAATACTATTCAATAGCGAAGCCTTTACAAAATATTCAAAAGAAAACATAAATAGCTAAACTTCCAAAATAAATCTAAGATCTCTATGGTCAAATCTTGCTCTCGGCTCTACTCAAGCCCATATCGGCTATCCCATAAGCTCATCTTGAATGCTAAATACCGCCGCAGAAAAGAAAAGGCTTGGTGAGCTTACAAAGCCCAATGAACAGATATAACGAAACAAAAGCTAAACAAAACAAATATACGAATAACGAAATCAAAATAAAATGATGATGAAGGATCTTTTAGGATTCTGCGGAAGCACAGATATACAGAAATCCAAACAACCACTTAACAGTTAACGAACACCTCAGAACACATTTATGACACATACGCAAACACATCAGAATAACCAAACACTTAACATATCAAGAATAACAGATTACGTATAAGCCAAACGAAAAGTCTAAAAGCTAACGGAAACAATACCTAGAAAATAAACATGGCATTCATACAAATCAATTAATCAACATTTAATACACTTAAAGCAATATTGTAGCAGCGGAATTATCAGACAAGTCATGGCAGACATAATAGCTAAACCAGTTCTCGATCAATTCCTAACCTTAGCAGAGTTTTAACATGGCAGGTCAGACATATACAGATAGGTATATTAACGGGTAATTAAGTTTCACAATATTAACTGAACCGATTATACAGGATGAACTTACATAACAATCAAATACACACTAGCATAGTCATCTTACAGATCAACGAATTCACGTAACAATAACAAATCATAATATCGGATATACGAATCATGTTTAAACATATTAATCATATCCTAGCATGGCAACTAGTAATCACTTGAACAAATACGTCATAAGCGCATTCACTAACATATCATATCGAATACATAATATAAACACTCGAAATACCGAATCATACGAATACTTAACACGTAAGTAACGATAAAGATTTAGTCAACTACCACGAGCCCGTAAACATATCGATCATAACATATCATAAGTAACCATTGTATTCGGAGGGTGACCTCGAATACCATATATAATATGAGGAGACCTCGGGTAACCAATGGAGTAGCTAGCTCCTAGAATTTGTGAAGACGCGTATTGCACACCGACATCATTCACCGAAAACATATCGATAATGTACAACGGATCTAGGATTGCATCCATCGCCCCTTCCTACATATTCACAAATATGCTTCACCATCGAGACGCGCGTAACATCACTCTCGCCCTAGAGTCATATCGTAGGTGCATCAACGATACGGACATGGAACCCCATGACTAGTGAAATATTTGGCTTGGGTGTCAAACTAACTTAGGTCAACAGATTGTCATAAATGACACAGATCATAATTCATCATAAAGGTCACAGATAACATATCAGATAACTTCATATCATATGGTTCATATTCAGATATTCAGAAGTCAGAGGTTCATACCACAGTGGCATATCATACATTCATAAGCAGAAGTTCATAATCAGAAGTTCATTATCAACCATAGCAAAGATCAATGATTGTGCATATCAAAATATTCCTAACATAAGTTCACATCAGATATTGGATAGTTCACTAGAACATAAGTTCATATAAGCAACAGATCAAACATTCAGAAAAGGGTTAATAGCAATGGCATTGGGAATCCAAATAAGCATAAGAATACTGACAAAGAAGGAAAACATGAGGGACCTTTACTAAAAAGGTCAGAATATCTGTACGATAACACAAGTGTCTTAAAGTAAGACAGAATATCCGTACCTTAAAGCAAATGAGAGAAAAGCAAACGAATGTAGGAATACGAAGATGTAACGTCGCGTCTCCTTCAACGAATCTACACGAATTATGATTTATTTAATACCTATTTAGCTCATTTAAGTTATAACAGATTCATCTCATTAATACTTTTAGAGTTGTCAGAATATTCTCATTTTTAGTGACGGACGGAATTACAACATTTTAGAGTATTAATCATTAACTAGCCAAACTTATGGGTTGCAAATGACAAATGGTAAACTTAAGGGCTTAATATGGTATACATCTTATTTGAGAGTTTATATGATCATCATTCATAGTATAGGGTTTACAAATGTCAAGAACGGATTTTAGGACTCTCTTTCAAAATAGTTTACATCATCTTTTATAACTTACATGAAGTAACGAATTTGCACACTTAGCTTTTAACCCTAATCAACTTCCTATTTAGGTTCTAGGGTTTCCATGCTTTTAATATCATTTATTACTCATTTAATTCACATGTTACCTCTTTTAATGATTTCTACTTTGACCTAGAACGTATATGAAAACAAACCGAAGTTACCTCAAAACTCATGCATGTCCTTACGTAATTTACTTACACACGTTGACCCATAATTACTCAGAATTACACATTACACCCTTAACATCTTTAATTATACGATTTAACCTTATATTATCAGATTTTACACTTTTAGCCCAGAGGTTTTAGAATTTACAAAACATACCCTTTTAAGTGAATAACAATTCGAATGGCCCTCTAAATATCCAAAATTACACGTTTAACCCCCATACTTATTTTTATACATTTAGTACCTTTATTTTACTATTCACAAAAATAACCTTTAAGTTTCATAATTTACAAAACCAACCCAAAACTTTTATGTAAAATCGATTAGTGCATAATTCAAGTACAAGCCCTAAACCTAGATGTAACCCATCATTAATTCATCATTACTACTGCATTTATTACCCTTAGTTATAATAAGCAAACCCTAATTTTTATAAACCCTAATCGTCCCTTTTTATTTCTTTCCTTATTTATACGCGATCGAACAAATAAAACCCCAAACAAATCACACAAGCTTCGAATTCATGGACATGTATTTTATTCAGGTTGTATATCATATAAGAATATTTAGAAAATTAATATCATTGTCCCAAAAATTATCATATGCTCGTTCGCTATTTTAATACGCTTTTAGGGTTTTAATTCCAAATAATTCCATACGACTTATTTATTTTGCATGACTAATTTTTACGTGTTCTATATGACTTGTAGGACTGAAAATAATATTAGTAACATACCCTTGATGATACTTGGTCGTTAGAACAAAAAGAACACAAAAGCTCCACTTCATGAAACCCTAATTGACCTAAAAACTAACCACGATCGAAACAGCACCTTAGAGCCTCGAACCAGATTTTTAACACCTTCTTTACCTTCAAACTCGTCCAATAAAAATAGCCTTAAGCCTTGGGAACTGATTGTCGAATTTTGGAGGGTTTTGGAGTCGGTTTTAGGGTAAATCGGTTATTAGGGATTTAGATAAACCGTACAATGTGTTTATATAGGGTTTACTAATTTTCTTGTGGGCTTTATAATGTATTGGACTTAAAATAAATGCATTCTAAATTTTATAAATTTATATTGGGCTTTTATTAATTTTATTCTTTTATAAAACTAAATAAATATATTCGGCTAATTATATAAAATACAAAACGAATTTTATAAAGTTACAAACTACAAAAATTACCTTTACAAAGTCTTTAATATTTATTTGGATCATGTGTGATATTTCTTAGCAATTTTCTAAATTTACATAGCTTATTTGGTACTCTTTAAATTAATTATTCATACTTTTTGATTATAGGGGTATTTTGGTCTTTTTGTGAATTTTAGAAATTCAGGTATTACAGTCAAACTCGAGAACTTGTTTTGCAAAACAAAATCAACCAGTTACGTTCAAAATCTTTTGATCCAAAAATAGAACAACTGGATGATGAAAACGTGTCTTTAAAATGTCAAATTTCAAATAATGAACAAGAAATTGCCAAAGTCAAAACCGAATATGGTGTCATATTTGATTTGCTCAAAATTACTTGTGCTGAGGCATCACAAGAACTTAATCATCATCTTGCATACACTAAAGAAGTCTTAAATGTTAATGCTAGCATTCGCTCTGAAAATCAAGACTTGTTACACACTATTGTTGAGTTGAAAGCAAAATTAAGAAAGTATGAATAAGATAAGTCTAGTAACAAGAATGTTCTTACACCTAGAATCTTTAAAATTGACACTAGAACGCCTATTGACAAAACACAATATACTAATGTGCTTCCTTCCACTGATACAGCAATAGTTGCTTTTTTTTCCCAATGTTAGCACTTCACAGCTTAAGAGCAAAACCAGGAAGACTAGGAAGTTGCAATGTAAAAGAAGAACAATAAAGACCTCTGAAGTAGAAGAAACCTTAGGACTCCGAATAACACTCAAGTTGCACCCACTTTATACATTGCGTTAGACAAATGTAATAGCAAAAGTGATGTAACGAATGCTGAATCTTTAAGTACTCTGAATGTTATGTTTGAAGCATCTTGTGTTGGTTGTCATAAAAGCATGTTTTCTGGTTGTCTTGATAAATGTGTTGCTAATGCTATCTTATCTCGTAAGCGGAACAATAGAAAACGGAATACCTTTAGGCCCACTAATGCTTCTAAGTCTGTGCTAGGTAAACCGCCTTCTAATGTTTCTGCAACGATCATTGATGTACCCATGTAACCCACTTTACCTCCTAGGAAGAAAATATCACCTAGTGTATTCACTAAGACAAAAGCACGAACTAGTTAGACTTGGCAAAGATGGTTACAAAACATGCCATGATTTAAATGGATCCCTAAAATCATTAACATGTGTGTCTCAATCAGAATCAGAACGGAACCTCTAACGTTTCGGTTCCACCTCTACTGCTCCACCGTGTCGTCATGTGTAATGCGGTGATCTGATCATCCTCTAGATTGTTGATAGTGGATGTTCCCGCACATGATGAGCAATCTCAAATGTTATCAAACTTTGTCTCAAAGTTCATTAGCACCGCCAGTTCAGAATGATCACTTGCGACCATCATGGGCTACGAAGATTACATCAATGGGAACATCGAAATTAGCGGGGTTTATTATGTGGAAGGCCTCGATCACAATCTCTTTTCAGTCATCAATTTTGTGATGGTGATTTGGAAGTTGGTTTTTGGGAGAAAACTTGCTTCATTTGTGATCTACAAGGAAACGATCTTATGTCTGGAAACCGCATATCAAGTCTTTACACAATCTCAATGCAAGACATGATTGCTTCATCTCCCATCTGTTTACTCTCTAAGGCAACATCTATAAAATCCTGGCTGTGGCACCGTTGTCTTTCACACTTGAACTTTCAAACCATAACCAATCTTGCACGATACAAACTAGTTGAAGGTCTTCCAAGGTTTCGGTATTCTAAAGATCATATATGCTTAGCTTGTGAACAAGGGAAAAGCACTCGTGCTCACTTTCCTTCAAAGGTGAAACACAGCTCTCAGCATGTACTTCATCTTCTTCATATGGATTTGTGTTGCCCGATGCGTGTGCAGACGATTAATGGCAAACGCTACATTCTTGGAATTGTTGATGACTATTCAAGATGGACTTGGGTTTATTTTCTTCGAAGTAAAGATCAGGCTCCTCAAATGATCATCACCTTTCTCACAAAACTTCAAGTTCAGCTCCAGAACACAGTCAGACAAATCAGAACAGACAGAGGAACTGAATTTGTGAATCAAACTCTTCATGAATACTATGAGAAAGTAGGAATTGAGCATCAAACATCAATTGCACGAACACCAGAACAAAATGGAGTTGTTGAAAGACGAAATCGTACGTTAGTGGAAGCTGCAAGAACGATGTTGATAAATGCAAGACTTACAGATTACTTGTGGGCTGAAGCCGTGTCAACTGTATGCTATACTCAGAACCGTTCTATGATAACCAAAAGCCACAACAAAACACCTTATGAGCTTATCCATAACCACAAATTGAATCTCAAATACTTTCATGTATTTGGTGCTCTCTGTTATCCAAATAATGATCGTGATGACTTTGGAAAGCTCAAGGCCAAAGCTGACATTGGAGTCTTCGTTGGATACTGTGAAAACTCAAAAGGATACCGGATCTGGAATCATCGTACAAGGGAGATTATGGAAACGATTCATGCTCATTTTGATGAACTTACATAAATGAATTCTGAGCAAAACAGCTTGGAACCTGGTCATAACCATCTAAACTTCCCCCAAACCCCATCATCAGTTGAACTAAGCTTACAGCTTACTCGTCGTCAAATGGAACAGCTATTTGCTCCTCTGTTTAGTGATGATATTGATCAACGTGCACCAGATGTATCAAGCTGCTTCCATTGCTCAACCCGATAATAATCCAATACCGATACACCGAAACCACAACTTCATTCAAGCACCTCAATTGACTCTACAACAACAGTTGAACAAAGCGCATCCAATGACGTTGTACCACCGATGATCTTACGAATCATGAAGTACCTACACCAGATTATGATCTAAATCGTTCTTTAACCCGTTCGCCAATGAAATCGCCACTTACGATGTTGCGGAATCATCTACAAGTCATTTGAATCCTCCTAATATGCATAATGTATATCAACATCAACCCTCTACACATCGTTGGACTAAAGAACATCCTCTTATGAACATTATTGGAAACCCAAATTAACCAGTCGTAACCAGATAACACCTTCAGACTGATGGTGAACATTGCATTTATGCACTAACCATTTGTCAATCTGAACCCAAGAACATTAAAGAAGCAATGACTTATGACAGCTGGATTGAATCCATGCAAGAAGAACTTAATCAGGTTAAACGTCTTGAAGTATGAGAATTGGTTGAAAGACCAACAGGGGTCTACGTCATTGGTCTTAAATGGATTTGGAAAAACAAGTTAGATGCTTATGGTACTATTATTCGTAATAAGTCACGACTGGTGGCTAAGGGTTATCATCAAGAAGAAGGAATTGATTTTGAGGAATCATTCACGCCGGTTGCTAGAATTGAGATTGTACAGATTTTTCTGGCATTCCCGGCTCACTTGAACATCACGGTTTATCATATGGATGTTAAAACTGCCTTTCTGAATGGTCAACTGAAGGAAACGGTATATGTTAACCAGCCGGAAGGATTTGTTGATCTTGAGTTCCCGCATCACGTCTACAAACTGAAAAAGGCTCTCTACGGTCTCAAACAAGCCCCTCGAGCGTGGTATGATAAGTTATCATCCTTTCTCATTGCTAATAATTTCATTAAAGGATCGGTCGACCCAACACTTTTCATTCAATATCACGGGGCTCACATTTTAATCGTTCAAATTTATGTGGATGACATCATTTTTGGGTCTACCCACAAAAAGTACTCAAACGCTTTTTCAAAACTAATGAAAAAACATTTTGAAATGTCAATGATGGGTGAACTTACGTTCTTCCTAGGACTGCAAGTTCATCAATCACCCCCATGGTATTTTCCTAAGTCATTCCAAATATGCTCTTGAAATCTTAAACAAACATGGAATGCAAAGTTATGATACCTATGCAACACCAATGGCACACACCAACAAACTGGACGCTGATTTACATGGAAAATTGGTTGACCCTACCAAATACCGAAGTATCATTGGGTCTCTCATGTATCTAACATCCAGTAGACCTGACATTGTTTTTCTATTTATCTTTGCTCCCGTTATCAGTCGAGACCAACTGAGAAACACCTCTCTGAGGCTAAAAGAATCCTATGATACTTAAACGGAACTATTAATTTGGAGATCTGGTATCCGAAGGATTACGGTTTTGAACTAATCGCATTTTCAGACGCTGATCATGCAGGATGCTTAGACTCTCGGAAAAGTACTTCAGGTGGTTTGCAATTCCTTGGTGATAAATTGGTGTCATGGTAATCGAAGAAACAGGATTGTACATCGCTATCCTCATCAAGGCGAATATGTAGCCATGTCTGCGTGTTGTGCTCAAGCCATTTGGATGAGAACACAACTCAAGGACTATGGTTACGTATTTGATGTAATTCGTGTGTCTTGTGACAATCGAAGTGCTATTGTGATCTCGTGCAACACCGTTCAACATTCGAATTCAAGCACATCGATCTTGATATCATTTCATCAAAGATCATGTGGAAAAGGGTACCGCTTAATTATATTTTATAGGGATGAACACCAATGGTGGATCTTCTCACCAAAGCCTTAGCTCTGCTAGGTTTATCGATTTGATCCACCGGATTGGCATGAGGTGTTTGACTCGGAGGAACCGGACGAACATTTAACAAAATCTTAAAACCGTTGAAAACCAAAACCTCTTTGTAAATAAATTTTCAAAAACAAAATAGAAACCTCTTTTGATAAAATTCAAAAATATTCTTCTATCTTAATTCTCTCAAACATTGCAAGTACAAATCTTCTGTCACCACTTTGCTCTATCAAAAATTTTATTATTTTTCCCAAACAAGTGTTGAGGGGGAGAATGTAAATATTTTTGAGTTTAAATCTTTGTACTTGCATGTTACCCATAATTGGACGTATCTTTGATAATGGTGGATACGTTTCTTGCTTTAAAACACTCCTGGAATCAAATTTGTAAATTTAACTATTTCTAAAGTCGAGGGGAGTGTGGTCAAGTTTCTTTTCAAATTTCACGATTTGCTTAACCAAATGGAAGTTATGGGTTGTTGTTGAAAATGGTTGAGGTGGACGGGCTATACTTGTCAAAAGTTAAAATAATTTTTACAAAGAACACTACCTACCTTTTCTTCCTCATTTATTTCTACCATTAATATTTTCACCAAACCAAATCCACGCTAATATTCATTTTACAAATCCGTTCTACAAAACTTGAATTCGTAAGTTGTTATTGCTTTGTTTTCTGATTACAAACAATGGATTTTAACATCTTTCAAATCTAACGGTTTGATTTTGTGTTATGAGTAATCTTATGTTCTTATGCATACGCGTACTAACATGAGTATGGATAATCATGTTTTTGTGAAATGGTTGTGTTAAAAAGGTTCTAATATTGATACTAAAGCTATTTCCAACAACTAATCCAACCCAAAACCGTAATTAACCATTTTTCTAATTTAGGTTTATGCGTGAAATTGGGGTTTTCAATAGTGAGTGTATGAGAACAATTAGATGTTTGAAACTTGTTTGATACATGGTAATTAGCCAAAGACAACTTTGAATCACAGCCGAAACATTAATTTTGTAGAATTAGACTATTATGGTTTATGCACTCATTGAAAAGGATACTTTTGATTCATGAGGTTTTTATGTTAAAACTTGTTGTAAACAACTCATATTGCATCTAAGATGTCCCAGAAATCATTTGGTGCATTTCCATGGCTAGATTTCTTACGAGTAGGATTTGTTACTAGGGTTTATATTTACGCATAACTATGATCCCACGCGTAACTGGACATAATTGTGATATCCTAGAATATTGAAAGGGTTTGAATAACTTGTTAATGAAAGTGTTATGAATGATATATTTCAGGTTTTTCGCGTTCCAATTCAGAATCAAGGGTAAACTGGCCTTTACGCTTAAGGATCACCTTATGTGTAGACGTTACGCATAAGAGCAATCTTACGCGTAACTTATACGCATAAGGTTCTACAATGGGACTATGCGTATCATGTGAAGGATATGCGTAAACTTGGACTCTTACGCCTAAGGCTTACTCTTACTAGTAAACCTTACGCGTAAGTCCCCAACCTACGCTTACGCGTAAGTTTTATGCCAAGAGTCCATTCCTACGCGTAAGATTTCTTACGCGTAAGAGTGACTCCTACGCATAAGGTTAATCCTACGCGTATGGTTACACTGTTTACGCATAAGCTTACAATCCTACGCTTAAGCCAAAATTATAACTGAACTTATGAAATGTTACGTGTACAAACTTGTAATAAGTTACTCATAACATCACAAGACCAAAATGTCACTAATAAGCAATAATTGTTAAAATGTTGTGTGATTGAGTGAAAATTTGGACTTTAAAATTCAAAATTAACATACTCACGTCAACTTTGGACTATTGGACAACATGTGACTTTGGACTCGTAACATTCATTAACATAACAAATTCAATAATTGGACAATAAAATCAACTTTTGACTAATGCAATGTCTTTTGATATGTTGGTTCTTTTGTCTCAATACCTTTCAGATCACGATATGGACATCACCATGGAAAATGTTAAAGCACCAAATGAGCTCACAATGAATGATATCTTCCCAACTGATTACAGCAATACGATCGGAAAGAATAACCTCAAGGTCGATTTTGAGAACTTCACGTGCTCAGAGTCTTCATGTAGAATTGCTATTGATATTCTCAAATCTCATCCCTACAACAACATGCTAACCAACACAGCAACTGTACCGGAAATATACATTCACCAATTTTGGCATGCAATGAAAAAGTGGATGGTCAAGACGCTGTCACTATGACTCTCAATCATAAGGAAGTCACCGTTATAGTTTCATATCTTCTATCGATTCTTCTTCTATCTGCTATTGAGCCTGATAATTATGTCGCAACTCCAAGTGAAGAGGCTACCATTCAATTCATGATCGAAATTGGACATGATGAAGCTACCGAGATCATTACCAGACATTCCTCTGTGGAGCTAAAGAATATTCCTCAACCTTGGAGAACACTGTATATTATGATCGCCAAATCTGTGTCTGGAAGAGATGTCGATTATGAGCATCGCAAACTTATGCATCTGCAAACCTTCTGGGGCATGGTCACCAAGCAGTACATTAACTTTTCTAGTCTGATATGGAAAGACATGATGTCCCATCTCAAGAAGCCCGGACAAAAGTTCCTTTATCGATACACCAAGTCGTTGATCCAAAATATTCTCAAGAAACAATGGGATATTCACGATGCGTGTTTCTTGACTGTGTTTTAATATTTATAAAGTCTCGTTATACCTATGGTCTACCCTAATGCACTAACAAGGCAAAGGTACCCGGTCGTGTGTAGTGTAGTAATCGGTAAAACCGAGGTCGTCCCAAGAGCTATGTGTGCTAGATTATTACTAAGTCTAGGTGTCACGAATAATAATAGTTTCGATAGGATTTAATAATTAAACTACTAAACCGTAATAAGTAAAATAAAAGCATATAAATGATAAAGGAAATCAATAGAGAGAGTGGTGCTAACCTAGTTAATCCTCCTAGCTAGTTATGTCTACGCTCACTTACTTCCAATTACTTGTGGGTTCAAAGTCAAGAGGACAACATTTGGTCAATTCGCCTAACCTATCAAAGAAAGATGCCACCACATGAGAAGTCGGGTGTCCCTCATAAGCCACCATTGTTCCCGGTCCCTAAGCCAAGTCATTAAGCACCGCTACATGCTAGATTTATAATAGTGAATGGCGGCCATTAGGAACTTAGACACGCACTTCTACTTCTTAAGTTCATCCTAACGATATGTGATCGCTTGGTCAAATCGCACAAGTAGAAAGGGTCGTCGCTTGGTCATATCTTACCCTTCCGTCTCATCCGCTCACCTAGGGTCGGTTGGTCATATCTCCTAGGCAATTGGCCTCACCGCTATTCAATACTACCGAACCAAGGGTGGCTACCAATAAACTATGCATGCATACACTTAGAAATAATTATACGAAGTAAAGTAAACACAAACAAAACAATTATGAATCATAACTAGGCCAAGACCAAAAGGTGCTTAGCAGCTCATATTAATCATGCAAACCAATTCAATATTCAAAGGTACAAAATACATGAATTGAAAGTAAAAGAAATATAAAATGCTAATGCTTATCGAGGGGAGTGATTTCTCCTTGAAGACACCCGTATGCTCACTAGACCGCCTTGAGCTTTTCCCTACGCTCTCGAGTGTTGTGTGGAATGGGATGATTAGAAATGCTAGAATTCGGGGGTATTTATAGGCGGATCCGGGTTACGCGTAACCATAACAAGAGTTACTGTTGTAACCTTCTATTTCATTGTATTTTGCACTAGATCTGCTGGTTACGGCGTAACCTAATGAGTGGTTACGCCGTAGTCTTCATTAAACTTCGTTACGTCGTAGTTGATGCAGTAGTTATGGCGTAAGTATCAGCGGCGTGGAACCTCATTTGACCTAACATAGTTACGTCGTAACCTTTGGGAAGAGTTACGCCGTAACCTTCTGATAAGTTGGTTTTCTGAGTCACGCAATAGTTACCGCCGTAATGTGAGAGACTAGTTACGCCGTAACTTCTTCAAAGTAGCATATTGTGATAAAATCTTTAGATATTTCTCCAGTTCCGCATCTCTTTCGCTCCAATGCTCGTAATTTACCTGTAAGTGGAAAACAATGGAAAACAAGTGTAAATCCATATAAATGATATAAATTACAAGCATTATCAGGGGAAATTGACACTTAATAATCAGGACCATTTGATGTTATCAAATATCCCCCCACTTGAACTCTACTTGCCCTCAAGTAGACCTTGTTAGAAAGATTCCTAAAAAGATATCTGCCATAACCTAGAAAATATAAGTTTACAATTCCTTTATGCTAGAATAAAACAAAGCCGAACACCTAACGAAAGGGGAACAAAACACTCAAATCTCTCAACTATTCTAATTGTCAATTTCGGGGTGATCACTCAATCGCACAGTCATAGCATGTATTCTATGGCGGTTACACAAAATCTCCACCACTAGAGTTAAGGGCTAAACAATTCTCGAAGGCAATTTGGGTAGACACGACAAAGGTTAAGGGGTGACTCGTCATTACTAAAATGTCACGGCGAAGTGGACAAAATCAATGATACATGACCATATCCATGGCCAAGACACCAAAGATTGCTCGCTGCATCACCTAGACACGCTTCATGACTAAAGGGTAGGATAAGACATGGGATATATAAATGGTATAAAAAAAAAACAAGTATGTAGTCTCAATCTATAATCAAGTCATCACCACTTACCGTCCGCCCAAACTTCAAGCTCTGAAGTCAAGAAACCGGATCATGAAATGCAAGGTATATGTGTCATTAGAGGACGTCGTAATGGGCACAGTGCATTTTCTCCAACTGTTGGCATAACTACTAACTCCAATCTTCAAATGTTACCGAGGTGGCCTCCTCGATACTAAATCTATGAAGCACATAATGTAGTGCTTATAACATTGCACTTTACAATAACTAAATCATAACAACTATTTTTTTTTCTTTTTCGAATCACTTTTTTTTTCAACATAACAATAAATACTAAACATAATATCCCCCCACTTGAGATGAACAATGGGAATTCGGGGGGTCTTCAATGATCTTCAGGAATGTTGTCCATGAAAGCCTGATTTCGAACCTTTCCACTCGAACCTTGAACTTAGGCAAATGATGACTTCCCAATCACAAATAAAGACTACTGTGGTAGGCTAAGGTGTATAGGTGTATCGAAACAATATATCGGGTTAACAAAATTAAAGGAATGGGTCGGAAGGGTGTATCTAGGGTATCTTGTACTAAAGGTGAGTGCAACAAAAGGGTTTTACATGGGGTCGAAGTCGAGGTGACTAATCGATAGACACACAATGGTAGGTTGTTTGGGTGATAATCCTATAATATTGCCTTCTAAAACCGAAAAGTCCAAGTACATCGAGCTAACTCAAGATACCTCGCCTATGGTCTCGAAATGATACAAATGCCAAGTTCTAAAGTTTACAAACCACCCAAGACACTCATAATTTTGTGGATGATAAGGTTTTAAAGGTACCTTTTTAGGGTCGTTTAAGCCCTTATTTGATCACTTTGTATCCGTTATTGCTTAATATCGTTCCTTTTCACTTTTTAGGTCTCTTGAAGGTAAAGTGCTGGAATGGCACTTATTTGGATGAAAAGGAGCGATTATACGAAGAAATGGCCAAAGTCGAATCGAGACACTCAAAGCTACCGAAACATAAGGTGACGGTGTCGGTGTTAAGTGTGACGCCGTCGAAGGATAGTTGTGACGGGACGAAGCCAAACTCCCATTTTCAAGTGACGACGCTGGTTATAAAAGAGTAGGTCGTCGACTCGACGGCCTAGATGTTATCCGACGGCATCGAAAGTCAAGAGGACGGCGTTACAAGCATAAGGTGACGCCGTCGCAAGTCTAACGTGGCCAAGACGAAACCCTAATGATGGCGACACGACGGCGTCACAATACATAAAGTGACACCGCCGCATGTGTAATATTATATATAGAATCCGAATTTTTCAAGATTAGTGTGTAGTCTTTTGGAGTAAAACCTAAACCGAACCAAGGTCAGTGTCTTGTACAAGATTTTAGGTTCCAAACCCTATCTTACACCAAGATAAGTGTTTTACTTCATTAATACAATTATGTCTTTGATTATTTGTGTGTATGCTTGCATGTTTTCCATGTCCCACTAATTTACTTGTGTGTTTGCTTAGGAATATGAAACTTAATTATTGAATATTGATTGCTTGTTTCTTATCTTAGTTAGTTAATGATCTAGTAATGCGACACGTCATTCGCTAGTACTTAATGCTTGATTAAATCTTTGTGAACCTTAGAATATGACTCCTTGAGTAGTTGTAAGCTAAACCATCCAAAGAGTGCCTTAGAGTAAGAGTTTATTATCCCTAGTGGGTTTTGTAGACGAGACCCTTTGGTAAGTTCAAAGAGTTGGGAGAAACGACACCCTACAACCTTAGACACACAACGCAACTAGGAATAAGGACGTGACAATTCAACCACCAATAGAGATAATTAAGGAGTAGTAAAACCTAAGTAAACACATCTTTAAACTATCATACGAGCACACATTAATTAGACATAGACTACATACACCTTAGATTAGATAATTAGATAAGTAGAGTAATCGGTAGCAATACCAACCCCCCAAATTCAAACCCCGAGATTCGTACCTTTCATTTCCTAAAAAAATTATAAAAAGATAAAAAATAATCTTCCTCAACCACAACCTTAGCGTAGTAACTTCTCACTAGGATTCCTATTCCCCAGAGAACGATATCAATACCCGTGGCTTACCCTAATACTACAATACAACGATTAGGTTCACCGCCAGGGTGTTGAAAAACTTGCTCGACGAAAAGGAAGTTCCTTTGACCCGAACGACGCGTAGCGTTATCAAGTTTTTGCTACGCGCGCCGGGAATAGAATAGCTAGTTAGTAGTCCACCTGTTTAGGTTTCTTTACTTGATTCCTATCAAGTAAAAAAATTTTCTCTCATTTTTAGCTTCCTCTTAGTCTATCCCCTTCTTCGTGACCTTTGTTCAGAACCCCATCACTTTTCATCATGGAAGGTGATAACCAACCACCACTCAAAACCCAACACCAAATAAATCACTCACACCAAAACCCAACTAATGACCAACACAACCGCCAAGCCGTTATGTGAGTAGGAACACCGACCTTCGTGATTTGCAAAAATATTTGATAGTATAATTAGGAAGTCATTGAGAAAGTAGTCACGCCTCAGAGTTGGCTCTATGATTAACAAGAATTGGAAGATGGCATGATGAACAAAAATATGAATGTGGAAGATAGTGCTTACTTCAATCTTTACCCCACTAAGGAAGAGGTTGCTTACCATCAATACATAATCGATAATCCACGATCACCAATTATTAGGATATGCCCAAAGATTAGAGAGGAAACCACGGAACCTAAAAATCCCTTGTATGATCGGATATAGGAGTGTCGACCACGCTTACATAGATACGGAATCTCCCATTAATGTGATGTCATGTGTCGCTTACAAAGACATTATGAATGAGCGACTTAATATTAGGAGAGACCCTAAGTATCCGTGTGGAGTTTGCAACTTTGTAGGAGGAGTCAAGGATGTGCATGTCTTTATAGGAAATTTCACCTACCTAGTTGATTTTATGGTCCTAGAAGATGTAGGATGCGCTATTGACTATAGCTTATCCCAAGTAGTGCTAGGAAACCGCTTGTTGAAACATCTAAAATGAGCCATGACAAGCATGACGGAACGGTTAGGTTTAAGGAGGAACCGATGAGATCACTTATAGGATTCCTTGGAAAACAAATGAATATAGCCACTTGCCCATTTATGAACGAGACACATCAAAGCTTTTGAGGACAAAAGCAAGGACGATGTTGAAAAAGGTTATAAATTTATGTGAGAAAGAAGGAGGCATTATTATAAGGATTGCTTGACCCTAGGGCCTAGATATAGAGTAGATGAAAATTTTATAAACATGATAGAATTCTCATTGAGAATGCAAAGCTAAGCAACGAGAGCACGACTCACGAGTCTAGGTACAAGACTCTTAAATAAAGAAAAGCGCTTACGTGGGAGGCAAGCCATGCTTAATTTTTGCTTGTTAGTGTCATATATCTTTTATCGATTGTTTATTCTCATGTTTAAATTTGTAAAATGCTTTATTTTGTTTTTAACCTCGCTTTTAATTGCATATAAAGGTATTTTACATAAGGGATAAGTGTAGGAGGATTACACACGCCAAGGAAACGTAAACATGAGAATAACAATTCATTAAAAGATATATTTGTGTGTTTGTTCGAGTCAAATGCTTGTATCGAGTCATAATGGATGTTTTGCGTAAATTTTCCGATTCTAAAGATGTAAGTTTTCCGAATTTTTCCAAAATCGTAGACCGGTTTTTGTCAGATAACTGACGGTCGGGGAAGGAGTAAAGACAATGATTACTTTTTTTTTCTCGTTTTCGAGCTACTAAAAAATTTGGAATTTTCGTGTCTTAATTTTCCGTAAATTTTGTAAACATCCATTCCACAAACATTATATCCTAGTTTAAATCGAGTCTTGTATATTATTACCGCCGATTTTACGCGAATGTTTCATTTGTTTCTTCAAGTGTGCAGGTTTAATTTATCAAGAAGAAGTTACATAAGATTGGAAGGAGCTTTTCACGCATAAATTCTTCTTGGAAAGAATTAAACCACTACTACACACACGGATCCTACCGAGCTAATCGTGGAGTACTAGTTTTTTCTGCTTTTGATTACCTTTCATTATCATAACTTTGATATTTCGGGAACATTGGGGACAATGTTCGCTTTAAGTGTAGGGAGGAAAATAAACGGAACTTTGAAACTATGCTTATCCTTGATTATTTGCTTTGTCCAAATGTATTTGTGTAATAAACCATGAGAAAATGTCGGTTAGGGTAATTTTGGCACCAAATTTAAAATTTTCATGACATATAGGAGGGCCATTAGTCTTAACAAAAGCGCCTCACGGATAGGAAGTTATATGACTAGCACAAAACCCTTTACCACCTAAATTCCACCCAAAATGTGAGGATCGCCTTAGATTAGTAGGAATTAAAAGCATTCATCTTCAATGCTTAGAGTGTGAACCGGTAGTATATTAGATTCTAGAACTTGTTTTGTGATGCATTCGAGATCGCAAGTAAGACTACACTTGTGTAGTTAGGAATAACTAAATGATAAGAGGCATTAGGATAACCCTTGTTTGATACCGTAATATAATTACTTCTTCCACCTTGGTTGAGTAATTCTCCCACACCCTTTGCGTTGTACTCATCTTTTGTACACGATACCCCTAGTTAACCCCTCAGAGCCTATCCTTTTTGTGGTTCTCTTGATGTTTCAGTTTTTCCGGAATATCAATGAAGAGCATTGTTTACACCCCACCCCCAAATGTACACCCAAATCGCCTTAGCCTACCTTGTATGCACTCACTTTTAGTGCATGATTGTTATCACCTTAAACCCTTAGTTCAATTATCTAGTTACTTGCATGAGTTGCTAAGTCGAGTCATATCCTATGTATACAGCTTTGGGACGATTGGGATTCATGGGAAAGATAAAGTATGAAATGACGGAAGGGAACGTTAAATTCAAATTCCCTTTGTTTGCGTAATAATGTACCCCAAGTGTTTTGATCTTTCAATTGGGTCAAATTAGTGTTAGAGTAATAAAACTCAAGTGTAGGGATGTGCCTATAAATCCCTATCATTTTGATGTTACCGTAGAGGATGGTAGAGTAAAAGTGTATGAAAAAAAATCGAAAAAAATATAGAAAAGAGAAAAGAAAAAAATAGAGTGTTAAATATATATATATATATATATATATATATATATATATATATATATATATATATATATATATACGGCTACCATCCTACATCTATCCTTTAATTTTATGTTTGTTTATTTCAGTTAGCTAGAGTTTAGAGTGTCGAGTCTTGGCTTAGCAACGCCATTCTTCGTATGCTTGTAACATAAGGGATTTTTGAATTACCACCACTATATAGCCTATCCCACCAAACCCTTTGTTTCCCACCGTAAGCCTAACATTACAACCCTTTAAAGACCTCTTTGATAGTCTTTCCTAGGTGCTTACGCCAAAGTGATGGAGGTTTGATCTATTCTCAAGCCTATGGTAATCTATGTACTAGGACCGGTTAATGAGTGTTTAATTTTCCATTTCCAACTTGTTATATTTCATATACACCGAGAGAGATGTGAGTATCCAAACACCCTATGTGAGGTGCTAGTATGTAATTTCGTGCTTGTTATGACTTTCTTGGGGCTTATATGTGTTGTGGACTGTTTTAAACCAATGCTTCATGATCTCTAACTTATAAATTAATTGGCTAAAGCACATTTGCTTGAGGACAAGCAAATACCAAGTGTAGGGATATTTGATAAGGTTTTAAAAGGTACCTTTTGAGGGTCGTTTAAGCCCTTATTTGATCACTTTTGTATCCGTTATTGCTTAATATCGTTCCTTTTCACTTTTAGGTCTCTTGAAGGCAAAATGCTGGAATGGCACTTATTTGGACGAAAAGGCGATTATATGAAGAAAATGGCCAAAGTCGAATCGAGACACTCAAAGTCATTGAAAACATAAGGTGACGGCGTCGGTGTTAAGTGTGACGCCGTCAAGGATATTTGTGACGGGACAAGCCAAAACTCCCATTTTCAAGTGACGACGCAAGTTATAAAAGAGTAGGTCGTCGCACTCGACGGCCTAGATGTAATCCGCACGGCCGCCGAAGTCGAAGAGGACGGCGTCACAAGCATAAGGTGACCGCCGCAAGTCAAACGTGGCCAAGACGAAACCCTAATGATGGCGACACGACGCGTCACAATACATAAAGTGACACCGCCGCATGTGTAATATTATATATAGAATCCAAATTTTTCAAGATTAGTGTGTAGTCTTTTGGAATAAAACCTAAACCGAACACAGTCGTCTTGTACAAGATTTTAGGGTTCCAAACCCTATCTTACACCAAGATAAGTGTTTTACTTCATTAATACAATTATGTCTTTGATTATTTGTGTGTATGCTTGCATGTTTTCCATGTCCGCTAATTTACTTGTGTGTTTGCTTAGGGAATATGAAACTTAATTATTGAATATTGATTGGTTGTTTCTTATCTTAGTTAGTTAATTATCTAGTAATGCGATAGGTCATTCGTTGTGTAGTTAATGCTTGATTAAATCTTTGTGAACCTTAAAATATAACTCCTTGAGTAGTTGTAAGCTAAACCATCCAAAGAATGCCTTAGAGTAAGAGTTTATTATCCCTAGTGGGTTTTGTAGACGAGACCCTTTGGTAAGTTCAAAGAGTCAGAGAAACGCATACCCTACAACCTTAGACACACAACGCAACTAGGAATAAGGACGGACAATTCAACCACCAATAGGAGATAATTAAGGAGTAGTAAAACCTAAGTAAACACATCTTTAAACTATCATACGAGCACACATTAATTAGACATAGACTACATACACCTTAGATTAGATAATTAGATAAGTAGAGTAATCGGTAGCAATACCAACCCCCCAAATTCAAACCCCGAGATTCATACATTTTCTTTCCTAAAAAATATAAAAGATAAAAATAATCTTCCTCAACCACAACCTTAGCGTAGTAACTTCTCACTAGCATTCCTATTCCCCAGAGAACGATATCAATACCCGTGGCTTACCCTAATACTACACTACAACGATTAGGTTCACCGCCTAGGTGTTGAAAACTTGCTCGATGAAAAGGAAGTTCCTTTGACCCGAACGACGCGTGTAGCGTTATCAGTGGATTTGGGGTAAAATATTGGAAACGGATAAGGATAATCTCACCATATAATATCTAGGATTGTATGTGCTCGGCAAAGGTCTAATCTAGTTAGGTTAAGAAAAATATGTCAAAATTTTTAAAATGGCATAATTTTTCAAAATAAACTAGAAAACGAGGGCAAAATAAAGTTCAAGAGATAATTCTACTCCCGTCCCCCAATTGAATTTTACAAAGTCCCATTTGTACTAAGCATTAAATAAAGGTGAAGAGAAAAGTAGAATTAGCGCGAGAACTTCCCTGAAATTTGCTCCATAAAGAAGGAAGGCCCACGAAAAAGAGACGTGCCTTCATATAAGCATCATGAACAAACTTCAATCCCTGAAATCACACTACCGACAAGCATAATTCTAAAAGACCAAATGAAAATGAAAATGAACCTAACTAACTTTCAGAGGAATCACGGTTGCATTTAGCATATGCAACAAGTTTTTAAACCACTTGGTGTCCCAAGTGGACGAGTGAAGTCTCGTGAGGGTTTACAGAACACACCCACAAAGTTCATTTAAAATACTAATACAAGGTTATTGTGTTTTAAAATGAAAGAATTAAAAGCAGAGAAGGTTACGTCGTAACTCTTTTGAGGGAGTTACGCCGAATCGCAAAACCCGACATAAGTTGCAAAGCGAGTGGTTATGGCATAACCACCGAGATGGTATTACGCCGTAATTATTAATGCGCCAAGAATTACTCACGCCAAAAAGTTTGGTTACTACGGAATCACAAAGATGAGTTACGCCAGAACTTTGTTCGGATGAGCAAACCGCAGCAGCAATTACTTCTCGTTTCCTACAAAAATAGTTAGAAAACACAAACCCTACGTAAATAGAAATAAAACAAAAGAAAGGGATAATTCGGGTTGTCTCCGAAAGAGCACTTTATTTATTTACTGAGTCTTTAAGTTAGACTCGAGAGTCGGGGCTACCGGTGTTTGTTGGTCATTTAGTGGATATGGCAATCTCAAGTCGGATCCAACTTACCAAATTCTCATCCCGTTTGTAGTCATTCCCTAATTCTAAACAGCCCGAGTAGAAACTCTTGATTTTCTGTAAGGGTGTTCAATGCCTTTTCTTTGTCCTCCGTGACCGATATCGAGCAGTGGTTGAGCTTGGCTCAACTGCCTCTTGTGTTATGTGCCTCTTGATTTGCTAACTTTAAGCATCTATTAGCCCACATTGTGTTATGTGCTCGCCATGGTAAAGTTTTTGTGATTGCAAATCACATGAAAACTAATGTAACATCATTGCTAAATTTGCATCCGCATTGGTAGATATGTACGACATGTTAACGGTTACTCAAAGAACAACACACAAAATGCCCTTTTGCCCGAATACATAAGGGAAATTAAAAAAATAATATCCGTCGATTCAAATAGTAAGTGATAAACTAGCCAAGAGATGCGAAACGTAACAAAAAACTTCCTATTTCGCAATTGACAGAAAAACTAAACATAAACTTTTATCCAACGACTAAAAATGTTTTCAGGGTTGATTATCATACTAACGACTAAAACTTATTATTTCATTCTAAATGACACGCCAAACAATTTTTGCATGTCAAAATCTAACGATAAATATTACGCAAGTATCATTCTCTAATGGACATTTCATCAAACACCTTTCGTGCAGAACCTAAACCCGAGCTTCAAACCATAGGCGCACGTAACACATGCACCTAATTCACCTGTATCGCACTATAATATCACAAATCTCCGCAACTAACACCTAATCAAGAAAACACAAAATCAATGAATTCGGGCTCAAAAGTATACCGAGTATCACAAAATCAAAGAACTTCACTCACGAACCGAATCTATTTGAACTCGGTTTGAAGTGTTTAAACATACTTTTGGTTCTATGAATAATACTATGGTCCTATAAACATGTCATACATATAATTTCAAAACTTGTACATAAAAATTCCAATACCCCACGCACTCCCCGCCAAGGCTAATTAATCGCCGCCGTCACGCCTAGGAGATTTGCAACCTTAATTTAATCTTTTTGTAACCCAATAACCTATTAGGTTACTTTAAATAAGCTTACCCAAACACCCCTAAATCTCGTGACGATGATATTACTATAACACATAATAGTGCAAAAAGTCAAATACATCATCCCAATGTAATAAACATAAGTCCTCACCTAATAACGATTTCCTCCGAGACGGATGGTCCAAGATGACTCGATATTTCCCCGAAAACTGCATTCCACCAACACCAAAGTAATACATCAACAAACAAAAACCTTTAATAAAGATGAGCTTATGAGATATAAGCCGAAGCAAATAAGACCATAAGCCCAAAATAAGCTTAAACAACGACCTCCAATTAATATAATTGGCAAACCCCAATTAGTCTATATTTCTAGTCAAACATCCCGATGTATATATTAATAAATTATCACAACCAATTTAAAATAATCAAATTACACAATTTTGATTATTGACACATATAGCCAAACACAATTTTTTGCAAGAAATAGAACATACCATGGTTTTGCTATGAAATGATACAATGAAATGAAAATAATAATAATAATAATAGATTGGAAATGTGGGGTGGGATTGGAAGGTCGACATTAATTAGACAAAAACAAAAAAATAACATACATTATATTATTAAAAGTGAACAAAAGAATTAAATGTTGGCGGTTATCTCCCAGCAACAGGGTGTAGATAATCAACTTCAGCAGAAATGCAATTGGTTCAAAGAAATGCACAATGGTCGTGAGTAATGATACCAACAGTGGTTACCGGATATCACTTGAATCGTGTGATCACTTTCCAAAGTAAACTATTCGACCCTAATGCCCGGGTATCACGAATATCTACTGGGATAAGACCAAATGTAGTTAGAGAATTAGGCACAATTCTTTAACCCTTGCGCTTATAAGTGTTTTGTGTTTTCGTGTGTTTTCATACATGTTCGATATCCTATTTATAGGATAATACTCTTGACCGCTCCAATGGAATTATGAGTATTAATCGCCCATTAATAGCCTCATAATTATCCCCATTATAGCCGTTAGTGGTTACATGACCAATTAAACGTGGTCATAATGATGCGCTTGTAATCGCTATTTATCAAGACTTATATCAAGATTTCATAGTGCTTCGATGGATACACCGCTTCAAAGGAAACACCACCGCTTCAGCAGTATACACTACTTCGGAAACAAACACGATCCCGCTGATATTGCTTCAAAGGATACACCGATAATCGAAGTTAACCACAACAAGATTTTCACCAAGCACTATCAATACAAACCACTCATAGAGTCGGGTGTTCATGGACCTTATGGGTGTACACCTGCACCTCCTAACCCATTACAAGGTGTGAACTAATCCCACAAGTACACTAAATTTTCCAACAATCCTCCCCAAATTTAGTTCACTTCCTTTGCATGAAAAATAAACATTAAGCAAAACATGTGCATAAACGAAAATGTCCCGAGGATTGAATTTCCATCTTAGTAATTACACGCTCAAATATTCGAGAATCGGGTGTTCTAAGAATTGAACCCTTCAACCCATTTGAATACCAAGATAACTACACACAAGTTTTCAAACACTTAACGACTCCCGACACTATACAAGCCATGTGTCCATATCCAAATTCATAAATGTTGTAAAAGCTAAAAGTCCAAAGCTTCCTCAAGCGGCAAAACTTCAACATTTACATAGGTGGTTCCTCTTTAGTCATGCTCCCGCCAAGCACTTTTCAAAGAAAATATAACCATTAAGAAGTAAAGACTTCATCCTCCTTTCAAGAGTTCTCGAGCACAACCTTGGGATGTAAATAAAACATGTGCTCCACCACCAATGTTCACTCCACATTGAACTCGGCTCCTAAGTTTCCTCGTGAGGAGTTGGGTGTCCTAGCATTCAAATGACTAAGTTGGACTTAAACCCATCCCTTTAGCGACTTTATAACCAAGTCTCTAGCCGCCCCTTCACAAGTGATCGCCTAAGTTCATTGAGATCTAACAAACTCTATAGATACCACCCCATTCATGATAAGCTTACGAATCATGCTATGCCCGACACCTAAGTGTCTAGACTTACCATTGTACATCCGCTATAAGCCCCAGCCAATGTAGCCGCACTATCACACCGGATAGAAATGGGTGCTATAGGTTTAGCCACAATGGAATCTCAAGAAGCAAGTTTTCAACCATTCAACTTCTTTACCAAAGAATGCTAAAGCCATAAATTCAGATTCCATTGTTGAACGGTGATGCAAGTTTGCTTCTTGGATGCCCAAGAAATTGCACCTCCACCAAGTAGGAATACCCACCACCGGTAGACGAATTGTCTTCGTTATCGATCCAACTTGCATCGGTGTAACCTTCCAACACCGATGGGTAACCAGATATGAGAGACTATAATCCATAGTTCTCTTCAAATACTTCAAGACCTTTGAACCGCTTGCCAAGTTGATGAGCACTAGGATTACTAGTATACCGCTCAATTTTCCCACCGCAGCCAATATCGCCTTGTACAAGTCATGGCATACATCAGCACCAATTACCCTAGAATACTCAAGTTGAGATACACCTTGCCATGATTAGGCATTAGCTTCTCACAAGTATCCATAGGTGTACTCATCGAGTACAATCAAAGTAATTGAATTTCCTCAAGACCTTCTCAATATAATGAGACCGAGAGATAGAAATTCTTTTACTTTCATGTTTAATCCTAATACCAAGGATAACATCGCCTCCCCATGTCCTTCATGGAGAACCTTGATGACAAAATTCCTTTGTCGTCAACTCGATTTTGGTCGCCAAAGATCAACATGTCATCAACATATAGACAAATGATGACTCCTTTACCGTATTCATCAAATTTGCTATATACACATTTGTCGCCTTGGTTAAGAACATAACCACTAGACAAAACCACTTCATCAAATTTTGATGCCATTGTTAGGTGCCCGCTTAAGTCCATAAAGAGACTTAATCGGTTTACACACCTTGTTTTCATTGCTGTGCATGATGAAGCCCGAGGTTGGTTCATGTAAACCTCCTCTTCCAATTCACCATTCAAGAAAGTCGTTTTCACATCCATCCGATGAATAATCGATTGTGAATAGATGCCATAGCAATCGCCAGCCTTATGGTACTCGATACGAGCCACGGGGCATAAGTATCAAAATAGTCTATCCCCGACTTTTGTTTAAAGCCCCGAATAACTAGTCTAGCCTTGAACTTTTCAATAGTTCCATCTACCTTCATTTTCCTTTTGAAAATCCATTTGCAACCCGAGGTTTGCAACCTGGTGGTAGATCAACCAACACCCAAGTGTTGTTGCCCATGATGGAATCCATCTCATCATTGATTGCTTCTTTCCAAAAGCAATGTCCGGGACTTCATTGCTTCTTCAAATGTCTTGGGATCATCCTCAACAATGAAGCAATAGGAGTATTGGTCTCGAGACCTCATCCCTAGTACCTTCAACTAAGTATAGTTGAAACTCGTGTCCAAATGACTTTGGAGTCCCGACCTTTGCTCTTCCCGAGCACGTGTTCAAAGTTGTTGAACCACAACCTCATCGTGGACCACCGATGGTTCATCATGAGGCACCTCGATACACCAAAGGTCATGAGTTCCATTAAGAATCCTCGACTTGGTCTAGGACCGATGTGAATCTATTCTCATCAAAAGTTGCATCCCTTGATTCAATTATAGAGTTAATTGAAACATGTTCATTAGGTTCAATAACATAGAACCTAAAAGCCTTGGAATGCTCAAGATATCCAACAAAGATGCAACAATGCCTCTTTCACCCAAAGTCTTTTGCTTTGGATCGTGGAGTCTTACAACAACCCTACAACCCCAGACCTTGAGATAATTCAGTTGGTTTCCTTTTAGTCCGAGTTCATAAGGGGTAACCTTGTTCCTTTTATTTGGAACCCTATTTAATAAATAGCAAGTCGTTAACATAGCTTCACCCTGTAACCCTTGACTCATCCCGAATAGGACAACATGGAATTAACCATCTCCTTCAAGACTGCTTTTCCTTTCGTAAATGCCATTTTGCCGAGGAGAATAAGGGCGATCGTTTCATGGATTATTCCAACAGACCGAAAGTAACGAGTATCCATGTACTCACCTCCCTATCGCCCTTAATCTTTGATCAAAGACCCAAGTTGTAATTCAACTGCTTTAAACACTTTGAATTTATCTAATGCTTCATCCTTGGTATGTAAAAGATAGACATAACAAAATCTAGAAGCGCCATCAATAAATGTCACAGTACTTTATCCCCAAAGAAGGAGTGGCATGCAAATCACACAGTGTCATCGTGAATAAGCTCCAAGATCTTAGTCTCACGACTAACACCCCGAAAGGGTTTCTTGGTTATCTTGGTCAACATGCAAGTTTTACACTTTTCGTTGTCCATGTCAAAAGGTGGATTAAACCATCCCTAGACATATCTTGCATCCTTTTATAGTGAACATGACCAAGTCTAGCATGCCAAAGGTTAGAATCGAATCGCTCATATGAGGTCACAAAAGTCGAAATAACATTGTCGGTAACGTAGATATACTATCGCGGAAACATTAAGCCCGAACATTTGATTACATAAATAACCAAAACCAATAAAACACCATGCTTAGAAAGCACAAATTTATCGACTCAATAACTTGTTTATAACCATAATTATTCAAAATACTACTTGAAACCAAGTTCTTCCCGATATCGTGAACATGAATAACATCAAACAAAGTTATAATCTTTCCTAACTAAACATAAGATCTACACAACCATGACCATGCACCAAGGTCATTGACTCATTTCCCATGTGAAGAATAGAACCATCATTCGTTGACTCATAAGTCTTGAACCGCTTCTATCTTTACACACATGAACTGTTGCACCGAGTCAACCCACCACGCAACATCATCATCCTCGCACATAAAAGATTCAGATACATATGTAACATAATAAATCGAAAAGACTTATTAAACATATTCGACCTTTCAAAGAGTTGGTCAACCACCACCCCCGAACCATTAGTGCTCGATCCATTGGCTTTACCACCAACTTTAACACCCTTGCGGTCCCTTTTAATGTGACCGCCTTGCACATTTCCAACAAGTAGGTGTTGCCTTCTTGTTAGGATCTCGCCTTGTGTTATCATGATACTTGCCTTTGCCTTTGTTGTCATTGTACCGGTGGAGTTGTTATGCTCCACCATATTGACAACAGATGGTCCAAGAAGATTGCACTCTTTGGCTTGTCATTATCCCGCACCTCGAGAGATTCCTCAATGCGCAGATGACCGCCTAACTCAACCGAGTTAACTCCTCTTCTTATGTTTCAAGGTATGCTTGAAATCTTTCCAAGAAGGAGGAGTTTGTCAATAACACAAGAGACCAAATAGCCTCATCCATGTGCATATTGTGTTGTGTAAACCTTCCAAGTATTCCAAGAAGTTCATTGTATTGTTCCATAACCGGTCTTGAATCACCATTTTGTAATTTGTGAAATTACTAACAAGGAACTTCTTACTTGATGCATCCTCACCATATATTTGGCATCCAAGGAATCCACGCTTTGAAGATTCAAAGTTCGATAAATATCAAACAGAGAATCGTATATACCATTGAGAATAAGACCTCTGCATATGTAGTCATCATTCTCCCACTTGCTCCTCCTCCTAATTTGCTCCACAAGAGCATCATCACCATCATCGTGAATTGGAGTAGTCAAGACATAAACCACACTCATGCTTGACAAAGAAGAAGTGCATCTTCTTCGCCACCTCCTAAAGTCCCCCTTCAAACTTGTCCAGCTTTGCAAAGTTTGAAGCCATATGTTTCATAGCGTTAGCTTGCCATTGATTATCACTAAATAGTTTACTTTGATTGTTGGCGGTTATCTCCCAAAGAATGGGTGTAGATAATCAACTTCAGCAGAATGCAACTGTTCAAGAGAAATGCATAATGGTCGCTAGAATAGATACCAACAGTGGTTACCGGACATCACTTGAATCGTGTGATCACTTTCCAAAGTAAACTATTCGACCCTAATGCCCGGGTATCACGAATATCTACTTGGGATAAGACCAAATGTAGTTAGAGAATTAGGCACAATTCTTTAACCCTTGCGCTTATAAGTGTTTTGTGTTTTCGTGTGTTTTCATACATGTTCGGATATCCTATTTATAGGATAATACTCTGACCGCTCCAATGGAATTATGAGTATTAATCGCCCATTAATAGCCTCATAATTATCCCCATTATAGCCGTTAGTGGTTACATGACCAATTAAACGTGGTCATAATGATGCGCTTGTAATCGCTATTTATCAAGACTTATATCAAGATTTCATAGTGCTTTCAAAGGATACACCGCTCGTGGAAACACCACCGCTTCAGCAGTATACACTACTTCAAAGGAAACACCGATCCCGCTGGTATTGCTTCAGTGGATACACCGATAATCGCAGTTAACCACAACAAGATTTTCACCAAGCACTATCAATACAAACCACTCATAGAGTCGTGGTGTTCATGGACCTTATGGGTGTACACTCTGCACCTCCTAACCCATTACAAGGTGTGAACTAATCCCACAAGTACACTAAATTTTCCAACAATCCTCCCCAAATTTAGTTCACTTCCTTTGCATGAAAAATAAACATTAAGCAAAACATGTGCATAAACGAAATGTCCCGAGGATTGAATTTCCATCTTAGTAATTACACGCTCAAATATTCGAGAATCGGGTGTTCTAAGAATTGAACCCTTCAACCCATTTGAATACCAAGATAACTACACACAAGTTTTCAAACACTTAATGCCTCCCGACACTATACAAGCCATGTGTCCATATCCAAATTCATAAATGTTGTAAAAGCTAAAAGTCCAAAGCTTCCAAGCGGCAAAACTTCAACATTTACATAGGTGGTTCCTCTTTAGTCATGCTCCGCCAAGCACTTTTTCAAAGAAAATATAACCATTAAGAAGTAAAGACTTCATCCTCCTTTCAAGCAGTTTCGAGCACAACCTTGGGATGTAAATAAAACATGTGCTCCATCCATCGAATGTTCACTCTCCACATTGAACTCAGCCCTAAGTTTCCTCGTGAGGAGTCAGGTGTCCTAGCATTCAATGACTAAGTTGGACTTAAACCCATCCCTTTAGCGCACTTTATAACCAAGTCTCTAGCCATCCCTTCGTCAAGTGATCGCCTAAGTTCATTGAGATCTAACAAACTCTATAGATACCACCCCATTCATGATAAGCTTACTAATCATGCTATGCCCGACACCCAAGTGTCTAGACTTACCATTGTACATCCGCTATAAGCCCCAGCCAATGTAGCCGCACTATCACACCGGATAGAAATGGGTGCTATAGGTTTAGCCACAATGGAATCTCAAGAAGCAAGTTTTCAACCATTCGCCTTCTTTACCGAAATGCTAAAGCCATAAATTCGATTCCATTGTTGAACCGGTGATGCAAGTTTGCTTCTTGGATGCCCAAGAAATTGCACCTCCACCAAGTAGGAATACCCAACCACCGGTAGACTAATTGTCTTGATTATCGATTCAACTTGCATCGGTGTAACCTTCCAACACCGATGGTAAACTTTCGCCCAAATCTAAATCAAATGCCTAGTATACCTAATCATGAAATTTCACAAAGTATTTTTAGCAATTTGTTGCAAAATGAGAAACCAAAAAAGATATAGCTCTGATGGCAGCATGGTGTCATGTTAGGGTTAAAGTGTTTTTGTTTGGATGGGATTGCCAGCGTGGCAACTAAAAAGGAAATTCACCAATTACTAGCTCAATGTTCTTCTCATTTTCTATCTGTGACACATCATTTTGTTGTAAAAATGAATATAGGAGGTTTTTACATTTCTTTTATTGAGATAAATTTGAGCCCCAAACACATAGTCTTTTTTAATTGGGAGACTTATAAATATTTATCTTTTTTAATTAAGATGCTAATTAAAACACTTTAAGCTAAACTACTTAATTTAGTAAACAACCCTTTACACCACTAAAGGCCTATTTGGTTTGTAGATGGGTTTAGGATTATAATTTCAATTTGGATTAAAAAGGTCATTTGTTTTATTTGTTGGGATACATATTGTTTGTTTTATATGTTGCGATACATATTAGGACAAAGGTTTATTATTATTCTAATATTAAAATATATGAGATAGATAGGAGAAGGACCTAAGTCCCGTACATAATTTTGTGGTAATAAAAGAGGAAACAAAGAATTGCTAGCTGTGTGTGAGGTTAAGGTGTAGGGTGCACTCTTAGGAACTCAAAGGAAAGGCTTTTGCTTAGCGGAAACCCAATTCAATGTATACGACAAAGATTAAAAACTCTCCCTAACGGGAGTCGAGTCTCGCAGAAAAACATGCATAACCAATGAAAGAGAAATTATAGTTTACTTTCTTTTGTGCATATGGTGCCAAAAAATATGCATAACCAATGAAAGATAAATTATATTTTATATCTTTTGTGTATATGGTGTGTTGTTGTTTGTGTTTTAAAACATGCATAATCAATGAAAGAGAGATGATATTTTATATTTTTCTTTTTGTATATGGTGTATTGTTGTGTGTTTTAAGGATAGTTTTAAATGCTAAAAAAAAGAAAACATACATTTTGGTTCTAAGAACAATACTAGGGTCCTATAAACATATCATACATAGAATTTCAGAACTTGTACATAAAAATTCCATTACCCCCACGTACTCCCCGCCTAGGCCAATTGCTCACTGTCGCCTGCCGCCTTGCAAGATTTGCAACCTTAATTTCAGCTTTTTCAAAACCCAATAACCTATTAAGCTACTTTAAATAAGCTTACCCAAAAACCACCTAAATCCCCGTACGATCACACTACTATAACACATAATAATCTAAAAAAAAGGCAAATACATCGTCCAAATGTAATAAACATAAGTTCTCACCTAATAACGATATCCTCTCAGACGGACCGTCCGAAGACGACTCGATTTTTCCCCGGCAACTACAATCCACCAACAACAGTTCATAGTTTCAACTGAGTAACCTCCAATTAATATAATTGGCAAATCCCAATTAGTCCATAGTTCTAATCTCCATCTCGATGTATGTAACACTAATCTGTATAAAGATTAATAAATATTGATGAATGATAGTTGTTGTGAAATGAGAGTGAAACAAACAAAAATTAAGTGTGTTTAGCGTATGAACTACTGTAATTGTTTGTAAGCTCATTGTTTTTCTTTTTTTCTATCTTTGACACATTAATTTGTTGTAAAAATGTACATAGCTGCTCAAAAGGTTGATCAACTAGACTTAGGAGGTGTTTATTTTTCTCTTATCTTAACTACATATCTTAACTACATATAATGTAAAAACTAATTTTTATTGAAAGTGAAACAGTAATGATTTTCAAAGAGTGGGAGGATTGGATGGCTCAGATTAATCAGAGTCAAGTGTGTTTGGATGGGATTGTCGGCTCTAAATATATAAAGAAATACATCAAATATTTCTTTGTAAGTTTAATGTTTTTCTTAGGGGTCGGGGTACGATGGCTGTTGGCTTGAGCCATAGTCGACCGCACAAGCTTTGGGCGCGACGAACCATACCGATGTTGGGTTCTGGCATCGTGGCCACCAGCTCACGCCGAAGCAATTTTTTCCTTTTTTTTGTTTGTTTATTTATTGTTTGTGTTTGTGATTTTTTGTGTTTGTGTGATGATAATGTGTGTATGTGTTTTGCAAGGAAGAAGACGACTCAAAATAATTAGTTAATGTTTTATGTGATAATAAATGTTTGGATATGGACCAAGATCTATATGTGGTGACAAGCAAAAGTTGATTGGATAGATGTGGTATTGGAATGGCCACGTACATAGTATTTAAAAATGTGGTTAAAGTTTTATGTGGTAATTTTAGTTATATACACAGTAAATTGTTTTATTTAAAAATGATAAAGGAAGAAAAAGTACAATGACACCGCAAAAATTGTGTTATGCTAGGGAGGGGGTTTTGGTGCCATAACCAAAGGTGATGCCATGGGAAAAAAGTGATGAGATGACACCACTTTTTCTCATGCCACCAAACATACCTAACGCTCTTATGAAAAATGATTCTCATGGCTAAGTAGTAAGCTTATTTCTAATGATTTGATTGGTGAATTTGAAAAAATAATTGGTGGAACTTTAGAAAGATAAAATGTACAATACATGTGTTAATGTTGTGTAGATTAGGCATGTAATTAGGATTGCATTATTTAGGCCTAAATAGCAGTACTCTTTTCTTATTTTGTATATGTGACACATTAATTTGTTGCAAAAATGAACATAGTTGCTCAAAAAGTTAATCAATTACATTTAGAAGGTATTTACTTTACTCTTATACTCTCTTAATTGAGATAAATATGAGCCCAAAACACATATTATTTTTTAATTGAGAGACTCATAAATGTATATCGTATTTTTGTTTATTCTTGTTGCTAAAGTCGTTTGTTAACTTGTGTTGTTTTTGTGGATTTTAAAACGGATTTAAAAGTCTTTTGGATAGCGACTCATGTGGTAAACTTTGTTAAAAACGAGTTAAAAACAGTTTTCCAATACCTTCGTTGGTAATAATGGATTAAAAGCAGTTTGACCTAGTTTCGTGTGGTTAAGAGTTTTTGAAAAACTGATTTAAAATGTTTTAACAAATCTTCGTGTGGTGAAATCTTGGTAAAATTGTGTTTGTTTGATTTGGTGACATTGTGGGTCACGGTATACCCAAAGAATTTGGTAAAATTTTGTTTGATTTGGTAAGATAACCACTATTAAAACTTAATAACACAAAGAATTTCAGAGAAACTAATCCTTACAGCTTTTAAAACCAAACTTCACAGAGGTATGTGGTTCTTATCTCGAGGCAGAACAAGGCTAGATACATTATATTGGCTTCAACCATGCCTAGAGGATACTAAGATGATGTAATGTATCGGGGTCACCTTATAATTAACTTATACATTTATTCATTATTGAATAACCCCTTATTTTCCTTAATAACTAATAAGCACTTTGGGATAAGCTTGCCCAGCCTATATAAGTACTTTATATAAGCTTAACCAAACACCCCCTAAATCCCATGATAATTAGGAAAAATACAAATACATCCCAATGTATAAAGAACTTTGACATGACCTTACCCAAACACCTTTTTTTATACCCAATAGCTTATTAACCTCTTAAAATAAGCTTACCCAGTGCTGTAACGCTCGGGCTACAAAGTAATCGGTGATTAGAAGCCACAAGGTGAGCAACAAAAAACCCATCTCACCAAATCTCTCATTTATTAAAACTTTGACTACCAAACAATTTTGAAGTTAAAAATTCCAATATCCCCACGTACTCCCTACCTAGGCCAATTATAAGCTGCCGCCTAGCGAGATTTGCAACCTTAATTCCAGCTTTTTCAGAACCCAATAACCTATTAAGCTACTTAAAATAAGCTTACCCAAACACCCCCTAAATCCCGTACGATCATATTACTATAGCACATAATAGTCCAAAAAAAGGCAAATACATCATCCTAATGTAATAAACATAAGTCCTCACCTAATAACGATTTCCAACATCACACCAATCTCTTATTTCTTCAAATTAGAGAGTCTAGGTTTTTAATTTTTATAAAATTTTGGGATTTTGTTTAAATCGAGGGAATTTATTAAAAGGTTACTGTTTCGTTGGTGGTGGTGGCTGCCAGAGAGGCGGAGATGGTGGTGGTTAGTGGTTTTGTGTAACAATGCACTTTGGACAACCTTTGACCCAATTGACTAATTTACTTTTTAGCTTTTTTACTTTTGACCTTAGAGATGAAAGATCAACGAAACCAACCCATTTCAAAATATATTTTTTAGAATGGCACCCCATTTAAAATCCGACCCCCGGGTTAAACCATCCAAATGGGCAGGCCTTGGGATCCGAACCACCAGGAGAAACCCACGAAGGGAAACCCATAGAGCTCACGAGTACGCACTAAGAAGAAAATATGAATTCTTAGTCACTTGCAAGACTCGAACCCGGGTAAAACCTCTCCCCAAGCTCAAAATAAAATGATTGAAATTACATCATAAAGTTATAAAAATAATAATACAACCTAATTATGAAATGGGATTTTAGTGCAAGCTTGTGATTTAACCATCAAGTGTGGTGACTGTGTGTATGTGGGTACTAAGGGGTGTTTCTTTTCTTTTTAATCGAGAAGAGATGCGGACCTAAACCCTTAATACTTCTTAATGGGGAGAAGCATTAAAGCTTATCTCTCCACTAAGAGGCTAATTAAGAGGTTTATATGAAACCACCTAGTTTGATAAACACTCCCTAAGTCCTATATGGCTATGTGACATTAAATTTTGCAAGTAACAAGTCAAAGTATTCCAAGGACGCGGGTCAAAGTGTTTTAAGGACAGAAAATGACACAAGTTGGTGGATTATATCTCTTCAATACAAAACCACCCAACTCACTAGAGCTACTAAACATACATCAATTTTGTTAAATGCAGTTACTTGATGAATTTTTCTATTTGGACCTTTTTAGTTTAGTACCCAAATTTAGTGTATTCTATTTCAAGTGTTACATTGATATGATGAACTTGGTTTGTGATGTCATTTACTCTATTAAATAAGTTTAAGCCTAAGCAAGCGCAAGTTACAGAAACCCTTATAATCTTATCGCTAACTTTATTTTTTTGCTTACTTTCTATCAAGGTTGCAAAAATCGCTAGGTGGTAGCTAGGCGGCCGGGTACCGCCTAGCGATTAATCGGTTAGGCGGGGATTAATTGGGAATTAATCGGATTGGATTTTTTATACATAAAATTATAAAATATTCTAACTATATGCTCGATTTGCCGATTTAGCCGATTTTTTCTGATTTAGCCGACTTATGCCCGTTTTGGCCTATTTTTATCTGATTAATCGGTACATTGACCGATTTTTGACCAAATCGATAAATAAGGCCAATTAGTGAAAATCGGGGCGGTTAATCCCTCCCTAGCGAT
Organism: Chrysanthemum lavandulifolium; assembly: GCA_022545495.1. Lineage (NCBI taxonomy): Eukaryota > Viridiplantae > Streptophyta > Magnoliopsida > Asterales > Asteraceae > Chrysanthemum > Chrysanthemum lavandulifolium. The sequence continues at coordinate 261,414 of CM040241.1, forward strand.
TGGTCGCCGGTTAATCGGCCGCCTAGGTCGACTTTTGCAACACTGCTTTTGATTCTCAAATTATTATGTGTTTACGAAATGATCATGGGCTACTCGAATGTTTGGCGCCGACAACATACTTTTCGTATTCAAGACTATCTACGTGTTGAAACACGATACATGCACGTTCTGTATTTTAAAAGATTATAAGTCAAATTTTTTATCATTCAAATATTAAACTTATTATTCTCTTGATGAAATAACGAAACAAATTTACGTTCGTTGTTGTTTCTTACTTTATTCGTGCAAATAACTACTTACCGGATAATTTCTTAAAATTTCCCGTGAATTCACGGGTCTATAAGCTAGTTTCAATATATATTTTTTTTCCGTCCAAAACGGTGACGTTTACACTTTGAAAAAAAGCTGAAACAACAATTTGGAAAACAAAAGAAATGTAAAACGACGCCGACAATACAACGTCATATGAAGAAAAATGAAAAAAGTGCAAAAGGTACCCCCCTAACTATGCGAAGACTTACAAAAATAATCTCTGGCTTCTTAATATTTAAGATTTTTTTATATATCAAACTTCATTAGTCAAGTATTTAGTGAATTCTTTAAAAGAAAATACCGTTTCTAAGAGCTATGGATTACGAAGAATATGAGCTTAATACTGATATGCTTTCGGTGAACAATTTTATAAAAATGTTGAAGTTAAATATGTTTAAAAAAAAAAAAAAAAAAAAAAAAAAAAAAAAACTTTAACTACCTAAAGTTTGTGTACAAGTAGTGTAGAGACTATTTGCGGACAAAATATACGATAGTTTACAATTTTTAGCTTTATTTAGTTACTACAATTTTTTTTAATGGACCCACTAAGTCTACCAAAGATGGAATTCAAATGTGTATCACACATTATAACTTTATACTTTATAAATAATATAAAAGATTGAAATGGGCCACACGCAAGCCCACAAAGAACGGTCCAATGTTCAAATAAAAGCACTACTTATAGCATATACTTAAAAATTTTCTCATACAATTTAGGCACAATGAGCAAAAAAAATTAAAAACAAAAAGGCCCGCCGCAACGCGTAAGTGTGATCCACTTAAAATAGAACCCATATATGTGAAGACGTAAGCAATAAACAAAAAAGGTACACTCACATTTACACAAGGATTTTCGCACACAATTTAGGCATCAAACATATGACCAAACACATGCAACATAAAAACTAGAAGCAAAATACTCATTGCAACGGGCGGTGCAACCACCTCGTTATGTATGATATGGGTTGTGAATTTTAATTTGAGTTTTGTGTTGAAGAATACTAATGTTTTCTGTGTTAGTTTGGTGTTTTCCATATTTAAGATGTTTATTTGAAAAGAAACAAAAAAGAAATTTGAAGAACAAAGTTGAAGTTTGGGACGAGAAAGAAAAGTTTCAAAACATACTCATATGAACTTCAAGTACAAAATAGTTTTAAGATCCAATAGATATTTGAATTGTTTTTATAAAAGTTTAACTAATTTAAATGTGTGTTTTTGTAGTTCATAATTTTCAAGTTTTTTTTTTTCTTTTTTTCATGTGGATATGATAAATGGCAAAAACACATCAACATCGAAGATGAAGATGAAATGACAAAAAGAAAAAATGACTAAATTACCCTCGTGTGCCTGGCACGTGACTGGAGATAACAAAACAAACTTAACATCGTTAGGATATTAGACTAGCGTAGAGCAAGATTTCAAACGTGGTTTGTGATGTCATTTACTCTACCAAAAACCTTGGGGACTAAAAGTCTATTTTACTCCTGCTCAAAAAGTTGATCAACTATTCTTATTCCACTACTATATATTGGAAATAAGTGGAGGCATGGCATAGCTCGTAACTAGAATGAACGAATATGTCGTTGTGTGCATTGTTTAGTTTTTAGTAGATTAGTAGCATTCTTGCCATCTTACTATAAATTCATTCACTTACATGGTTCTGGTTAATCACAAACTTGAGTTTTGCATGGGTACGGTAATTAGTGCACACGGAGTATAATGTCTCTTGTTCTTTTGTTGACTAACATAATGTTGGGTTAAACTGGATCATTTAGAAGTATTGTAGTCTTTATGATAGTATAACAAAAAAATTTGCGTCATGGTTGGTGTTCATAGTACACTTCTACATCTTTGCATTATTTCCATATAATATCACAAGTGTCATTCTATCAAGAAATGAAAGCTAACTATCATATGTTATATGTAACATTGAAAAAACCGTAGATGTTTCCTATAAAATGATACAATGGGCCAGAACATATAGGTAACCCAACCCATTCATCACTCCAAACAAAATGTTTGTCTCAACCCAAAAGTGACATTGTTTATATTTTTGGTAACATATAGGATAACTCGCTAAATGATATGGAGATTGAATTTAGGGTAAACTATAAACTTCGTCTATGAAGTTTCATTTTTTTTAATGCTGGCCACTCTCGACAAGAATTTTTAGCAAATGTCCTTAAAGTAGACTTTTTGTTACAAGCTGAGTAATATGGCTAACACCCGTTATTTTTGCCTGCCAGTAAGGCCATGTGAGTGTCATGTGACAAGTAAAATAGTCATTTTAAGTCCATACTAAACCACAGGGATTTATATAACTAACACTTTATTTATTTTTAACTAACATGCAAGGACGATTTATGTAAGTGACTCTTTAATTTCTTTTTTAGTTTAACTCTTAACTAAACCACACACGACAACACAAAAAAATTATCATCTCATCCTCCCTCACCTACCACCGCCATTACCTACCACCACTACCTACCACCACCACTCACAACCACCACCACCACCTACCACCTACCACCTACCACTTACCACCACTACCCCCCCCACCACCACTCACCACCACCACCGCCCACCACCTACACCACACACCACCAACAACCACCTATCACCACCCACCACCTACCACCACCACTACCACCTACCACCACCAACACCTACTACCACCACCAATCATCACCACCACCACCCACCACCACCTACCACCAACACCAACAACCACCCACCACCACTACGCACCACCACCCGCCACTCACCACTACTATGCACCACCACCCACCTCCACTACCCAACACTCCCACCACCCACGACCACCACTTACCACCATTTACCACCACCCACCACAACCACCACTCACTACCACCAACACCACCCATCCACTGCCATCACTCACCACCACCAAAACCTACAAACAAGGGGAAAATCACAACACACAAACATAAAAATGTAGTATGAATTATAATGAGCTTTGTTGGACATGTCCACTTAACCCTAAAAGGAAACAATAACAAAACCTGCATTAGCTAATTTTCTTCTACATTACTTAAAAGAACGCCATTACCAAATCCTTTTCTTCGCTCAAAATCAACTATTTGTTTGCAAGTTTGTTGTTTTTCTCCCAATTATTGGCAAGAACGTTGACACATTGGTATTAGTAGCAAAAATGAACATTGTTGTTCAAAAATCTAATCAACTATATTCAATCCACTGTGAAATATTAGGAAGCATGGCTTAGTTCCAAAACCACAATGAATGAATATGAGAAAACTTGCCATCTTAGAGCACTAGGTTGGTAACTCAAGCCAAAGAGCCACCTCAACATTTCCCATTTTTCACTTCTTTTATTATTCACACACCAAAATACACCTCACTAGTCACTTAAGCCAAAACTCCACTTTTGAGACACAACATACACCAATTAAAACACACAAACCAATTAAAATAAAATAAAAAACAAAAAAAATGCTTTAGGCGCAAGCCACGGGTTTCACTCGCACCTTGATGGTGGTATAATGGCTTGGCCTTGTCTTTGGCTCAAACAAAGCCTTGCCACATGTTTTCAGCGCAGGGGGGTTACTGACCATACCTTACCCTCTTAGTGTAAAATCATATAATTACATTTCTTATTTATGGTAATATGCTAGCCAAACTGTAGTATGTATGGGTAATTAGTGCTCTTCGAGTATAACATGTCACGTTCTTTTGCGGAGTTGCATAATGTTGGATTAAACCGGATCATGTATTAGTATTGTTGTCTTATGATCTATATGATTATCGCATATTTGATAACAAATTGTTTAACCCAAAAATTTGTTTACGTCACGGTTGGTGATTACAATAGTATAACCAATTGTTTTTATAAAACATGTAGTATAACAAATTGTTTGCGTCACAGTTGGTGTTTATAGTATACATGTAGTATAACAAAATTTTGCGTCGCGGTTGGTGTTTACGTTATAGTACTACATATTTGCATTATTCTTATGTTAGATTACAAGTGTCATTTGATCAAGAAATGAAAAGCTGACTACTCTATGTTATATGTAACATTGAAAAAATGATTAGTTGAACAAATCCATCATTTTGATTCACTCCTAACAAAAAAATTTGTTTTAGCCCAAAAGTGAACTTGATTGTATTTTTTTGGTAAAATATTGAGAAATGATATGATGATTAAATTTAAGTTTAAGTTATAATTTGTATAAATATGCTTAACTCTTTGCATATACATATTCAAAAGGTAAAGTATTTTTATTTTATTTTTTGCGGAAAAAGGGATCATCTCCGGCAAATGTATAAATCACAAAAAAAATAAAAAGTAAAAAATAAAAGACTTATAATAACATACTCAAATAATCTAGTCCAAATGACATACTCAAAACATGCGTAATAGCAAAACAAGCCTATAAGTGCCTATACATATATATGCTAAGAAACAAAAAAACAATAGCTACAAACCCAAAACAATGGCTATAAATCAAATGGTTATAAAACTTCAAAGTGTGTTTAGTCTTCCTGCCCACAATAATTCCACGAAAAATCAATATAGATCTTCCTATCTGACGTGTCAAAACTATATCACTATATATCCTGCACAAATAATTACCCGGTATCTGAAATTACTAGTATCTAGACCACCAGCAGATTTCTATCCCACAAAGAACATATAGTAGAACATATATGTATCATATTATTGTTTCAAAACTATAACTTCAAATATCTAAAGAGCAAAAAATAGTTACTATAAAAAAACACTTATATACATATCATAGTAAAACCTTCTCATTTTCACCCATCATGTACGCTTACACCACTGAAATTAAAGTGTCCATATAAAACAGTTTAAACTTTTATTGTGTTGTTGCTCAAGGTTTAACCTGGAAGTTAATCTTAATAGCTTTCTAAGATCAAATAATGTTAAAATCTTAGTTTCATTGTTATTTTGAATCTAATCAAGCTGTCAAATAAGTTCTCCTATCCTACAAGTTGGTATTCCTTCAAGTGTCACCAAGATTCATAGAACCAACGGATTTATGCTAAAATGAGTTATCTTTTAAGTATTTCGTTGAGACATTTTATCTGACGGCTTATTTGCATATTACAACTGACTTGTTTAAACGAATAAACTTATATGCAAATGAGCTCGAATAAAGAAACGCAATACCTTCACATTATAGTTTTTAATTACATCAGTAATTATAAAAAGAAAAATGATTGTTGTGCCTACAAATGTACCTAATGATTTAATTGGTTCATTTAAAAAAATGATTAGCGGGAATTTGGAGAGAGAAAGTACATAATACTCTTATAAAAAAACCATGTATTATGATGTCACAATGGTTGCACCTCAACATAATCTAAAATTGATAAATAATAAATAACAGCATCTTCAACGCAGAGGAAAAAAATTCTTGCACTTTCAAAATCAAGAGAAAATAAGACGAGAAAATTCCCTAAATTGCCCAAAATCAAAAGGGTGATCCACCTTCATTTTTGTAACTACAAAATAATTGTTTTCATATCCGGTGCAACACGCGGGCCAATAAACTTGATATTTGTATATGGTTATCTTATGTGTTAATTTTTGGTATTAATTTGTGGCAAACATATCATTCTATCAATTGCTAATGGTCTTCAAGTGATGTTCAGTGCAGGTTTATTACAGGGGTTAATCATGGACAAAGCATAATTGATTTAAAGTTCCAAGAAGCTCATTTCTGCTGAAGCTCTTCTCATTTCTGATGATGAGTCATTTATAGCCGTTAGAGGGGTCTTTGTGTATCTTAATCTCCTATTTAATAAGTCCCTTAATCTAGGGTTAGATGCAACTGTGTGTGCAGTCATTGTCTCACATTCTCTTCTTTCGATCATTACATTGATCTTGTCTTCTTATTTGTATTTGTATGATTATTGTCTCATTGACATTAATCTAACCTTGTAACACTTTGGATACTATTGTTGATTTAATCTAAGCCGACTATTGAGGCTTAGATTTGAATAAAGGTTCTATTGTTCATCTTGTGTTGCCGATACTTTCATACATGGTATCGAAGCTTAAGGCTCATTATCATTATTGATTCACCATCCAAGGGTTTCTTCATAGAAACTTGGGACATCTCTTCAAAGAACAAGTTGGTGGTTTGGGGTTATTGCTATTGGCATAATTCACAATTAGTTATTTCTTATTGTGATTTGTTCTTTCCACGCATATTGCTTTGTAAGTCTAAGTCTAATCTTTTCTCTTCAAACATACAATACTTAAGTCTTTGTGGTGCAAACGGGTAGACTAACATCTTGATCTCGCCACCTCGAGTGGTATGAATACCGCTCAGCTTACCCAGGTCCACAGGCTTGGTGCTTGTTGTTTCTTAATTACAAAGTCTTATTTATTTCTTTATTTGTCTATCTGCTTTTTTATCTCATCTATTATGTCTTTATTGTTTGCATTATGGATGTTGTGATGATAATATTGGTGGGGGTGGTGGTGGTTCCTCCACCGAGAAAAGCTTATCCTTTGGTGATGCTTTGTATTTACACCCCAATAACACCAATGGTACTCCCATTATTTCTATCAAACTCACTGGAACTGAAAATTATAAAATATGGAATATGGCCATGACTTTTGCCTTAAGAAATCATAATAAGTTAGGGTTTATTGATGGTACTTGCATAAGAGATGACTCAAACCATAGTCTTGCTAATCAGTGGGACACTTGTAACTCTGTTGTGGTTACCGGATTCTTAACTCTCTCGATCCCCGAATTATTTCTTTGGTGCTATTTATGCTAAAGCGCTTATGAAATGTGGAATGATCTTAAAGATACTTATGATAAGGTTGATGGTTCAGCTATTTTTAACTTGCATAAAAATATAAACTCTCTTAGTCAAGATGGGTCTTCTCTTGCTGATTATTACAACAACCTTAACTCTTTATGGAAACAATTTGATTGTATGATTAGCTTGCCTCCATGCACTTGTGAGGCTGCAAAACATTTTGAAAAACACAATCAGCTAATCAAATTGATGCAATTTCTTATGGGTCTTGATGACACTTATGTTCCTATCAGAAGTAATATTTTAACCGAGACCCTTTGCCTAATGTCAAAACCGCTTTCTATTGTCTCCGGAGAAGAATCTCACATAAATGTGTCATCCGGGAATAGTTCGCTAAACCCAATGCCACCGCTTTTGTTGCAAAACTTTTGATAATGGAAAATGTTTTGATAACAAAAAGGATCTAACAATTTTAATAAAGGTTCTTGTTTTAATCTTCGGCAACATCTCTAATAACAGAGGACCAAACATGAATCTCAAATGTACCAACTTCAAAAACCCGGTCACACTATTGATAGATGTTATGATCTTGTTGGATATCCTGCTTTGGATATGTTAAAAGAACTTTAATACTAAACCTTTCACCAAGAATAATGTTTCCACTAATACTAATCATATCACTGATAATAGAGCTAGCAACTCTCCTGTCTCTTTGTCTAATGAACAACTCTCCAGACTCATGAGTCTTCTTAATGACAACAATGTGTCTTCTGCTAATGTCAACATGGCAGGTAAAACTTTTTCAGGAACCTTCTTTAATGGCAGTGTCAAGTTTAACATAAACTTCAACAAATTTTTTAACAACAACACAAAAGCCTTATCTGGAAACATCGGTCTTGGTTGGATTGTTGACTCTGGTGCAAATCAGCACATGACTATATCTGCCAAATTTTTAATTAATGTGTTGACATTTCAAATCTTGGTCTAACTGTTGGACATCCCAATGGTACTCAGGCCCTAATTACTAAAATTGGTGACTTAAAGGTCAATAATGACCTAACTCTTTTGATGTTCGTTGTTCCTAAATACATTGTCATCTGTTGTCTGCTCATAAGATTGCTAGAGACAATAAGATGTTTGTTGGGTTTAATGAATCTAATATATCACAGTTTACATCAAAAAGGATTGTGGGGATTGGTAAACAATGCAATGGGTTATATATGTTTGACATTAATTCTACATGTAAGATTACTTCTAATAACTGCATTTATGTTTGTCATGTGTCTAGAAATCTCTGGCATCAAAGACTTGGTCATCCCTCTGACAAGTCCTACATATACTTAAATACACTCTTAAACTTGATAGTTCTTCTGAATCTGACCATCTTTGTGATACTTGCAACAAAGCTAAACAAACCAGGGAGCCATTCCCTCTAAGTGAACATAAATCAACTAAAATTGGTCAACTTGTTCATCTAGATGTATGGGGACCATATAAAGTCACTAGCAGAGATGGTTACAAATATTTTTAACTATTGTTGATGACTATTCTAGGGTCAGTGGGTTTATATGCTTAAGGAAAGGATGATGTTTATGTTTCCATTGTCAACTTTACTCATATGCTATCAAATCAATTTGAACACAATGTTAAGATTTTCGAAGTGATAATGGGACATAATTTGTCAATAATAAACTTCAACACTTCTTTCATGAAAAAGGAATTTTACATCAAACCTCTTGTGTTTATACACCACAACAAAATGGTATTGCGAGAAAGAAACATAGGCATCTCCTTAATGTGGCTAGATCCCTTATGTTTGGGGAATTACCTCTATATCTTTTGCTGAATGTGTTCTAACTCGCTTATGTCATAAACAGGTTACCCTCTTGGTTCTGTCTGCAAGTCCTCTTCTCCTCTTATGTATGGGCATGACCCTTCACTCTCTCTCCTTAGAGTCTTTGGCTCGCTTATGCTATGCCACCATTCTCAACATCTCGATAAATTTGGTAGTAGGTCCGAGAAAAGTGTCTTTATTTGTTATTCAAATGAGAAAAAGGTTATAAACTTTCGAGCTTAGAAACAAAAATATCTTTTATTCCGGAGATGTCAAATTTTATGAAACTGTTTTTTCCTTCAAAATGAAAAATACTTTGTCAAAACCTTTTGTTGAAACTTATGTGCCTAAAGATTTAAATCATAAAAATTTCTTTGACTCACAAACAAGTCCCAATGATGAAGGAGAGTGACATCCTATGATGATGGCACGGTGTTGAGTCATCCTACTAGGGATGATGAACTTGTTGCAACGTCTATAGATGATAATACACACCTTGAGGGCACCATATCACATAAATCACATCCTGCCGATGCATCTTCCGATTCTGCGATACATCATCGATTCAAATCGAACTACGAACAAGAAAGAGGCTTGCCGACCATCTTGCTAGAAGGTCAACCAAAGTTTCTAAGTTCCCGGTAATCTTAATGACTTTATTGTAGAAGGAAAGTCAAATATGGTGTTGAAAAGGTTGTTAATTATTCTAACCTAAACAAAGATAATTACTTGCTTTGCTTCTAGTCTTAATAAAAGAATTGAACCTACATTATGAAGAAGCTATCCTTGATAGTAATTGGGTTGATGCCATGAACTCGAAATTGAGGCCTTAAATGAAAATCATGCTTGGGATATAACCGATCTCCCTCTAATAGAACTCCCATTGGTTACAAATGGATTTTTAAAATCAAATATAAAGCCAATGGTGAAGTTGATAAATACAAGGCTAGATTAGTTGTTAAAGGTTACAACCAAAGGAAGGAATAGACTATGATGAAACTTTTTCTCTGTTGTGAAAATGTCTATTGTTAGATGTCTTATTGCCTTAGTGTGGAAAACAAATGGCCTCTTTTCCAACTTGATGTTAACAATGCTTTCTTATATGGAGATCTTGATGAGGATATCTATATGACCATCCCTAAGGGGTTCTCAGTAATGAGAACAATAAGAATAAAGTTTGCAACTTTTCAAGTCTCTATATGGCCTAAAACAAGTTCCCGTGAAATGGAATGAAAACTTGTCGTTGTTTTAAAAGAAAATAACTTTGTTCAATCTATCAATGATCATTCTTTGTTCACCAAAACAGAGAATAACAAGTTTATTGCTCGCTTGTCTATGTGGATGATATTGTCCTTACTTGGAACTGTATTGATGAGATAAACCTATTCAAAGAGTTTCTAAAATCAAAATTTCATATCAAAGACTTGGGAAACTTAAAATATTTCCTTGGCATTGAGGTTTTAAAAGCGGGAATGACATATGTCTCACCCAAAGAAAATATTGTCTTGAACTCCTCAAAGAATTTGGTCTTCTTGGGTGCAAACCCGTGTCCACTCCTATGGAACCCAACTCGTTCTTCCATACATTCCTACTATGATGATCTCTTGCTTGTCAACATCATGGTTATCGGTTACTTGGGAAACTTATTTATCTCACCCATACAAGACCGACATCTCATACTCGGTTCATTGTTCGGCACAATATATGCATTCTCCTTGAAATCTCATCTAGAATGTGCCCTCAATGTTCGAGATATCTAAAAGGAGCTCCGGAAAAGGTCTAAGGTACAATTTCAAAGAACTCGAAAATCATCTTGAAGGATATAGTGATACAGATTGGGCCAAATGCTAGAAAACCATAAATCATCACGAGTTATTGTGTTTTCTTTAATGATTGTTTGATCTCATGGAAAAGTAAAAACAAATCACTCTTTCAAAGTCTTCCACGAAGCGCAGTATAGATCTATGTCTCATGCTGCTGTGAAATTATTTGATTCAAAAATCTTAAAAGATCTAAAAGTTGATATCAATCTTCCTGTTAATCTTTTCTGTGATAACAAATCGCTTTACAACTTCACAATCCTGCTTTTCCATGAAAGGTCAAAACACTTTGAAATTGATGTTCACTTCATCGGGAAAAAATTGCAAGAGGTGTTATAAGTGCCAAAAGATTGGCTCTTCAAACCAAACTCTGAGACATACTTACTAAAAACCTCCTGCTTATCAAAGATAAATTGTGTGAAAAATTGATATTGTTTGATATGTTTGCCCATCGATAAGGGGAATGTTAATTTTGGGTATTAATCTGTGGCAAACATGTCATTCTATCAATTGCTAATGGTCTTCAAGTGATGTTCAAGCGGGCTTATTACATGGGTTAATCATGGACAAAGCATAATTGATTTAAAGTTCCAAGCTCATTTCTGTGAAGCTCTTCTCATTTCTCGATGATGAGTCATTTATAGCCGTTAGAGGGTCTTTGTGTATCTTAATCTCCTATTTAATAAGTCCCTTAATCTAGGGTTAGATGCAACTGTGTGTGCAGTCATTGTCTCACATTATCTTCTTTCTGATCATTACATTGGTCTTGTATTCTCTTTGTATTTGTATGATTATTGTCTCATTGACATTAATCTAACCTTGTAACACTTTGGATACTATTTTTGATTTAATCTAAGCCGACTATTGAGGCTTAGATTTGAATAAAGGTTCTATTGTTCATCTTGTGTTGCTGATACTTTCGTACATTATGTGTTTAACTTATTTTTTTATACCTATGCACTAGAGACATGGTATATGAATCTGATGCGATTAACTTTGATCATGTCCTCCTTTCATGAATACTTAACATAAAACGCAGCAAGATCTAGAATACCCAATCCATCATAATTAAACATGATAACAGTGCATGAATCATAAAAGTGCATTTCTTGATTAAAAAATCCTAAAAGTGCATGAATCATAATAACCCACCTTCCAATTTAACAAAAACCATTTCTTGATTTATTAGTCAAGAAGGTACTGGTAGCTGCTTGTTTTATTAGTCAAAACCTAAAACAGCTTATGTTATTGGCGGGCTAATGAGTCTTTGGGAAGTTTCTTCCATTGTTCTGTTGTTTAACGTTATCTAATAGACATCTTGGACCATTATTCCTTAAATTAAAGTTAATAATGCAATATAAGTCGTGTCTTCCCTCTCCCAAGTTTTCTTCAACAAAGAAAAGCAATACCTTGAGTTAATAAGTTGAGCTATCTTGTAAAGTATTTCATGCTAAAATGATTGTTAATAAATTGAGTTATATTTGTTTATAAAATGGAATATATGAATGTGCTCGATCTTAATTATAAATTTCAGCATTTGTTTGTGTCGAACGTCTGTACTAAAATGCATGATTGAATATATGAATATACATTAATAAAGAAAAGTAAAGATGTAATATACAAGTTAAATGTTTACAAGCTGCATCCTAATCCTAACATTCCCATAGGAGTTATTAAAAATTCATATATTATATAGAAAAGAATTAGTTAGGTAAGAAAAGGAAGGTGTCAAGTTGCTTATATCTTGGACAATTATTCCTTAAATTAAAATTTTTAAAAATGAATAGTATGGCTATCAAAACTTGACTAGCTAGTATGTTCTCACTGAAAAGTCTTGGTCACCATAAAAATTATAAAAATTGTAAGTAATCTGTGGACGCCATTTGCATGTCACGGACGTTAACATGCAAAACTAAGTATAAAAAGCCAATGCATGTTCTTATAATTTTAATTAAACTTTCAAAAATGAAGCCACAACAAGCAATAATTTACTTATCATCTTCCTGTCATATTTCTTTTCTCTTATATGGTCTTGCGATAATATGTCTTACTTCTGCCACTCTCTCCGCTTCCTATAGAGGTAATGAGACTGATTATCACGCGTTGTTGTCATTTAAGTCGATGATCACCCATGATCCATACAATGTTCTAACCTCGTGGAACCATTCCTTTCATTTCTGTGACTGGAGTGGTATTTCATGTGGAAAGCGGCACAAACGAGTGACTGTCTTACGACTGGTTTCACAAGGCTTAGAAGGCTCACTGTCTCCTCATGTAGGAAACCTCAGCTTCCTCAGTCACCTTTCTCTCAGTAACAACAGCTTTCAAGGAACCATTCCTCATGAACTTGGTCGTCTATCTAGGTTACGTGGTCTTTATCTTCCTCTAAACAAATTTAATGGAGTCATTCCAACAAACTTGTCTGGCTGTTCTAACCTCGTAGCCCTTAGCCTTGCTTTTAATAAACTAGCTGGAAATATACCCAAGGAGATGAGTTTACTCTTGAAACTTTCTATTCTTACAATTGGTGAAAATAACTTAACAGGTGGAATCCCACCTTTCTTGGGAATTTACATCAATGGAACTGTTCTCTGCTACCGGGAACCCGTTTGGTGGGAGCATTCCAGATACCTTGGGTCAATGGAAAAGCTTGACGTTCTTTGGGTCCGGTGAGTGCAACTTATATGGGAGCATCCCTCATTCCATTTTCAACCTCTCACTTCTAGTTAATTTTTCCTTATCTGGTAATCACCTCACTGGTAGTCTTCCTTCAGAAATTGGTAATCAGCTCACAAATCTTGAGATCCTTCAGTTATGGGGTAACGAACTCACCGGAGTTCTTCCACCTTCTCTTTCTAATTGTTCTAAATTAGGTATTCTTGATATGAGAAACAACAATTTTAGTGGGAAGTTGAAAATCGATTTTTCAAAACTGAGAGTTCTTAATTCAATTATACTACAGAATAACAACTTCCATGGACGCGGAGAAGCCGATGACATGAGGTTTATTGATTCTTTGAAAAACTGTACCAGATTAGTACAGTTGGAACTTATGAATTGCAACCTTATAGGAGTGCTTCCGATATCAATAGGTAATCTTACTGATCAACTTAGCTATTTAAGTTTAGTAGACAATCAATTATTTGGAAACCTCCCTTCAAGTATAGGTAGTCTAGTTGGCTTGACCTTTTTAGCTTTAGGACCTAATCGATTTAAAGGAAAAATCCTGACTACCATTGGTAAACTTCAAAAGCTACAAGTTCTTGGTCTAGATAGCAATCAGTTTTCAGGACCTATCCCGGATGCCATTGGGAACTTATCATTGTTGAATAAACTTTATTTATATTCCAACAAATTAGAAGGCCATATTCCATCAAGCCTTGGGAATTGTAAAGAACTTAATGTGATAAACCTTGGAGACAATAGACTCGGTGGTAAAATACCCAAGCAACTTTTTCACCTTCCATCACTAACTATTGGTTTATATCTTTCATACAACAACTTGTCTGGTTCAATTCCATCAGAGATTAAGGGCCTCAAGATGATGAACGGGCTTGATTTATCTTACAATAATCTATCAGGCTCCATTACTAGTAGCCTTGGTGAGTGCATTAGCCTTACAACATTAAAACTAAGAGGCAACAGATTTCAAGGTTTAATACCATCTTCATTAAGTTCATTGGGAGGATTGGGGGTACTCTACATTTCTCAAAATAATTTATCAGGCAAAATTCCCCAATTTTTAGAAAAATGGAAATCATTAGAATATTTGAACCTTTCCTTTAATGATCTTGATGGTGAAGTACCGGTTGTTGGAGTTTTTGCAAATGCAAGCAAATTTTCGATTTTGGGAAACAATAGGCTTTGTGGTGGTTTGGTTACACTTGAGTTACCCAAATGCAAGGAGACGGGTAGTAAGAGAAAAAAGTTTCCTTTCTTCATACTAGTCATTGTGATTGCACCGACGTTGGTCGTCGTATTATGTTGTATATATCTTTTGTGTAAGAAGAAACGCAATAGTCAACCATTTCAATCATCAGGGAGTGAACGGTTCATGAAAGTTTCATACAGTCAACTTCTCAAAGCTACTGATGGCTTCTCTGTAGCAAATTTGATTGGCAAGGGTGGGTTTAGCTATGTTTATAAAGGGATCCTCGATTCCAATGATGACAAATCTGTTGCAATCAAAGTTCTACATCTTCAAAATCGAGGAGCTCAGAAAAGTTTTGTAGCAGAATGTGAAGCTTGGCGGAATATTCGACACCGTAATCTGTTGAAGATAATAACTTCATGTTCGAGTACTGATTACCAAGGCAATGATTTTAAAGCACTAGTTTACGAGTTTATGCCCAATGGAAGTGTAAACGATTGGCTTCATTCAAGTGCATATACATCGAAACTCAACCTTCTTCAAAGAATAAATATTCTTAGAGATGTTGCCATAGCACTTGATTATATTCATAATCGCTGCCAAACAATGATTGTTCACGGTGACTTGAAGCCAAGTAACATTCTACTTGATGATGATATGGTGGCTCATGTTGGAGACTTTGGTTTAGCTCGACTACTTGGTACAGACTTAAACCAAAACAGCTCAACCGGGGTTAAAGGAACAATTGGTTATGCACCTCCAGGTAATTCCACTTTTACTCCATGATGCTTATATGTATTTACAAGTTAAAGTTTGTAAATTAATTAATTGAAATTCATTTGTAGAGTATGGTATCGGGAGCGAGATGACAAGTTGTGGGGACGTCTACAGTTTTGGAATATTATTACTAGAGGTGATGACTGGGAAAAAGCCGATAGACGACATGTTTATTGAAGGTCTTAGCCTTCATAAATTTGCTTACATGGCATTACCAGATCATGTAATTGATGTTATTGATAATGATGCAATTGTGTTGCAAAGTACGGAAGCGAATGCAAAGAAAGTGGAAGAATGTTTGGCTGCAACTATCAAGATTGGAGTATCGTGCTCTGTGGATTCACCACCACAACGGATGAAAATAGAAATTGTTGTCAATGAGTTGCAGCGTATTCTCGACGTGCTTCACAATATATAAGGTACTCTGTTCTATCCTTTTGCAGAATATGATTTTAAATGAGTTTGTTTATAAACAATCACTAAATTGGTTTTATTTTTGAACGCTTTCAGGTCTAGTACCAAGCCTTCTTTGTGAAATTTGAAAGTAAGTGCAGCAAGGAGCAGTGCATGTCGTAGTTACATAAATGTTACTTTGTCAAATATGTATGTAAGTGTGTTTTAAATTTCTTGTTGCATAAGTACTGTAAGAGATGTAAGAGTGCATTTACACTCCTGGATAACTTAGCATATGTATCAAAAGTATGCTTATTTTTCCTCAGTCCAATTTCTGTAAAATTGAAAAATCGGGGGCAAAGTATGCTGGTTACATCTGTCAAACGTGTTTCACTGTTTCATTAGGCATAATGAATTTTGTTGAAAGTTGTAGTCAGATTACTATTAGGTATTTGTAGTTTGTTTACTATTTGGCCCGGTACCTGTTACCGTCCTTTTACAGAAAACGCGTACAAAAAAGAAATGCTTCGACAACTCCATCCTAGAAAGTCGTCAAAAATTGAAAATTTACTTGATTTCGAGTTCATGGATCCGCCACCTAGACTTAATGATCTTAACTAAATGTCTACCTGTATCAACTATGGATTATGGGCTTAAAATGACTGAGTTTCCATTGGACCCACAGCTCGCTAAACTGCTTTTAACATGTGAAGAATTTAGTTGTGTAAACGAAGTTTTAACGATTGTATTTATGATCTCAGTCCCGTCTGTATTCTTTAGTTCGTAAGCCCAGACCAAAAAAAAAAAAGCGATGATGCACATGTAAAGTTAACAAATACTATGAAGACGGGTGTAGCACTCATTAGTTACAAGTGAAAGCTCTCCGAAAGGCTCGGGAAGTGAGTTCTCAGTTACTCAACATCTTGAGAAAGCTCATGATCCGGCTGACATCATGTGGGTCGAATTGGAACGTCATCAGAAATGCGATATGCTCAGTTACTTCCATAACGCTGCAAAACCTAAAGGGATCATGAATACGTAAGTATTAGGAACCGGATGCCGTGTCATTTGCACCGGACCTCAGCTTTATGTTGCAACATCTTGGATGTTATGATTGCTCTTTGAATAAATATTCATAAGGGTGGGAAAATGGGCGTGTTTGGCGGCTTTTGTAACGGGTCAAAACGTGAACATTTTTTGTAAGGATCAGGCTGGCCCGGAATGTTTTTTTCCCAGTTTTATAATAATCCCCTATAGGTGTTATTGTGCTAAATATGATTACAAAAGCAATGTTTTGGTTTTTGCTATAAGCATGCGTGATATTATATAAGTTCTTTTGGTCACACATTCAAACTCGAAAAATCATCTCGCACACAACTCAACGATTAGACATAGACCAACAATCGCTAACTGGATGAAAATGTAGCTGTTGAATATGGCTCATATATGAATAAAGGGTAACATTCAATGAATCTATGCAAGTTGATGAAATCTTAATAAAGATATCAAATCTTTAGCAAGATATGGAAAATTCAGTGAATATGCCAAATGGTTTTTGAGCCTATAAATAGAGCTCATTCGTTAGAAGCAATGTACACCAAAACACACATACAAGCAATCTTGTAGTGTTCTATCTTCCTTTCTTTTGTACTAGTAGGTTTCTAGTTTTGCAATATGTTTCTTTGATTGAGAAATATATAAGAATGTTTGGTGTTCCATTCTCTTGTTCATTTCATAGAGTCTTAATTTTCAATAAGCTAGTTTGAGGTATACTTGTAGTGTTGAAAGATTCACACTCTTTACCTAGTCGGTGGGATATTATCGCGGTTATTCCACAACAAGTGGTATCGAGAGCGAGGTTATTCTTAGTATGCTCTGTGGTTGCAATTAAATTTGATCCTCCATATCGAAAAAGAATTTCGTTGGTTTTTTGTTGAAGCTATTGAAAATTAATTTGTACACGAAATGGTGGATGGCATAATTGACAAACCTTCCACATCGGTGGATCCAACATCTCAAGTTGGGCTAGACCGGTCTTGACGAATGCAAGATTGGCGGTGGAGGTTTTGATGGCACGAGCCATTTCGGTATGTGGCAAAGTGAGGTTCTAGACGTTCTTTTCAAAGGTCTAGACATTGCCGTTGAAGAAAGTAAACCGAGGATGTAGAAGAGAGGAATTGGTTAACCATCAATCGGTTAGCTTGTGGTACGGTTCGTTCATGTCTTTCGAGAGAGCAACGATATGCTTTCTCAAAAGAAACATCCGCCTATAAACTATGGGTGGCGTTGGAAGAAATTTCGAAGAAAATTGTCGAATAAGCTCTTTATGAAGAAGCGACTCTTTCGCTTCACTTATGTACCCGGTACCACGATGAATGATCACATTACCAGTTTTAACCAACTGGTAACCGATTTGATGAATATGGATGAGGTGTTCAAAGACCAGGATCTAGCATTGATACTGTTGGGATCGCTTCCGGAGGAGTACGAGTTGCTTGAAACAACTCTACTTAATGGAAAGGATGATGTGTCTCTTAGTGAAGTTTGTGCCGCCTTGTATAGTAAAGAACTGAGAAGGAAGGACAAGCAGATTAGTTCAAGTGGAGACGCAGAGGTTTTGCTGGTCAGAGGTCGTTCGCAGAAGAAGGGCACCGATAAGAGATGGAGATCCAAGTCGAGGCAAAGACTAAGCAAAGATGAATGTGCTTTTTGTCATGAAAAAGGCCATTGGAAGAGAGATTGTCCAAAGTTGAAAACCAAGGACAATCATTACAATGGGAAAGCTGTAGATGAGGCGAATGTCACCAAGTGTGATGATGAAGAATCAGATCTCTCACTTGCAACGTCGTCAACAAAGAATACTTCTGATGTATGGCTATTAGATTCCGCATGTAGCCATCATATTACACCACATCGAGAGTGGTTTAGTAATTTTGAAGAACATGAGGAAGTTGTTTATACGGCAGACGAAACTCCCCTCACTACACATGGGATTGGTTCCGTTCGATTGCAGAATGAAGACGGAACAATTGTGACCTTGAAAGGTGTTCGTTATTCGCCAAAGTTGAAAAAGAATCTCATTTCTGTTGGTACGTTAGAATCTAAAGGATTCGAAGTAAGAGCAAAGGATGGGGTTATGAAGATCATCTCTGGCGTACTTGTAGTAATGAAGGGTATTCGTAAAATAAACAACACATATCACTACAAGGGTAGAACAGTTGTTGGAACTGTAGCAGCTGTTACCGATGGTGATAGAAATTCAGAAGCTGTGAAGCTATGGCATATGCGCTTAGGACATGCAGGAGAAAAATCCTTGAATTTGCTCATAAAGCAAGGAGTATTGGAAGGAGTTAGTTCCTGTAAGTTGGATCTCTGTGAGCATTGCATCAACGGGAAGACAACAAGGGTGAAATTTGGGACAGCTATCCACAAGACACAAGGTATCTTGGATTATGTCCACTCGACGTATGGGGTCCCTCAAAGACAAGATCTTTAGGAGGAAGACACTACTATGTGACCTTTGTTGATGACTTTTCCCGAAGAGTTTGGGTACACATTGAAGACAAAGGATGAAGTGCTAGGAGTGTTCATCAAGTGGAAAAAGATGATGGAAACTCAGACGTGCAGAAAGATCAAACATCTCCGAACAGATAACGGCGGAGAGTATAAAAATGATCAGTTCACAAAATTTTGTGAAGACGAAGGCATTGTCAGACACTTCACTGTCAGGCATACACCACAACAGAACGGGGTGGCAGAACGCATGAACCGAACTTTGCTGGAGAAAGTTCGGTGTATGTTATCCAATGCTGGGTTGGGTAAAGAATTTTGGGCTGAAGCTGTGACGTATGCGTGTCACCTCGTTAATCGTTTGCCATCTACTGCTATTGATGGGAAAACACCATTTGAGAAATGGTATGGAAAACCTGCTACAGATTATGATTCCTTGCATGTGTTTGGTTCCGCTGCATATTATCATGTGAAGGAATCAAAGTTGGATCCCAGGGCAAAGAAAGCATTATTCATGGGGATTACCTCTGGAATCAAAGGATATCGTCTATGGTGTCTAGAGACGAAGAAAACGATCTTTAGCAGGGATGTCACCTTTAATGAATCTACCATGTTGAAGAAGGTGAATGCTAAGCAGTTAGATGGAACTCCCAAAAAGGTGGAGTTTGAAAGAACAATTGTACCAGATGATAGAGAAACAGTTGATGATTCTCCTGTGGTAGAAGGAGATTATGAAGAAGAGGAGGTTCAAACCGAAGAACCTCCACAGCAACAATATGAATCAATTGCTACCAGCAAGCCCAAGAGAAACACTAAAAGGCCTGCTCGCCTTAATGATACGGTGGCTTGTGCATCTTCAATTGCAGCTGATGATGTTCCTACTACTTACTCTGAAGCGGTTCGAGACTCAGAGAGCAAGAAGTGGAGGATTGCCATGAGCGAGGAAATGCAGTCTCTTGAGAAGAATCGACATGGAGTTAACCAACCTCCCAAAGGGAAGAAGGCAATTGGATGCAAATGGGTGTATGCAAAGAAAGAAGGATTTCCTAGCTGGATGATGTTCGCTACAAAGCAAGATTGGTAGCTAAAGGCTATGCTCGAAAGAGGAATTGATTATAATGAAGTTTTTCTCCATGGTAAAGCATTCCTCTATTAGAATTTTGTTGGCTTTGGTAGCACAGTTGGATTTGGAACTAGTTCGGATGGATGTGAAGACGCATTTCTACATGGAGACTTGGAAGAGAAATCTATATGGTTCAACGGAAGGATTCAAAGTTCTTGGAAAAGAGCATGAAGTATGTAAGCTTCATAAATCGTTGTATGGATTGAAGCAATCCCAAGACAAAGGGTACAAGCGATTTGATAAGTTTATGATGAAGTCGAAGTACACAAGAAGCAAATATGACCATTGTGTCTATTTGAAAAGCTACAAGATGGGTCCTTCAGATATCTTCTTCTATATGTAGATGATATGTTGATAGCTTCTCAAAGTCTAGACGAGATTGAAAAGTTAAAGACTCGGTTGAAAAGCGAATTTGAGATGAAGGATCTTGGTGAAGCAAAGATGATTCTCGGCATGGAGATAGTCGAGACGTAAAATTGAGGAAGCTCGTTTGACTCGTAAACAATATCCGAGAAGGATTCTAAAGCGTTTTAGGTTTGACAAGCAAACAAAACGAGTTAGTACTCCACTCGCTTCTCAATTTAAGATCAGTGCTGCTATGTCACCGAAAAATGATGCAGAGAGGGCGTACATGGAGAAAGTGCCTTATGCAAATGCTGTCGGTAGCTTAATGTATGCTATGATATGTACTCGACCAGATATTAGTCATGTTGTTGGGATGGTGAGCAGGTATATGCATAACCCTGGAAAAGGACATTGGCAAGCTGTGAAATGGATATTACGGTACATCCATAACACGGTTGATGTAGGGTTAGTATTTGAGCATGGAAGTAGTCAGTGGGTAGCGGGATATTGCGATTCTGACTATGCTGGAGATTTAGACAAGCGAAGATCTACTACAGGCTATGTTTTTACTCTGGCAAAAGCTCCAATTAGTTGGAAGTCAACCTTACGATCAACTCTTGCTTTGTCAACTACGGGCGAGTATATGGCGATTACAGAGGCTGTAAAGGAGGCAATTTGGCTTCAAGGGTTGCTCAGTGAACTTGGAATCAATCAGAACTTTGTCACGATGCATTCTGACAGTCAGAGTGCAATTCACTTAGCGAAGAATCAAGTTTATCACGCAAGGATGAAGCACATTGATGTTCGGTATCATTTCATAAGAGAGATACTGGAAGAAGGTGGAGTCAGAATCCAGAAGATCCATACTTCTAAGAATCCCGCAGATATGCTAACTAAAGTATTAGCCGGGATCAAGTTCAGTTACTGTTTGGACTTGATCAATGTAGTGAAAAGTTGAAGATTGGTTTGAAGACTCCACCAACGATAGTTTATGAGCCAAGGTGGAGATTTGTTGAATATGGCTCATATATGAATAAAGGGTAACATTCAATGAATCTATGCAAGTTGATGAAATCTTAATAAAGATATCAAATCTTTAGCAAGATTTGGAAAATTAGTTAATATGCAAGTTGCTGATTTTTCAACTTGATGTGCAACTTGAGATGGTTTTTGAGCCTATAAATAGAGCTCATTCGTTAGAAGCAATGTACACCAAAACACACATACAAGCAATCTTGTAGTGTTCTATCTTCCTTTCTTTTGTACTAGTAGGTTTCTAGTTTTGCAATATGTTTCTTTGATTGAGAAATATATAAGAATGTTTGGTGTTCATTTCATTCTCTTGTTCATTTCATAGCGGTTATTCCACAACAATGTCTTAATTTTCAATAAGCTAATGTTGTGTGGAGGTATATCTTGTGGTGTTGAAAGATTCACACTGTCTTTACCTAGTCTTCATCTATGGTGGGATATTATCGCGGTTATTCCATTTCACAACAAAATAATTAACATAGTTACTTTTACATTTCCTAGTTTCTGCTTTTTTCTCATCATAATCCAAGTTATTTCATCATGTAAAAGTTCACTAGCTCCCCCTAGACAACCATAGAAACAACCAACGACAATTGCACAAAAGACCATCTTTGTTCAATTATCGAAAGTGTAACTTCAAAACAACACTTCACTTCCACCTAATGCATATTCCGGAAGCCCAAATTCTAATTTCAATCAAACATTATGTATCTTTGTGAATGGGCATCTATGCTCTTATCACTTATATTACGATTATTAGCATGAAACACCAAGACTAGGATTTTGAAGAAAATGATAATTCTTAAGAAAATGTCAATATCGGAGGTTACAAAACAACCAAAAATCATCAATAATACAGTCATAAAAGTCATCATTTTAACGACACACATGTTTGTATTTTGTACACAAAAACACTATATTTACCCAAGAAAAAAACATGGGGCCTCTACAAAACAAGTTAAAGAACGAAAAAACCCTAATGCAATGTGCAATCAAGAAATAGAAGCATATTAGTCATGACTTAGAGAAATGGCACTTTGTTCATAGCAAAGAAGAGTCCTTCTAGATTTCAAATCGCTTAAATTATAAACTTTTAAGTCACATGTGTTGAAGGCATCATACCAAATTGTAACCTAATGAACAATGTGTCATATAATCAACACAGTTGTAACCTAAATACACTACTCATGAGCCCCAAACACAGAATACACCTCTTTAGGCACTAGGATAATTGCAGTACCTTTAAATATTTGAATGATCAAACTTTAAAATTATGATCATCATTCACATGTTCATTATAAAAGCATAATAGTCCGTATCAAGACTATGGTTTATTGGCAGTGATGAGTGACCTCTATCATTTTCGCATTCAACTTATTATGCAATGTGGAAATGTAGTGGTCCTTCGATCTATGGGATGGCAACTGGTCGGTATGTCGGGATTGCATTTCCATTCCGTCCCCTATTCCAAGTCCACTTCCCATCCCCATCTCCATTGGAAATAGTTTTGCTTCCCATCCCCATCGAGTATCGGGGATCCACGTCGATATCGGGATTTTAAGTTTCTTAAAATCAACCGACATTTTATCTTTACATGTCTACGTACATATAAGTCGATATCAAATGAGCTCATAAGCATACATATAAGCCTACACAAACACCCCTAAGATTAGCCATGTGTATCCCCGACCAAGAATTTGCGTGTACCTCAACACTAGCATCAATCAGTAAACACGCACTAATTTGAAACAATGAAACCATAACTTTAAAAATGCATATCAATTTCTATATATTAAAAGTGACATCCGTGGGAGAGATGTTAACAACTTAACGCATACAAACACACACATATCGTTAGCTTAATTTTTATAAACACACATACAAACATTAATCATTATACAAACACGCTACAGTAGATATCATTCTAGTCTAGAGACATAATTAATGCTTAAAGTTGTAGTTGTAACATCCGAATCCTAAATTTATTCACTTCATTTGAGCGGACAAACGGGTATTAAACCGGGATAGTTGCACGTCACTTATTGTAAAATACTAACAAGCTACAAACATCAAACGCAATCTCAAATCCATATCCTAACAACTGACCAACAAAATCAAGGAAACTCGAATCCAATTCAAATCCTATATAAAAACATCCAAACTCAAAATCTCGAAACCGAAAAGCTAAACATCATACCTCAACAATCCAAGCTAAACCTGGTTCATATCCTATATTCATACCACATTTACTCAAAACTCCATAATTCACCCCATTTAATCACACAACAAGCATCCAACGAGGGTAGTACGTTACACCATCACTTATCGTCAAATACTAACAAGCGGTAAGCATCAAAAGCAATCTTAAATCCATATAAAAACAACACAAATCTTAAAAAACTTTCATAGGCTTAGCAACATACCAAAACCCGAAAATCAATCAATTAACAATTAAAGCTTCAAAATCTAAGCTCCCAACAACATCAACAAATCTCACAATTATCTAAACATCAATTAAACCAAAATCTAAAAAATAATCAACCTAAACATAAATTATAGTATTTTCTTCTACAAACAATCATAAGAACCTTTTCATCAAACATCTCGTGAACACTCAGTGTAAAATGAGCTAATCTATGGTTTTTCACGTGTTGTCAAATAATAACAAGCTACAAACATCAAAAGCAATCTCAAATCCTTATCCTAACAACTAACCAACAAAATCTCGAAAACCTGAATCCAATCCAAATCCAATCAAAAAAAGCATCCATGCTCAAAATATCGATACCGAAAACCTAAACATCATAATTCATACCATTACAACACACAACATACGCATCCAACAAGGGCACTTATCATCAAATGCTAACAAGCGGTAAGCATCAAAAGCAATCTTAAATCCATATAATAACAACTCAAATCTTAAAAAACATTCATAGAATTAGCAAAATCTCGAAAACCAAAACCCGATACATTAATCAGTTAACAATTAAAGCTAATAAAGCTGAGCTCGCAATAACATCAACAAATTACACCATTATCTAAACATCAATTACAACAAAATCTAAAAAATAATCAACCTAATCATAAATTCTAGCTTTTTCTTCTACAAACAATCGTAAGAACCTTTTCAACAAACATCTAGTCAATACTCGGTGTAAAATGAGCTAATTTATGGGTTTTCAAGTATGTATACCTATCAAGAACACACATACTTAACAAAGATAACGCCTTTAGATATGTCGTTCTTATCTCTAGGCAGAACAAGGCTACATACATTATATTGGCTTCAATCATGCCCAAAGGATACTAAGATGATGTAATGTATCAGGATAACCTTATGCTTAACTTATGCATTTACTCATTATCGAAAAAACCCTGTTCCCCCAAATAACTAATAAGCACTTTGGCATAAGCTTACCCAGCCTGTAAGTACTTTATATAAGCTTAACCAAACACCCCCTAAATCACATATTCCCATGACAGTTATCTCTCTCACCAAATCAAATAAGCACAAATTAATTAAAGAATTATGCAACAAATATCAAAATTAAAAAAAAAAAAAAAAAAAAAAAAAACGAGTTGCAACGAATCAAACGTTTTTGGTTTGTTGGGTATCTCACATCACCTGAATCAAACGTTTTGACTACCAAACAAATCTCTCATATCTTTTGAAGTTAAATTAGAGGGTTCTTGTTTCCTTGGTGTTAGAGCGCATGGTGGTGGGCTGCGGTGGTTGTTAGAAAGTGTTTTCAGAAACTGTATTTTGTTAGTAGAGTAAATTGCATTTTGGTCCCTAAGGTTTGTTTAAATTGCAGGTTTGGTCTCAAAGGTTTTGAAAGTATAACAATGGTCTCCATTTTGATTTGTTTGCATGTTTGGCCCTAATCAACATCAGATAACTAAAATACCCTCGTCTTCTTCTTTTTCTATTTTCTTTTTAGTTTTCTTACATAAATGGTCCTTGTGTTGTGCCAAGTTATACAAATTTAGTCCCGATTTTATTTTTTAATTATTTATTTAACTATTAACTTAATATTAGTATTATTTTTTTAATTCAAAGATATTCCAAAAATATTCAAAAAATACTCAAAGATATTCACCTGTTTTTATATGTTTTCCTACGTTTTATCCGTTTTATACATTTCCGTCCGTTTTTATAAGTTTTTCTTACGTTGTTATACGTATTTATACACTTCGTCCGTTTATATACATTTTTCTTATGTTTTCATTTGTATTTATCCGTTTTATACGTTTGTTACGTTTTTCCCGTTTTTTACGTTTTCATCCGTTTTTATACGTTCTCATTAGTTTTTATTTGTTTTCGTCCGTTTTTATACGTATTTCATACGTTTTAATCCGGTTTATACGTTTCCGTTCGTTTTTATTTGTTTTGTCCATTTTATATTCGCTTCGTTTCATCGTTTTATTCATTTTATCGTTTTCATTCATTATTACATGATTTTATCGTTTTCATTTTTATACGTTTTCATCATTTTATACGGACGAAACGTATTAAACGCATGGCGATAAAACGTATTAAAAGCGGATAAAAAACATATAAAACCGTATAAAATGGATAAAAACATATGAAAACGTAAGAAAAACGTACAAAAAATGAACGAAAACGTATTAAAATGGACAAAAAAGTATAAAAACGAATGAAAATGTAAGAAAAATGTACAAAAGCGAGCGAAAATGAATAAAAGCGGACGAAAACGTATAAAAACAGATGGAAACATATAAAAACGGATGAAAACGTATAAAAACGGATGAAAACGAATGAAAACGTATAAAAATGGATGAAAACCTATAAAAACAAATGAAAACGGATAAAAACGAAAGAAAACCAGACGAAAATGAAAGAAAAACGGACGTGTAAAAATAGACGAAAACGTATAAAAATGTAAGAAAACGTATTCATAATTCTATAGAAAAATATTCAAAACCGAGGCACCATGACCATAGATGATGGAATAGCTAAGCAAACGTATTATCATAAACCGAGAGGAAAAGTGTTGGAGTTTATGGAAGATTTGGAGTTTATGGATGAAGAAAAAGATGTATTGACGTGTTTTGAGATTGGTCGTGATGACCAAGGTAGGGCAATGTTTGGTCCAATTCTTCCACCCTATTTTGACTTGGAATATGAAATGGAAATGGCTTTAGCAATCGAAGCATTTATAATCCTTTTAAAATGTTCTTGTGTTTAAAAACTCACAGATTTTCTCGAGCTTTGCCCGTGCAATTAAAGAATTTGGAATGGGGGCCATGGTGCAAGTGTTTACAAGAAGGAAGAAAAAGGCGGAGAATGGCACGAAGTTTGATATTGTGTGCCGAATGGAAGAAGCTTTGCAAGGAAGTTCAAAACGCATGTAACTACCCGTGAACTATCGGAAAGTTTCAAAGTGAAGACATTTTGAAGCATGAGTACTTTGAAGGATGAAGAGGAATGGTTTGCGGTTTGTCCTAAGACATTTTGGTATTAAGTTTTAATGATGATGAGTTTATGATTAAGTTTGATTTGGTAGTTAGAGATTGTTAGTTTTGGAATTTACAATTGGTTGGCTAAATGTTGTGTGGATATTTTATTAATTTTTGAGTAAAAATAATTTTTACTTGGTAGGTAAAGTAACCAAGTGAAGTAAGAAGTTAAGTTTTTCTGCAAAAATGCAAACTGAATTGGTTGTGCTTAAGGCTAATCGGTTTTGAGGAGGGTATATGTACCAAAAATTCACCTTTCCAGAAAAAACACACACACACAAATCCTCCAATTGGGTTCCAAAAATTCGACCACTAAGAGTTAATTCAAGGTTCTAGGAGTGTTAAGTGATCATCATGGCTCCAAAGCAAGTAAGCATCTTCAATCAATTAGCTTAATTAAGGTTTAATTTGAGTTTTAATTTGAAATTGCAAGTTAGGTCATGAATTAGGGTTTTGGATAGAATTCAATTAAGCCTACCCAAGATTGTAAATCTCGGGCTACAAAATAATCGGTGATTAGAAGCCACAAGGTCGAGAACAAAACCCATTTCACCAAATCTCTCATTTCTTCAAACTTTGACTACCAAGCGCTTTGAAGTTAAATAAGAGGTTATGGCTTTTAATTTTATAAAATTTGGGGATTTTGTTTAAATTGACGGAATTTAATAAAGGGTTCTTGTTTCGTTGGTGTTAGAGCGGCGGTGGTGGCGGTACGGAGATGATGGTGGTTGTTAGAAATTGTTTCAGAAAGTGATAATGAGGAAAGAGGTTGAAGGGTTTGGTGTATTTAAAATTTTTGTGATTTACCCTGTTAATTAGAGTGTTTTAGTTATTTATTGAAGTGTGCAAAAAGTACCTTGTTAATTAACGGTCAACATAGTTAAACGAACAACGACTCTTAAACTAGGAAAGAAAGTTTCACTTTTTGACTAAATTCGAAACTTTTTGAAAAATTATACAAAAACTTAAATACTCCATAAATCACATTGAGAAAAAAAAATGTAGTTCATTACTGAATTAAAACCCTATGAATTGATTGGTATAGTCGATGTTTTAATTATAGATCATATTTAATTTAAGGTGTTTTTATTAGTTTTATATAAGTTGAAGGGTTAAAAGTGTAAATTGTGATAATATAAAGGATAATGAACATTACAACGTATCCAATCATGTCGAAGCGAGTTATAAGGAGGTGAGATGTAAACAAAAACACCTCTAAATAGAGATAGCGAAAATGTTTTTTATACGATTTATGAAGGAAGTTTTTTGTTTTTAAAATGAAAGTTAAAGGGGTAAAAGTTTAAATTTAGATAAGATGAAGGATAAAAAAAAATGTAATAGTGTTTTGTTATGCGATTTAAAGTTTGTTTTTTATGTGATTTAAAGTAGAGGCGGCAATTATCGACACGAAACGATAAAAGATACGAATCCGACCCTAAATTAAACAGATTTGGGTTGAGGATAAACAAGTTTAGTTCAAAAACAGGTTAACTCGTTTAATCCATTTAATAAATGAGTTGTATTTTGGTTGAGCGAGTATTAAACTAACAACCCGTGAACCCGTTTAAGTATGCAAGTCTTAAACAAATTAATTATATAACTTGATTTTTATGTGAAATTTGGATTTAAATGATTTTCTTATGTACTCAACTAGGGATTAGGATTTCGCGCGTTGCGGCTAGGCATTTGGAGTTGCGAAATGTTCGTAGTGCTTATCGGACGCCTTAATCCGATGCAAATTCACTTTCTTGTGAAAATTCAAATACATCCCAATGTTTAAAGAACTTTGATATGAGCTTACCCAAACACCTTTCTTTATACCTAATAGCTTATTAACCTCTTAAAATAAGCCTACCCAGTGTTGTAAAGCTCGGACTACAAAATAATCGGTGATTAGAAGCCACAAGGTCAGCAAC
Organism: Chrysanthemum lavandulifolium; assembly: GCA_022545495.1. Classification (NCBI taxonomy): domain Eukaryota; kingdom Viridiplantae; phylum Streptophyta; class Magnoliopsida; order Asterales; family Asteraceae; genus Chrysanthemum; species Chrysanthemum lavandulifolium. The sequence goes on from CM040241.1 coordinate 290,614, forward strand.
CAAAAACCCATCTTACCAAATCTCTCATTTCTTCGAACTTTTACTACCAAACAATTTTGAAGTTAAATTTGGGGATTTTGTTTAAATTGGTGCTCTTTGAGTATAAATTCTAAAGCCTTTTTTATTACTTTTTATTTTATTTTAGAAAAATTTACATGTTTGGTCCATGTGGTTTGCTCAGATTTCATGTTTAGTCCCTAAGTCGTTTTAATTACACCAGAGATACCTATTTTTGAAACCTTGCACTCATTTAGTCCCGATTTTGGATAGCCCGTTAGTTTGACCGCTACGTGTTTAAATTGTGAGGGTATTTGTGTCTTTTAAAGTTATCTCTTCCACCCCTAAATATAATACCCACCCCCATTTATTATCCTGTCAAGAACACATATAGTTAAAGAACCATAGATTGATTGACTAATTTTACACATACTTTACATAATCTTTGACTAAACTTGAAAAGGTTGAAACTTTATGTGAATTTGAGGTGGGGTATGGATGAAAGTTTGCAACTTTAAGCTATCCAAAAAGAAAGTGAAAAGCTAGTTGAAAAGCAATTGCAATCAAATGACAAAAAAAGAAAATGTCTTTTTACAAAGAGTTCAATGATTTAAGCACTTCATAGACCATTGCCTTTATCTATATCAGTAAGGGTGCGTTTTGTTTGTAAGCGGGTTTGGATTAGGATTTGAATTTGGATTTAGATTTAGATTTGGAAAGGGAAAATATAATCGATTTTATCTAAAACGTAGTAGAGTGTAAACCATCTAATCCTAAAATGTAGTAGAGTGTAAACAAGAGAAACTAATCCTTACAACTATTAAAACCAAACTTAACAAAGATAACGCCTTTAGATATGTGTTTTTTATTTCAAAGCAGAACAAGGCTACATGCATTATATTCACTTCAATCCTGCCCGAAGGATAACCTTATGCTTAACTTATGCGTTAATTCATTATCGAAAAAACCTCTTATTCCCCAAATAACTAATAAGCACTTTGACATAAGCATACCCAGCTTGTAAGTTCTTTATACAAGTTTAAACAAACACCCCCTAAATCCCATATTACCATGACAGTTGTCTCTCTTACAAACTCATGCTGATCTACACATGATAATAAGGAAAAATATAAGGTTTGTACCTTTTTTTTTATACCCAATAGCTTATTAACCAAAAACCCATCTCACCAAATCTCTCATTTCTTCAAACTTTGACTACCAAATAGTTTTGAAGTTAAATAAGAGGGATAGGGTTTTAAATTTTTATAAAATTTGGGGCTTTTGTTTAAATTGAGGGAATTTAATAAAGGGTTACTGTTTCGTTGGTGTTAAAGCAGCAGGGAGGCGGTGGTGGTTGTTAGAAATTGTTTCAGAAAGTGAATAAAATATAAGTTTGTGACAAAAAATCATTTAGTGGATTTGTGTAACAATTTACTTTTCAACTTTTTTACTTTTGATCCGTTAGAAATGAAAGATCAACAAAACCAACCCTTTTCAAAATAAACTTTTTTTTTGGAACGACACCACACTTAAAATCCGACCCCCGAGTTAAACCATCCAAATAGGCAGACCCTAGGCCCCGGGAACCAATCCACTAGGAGAGACCGGTGAAGGAAAACCCCTATATCTCACGGCTTCGCACTAAGAGAAAAATCCGGATTTTCTTTATCACTTGCGAGACTCAAACCCGGGTAAAACCTCTCCCCAATCTCAAAATAAACTGATCGAAATTACATCATAAAGTTATAAAAATAATAATACGACCTAATTATGAAATGGGATTTTAGTGCAAGCTTGGCATTTAACCATCAAGTGTGGCGGCAACTGTGTGTATGTGGGTACTAAGGAGTGTTTCTTTTTTTTTAATCGAGAAGATGCGGACCTAAACCCTTAATGCTTCTTAATTAGGGGAAGCATTAACACACATCGACAATCTCATCAACAAAATAAAAAAACCATAAAAAAAATACCAAAAACCCACCTCACATTTTTGGTACGTGTGTAAAAAACGGACCGTCAAATCTATTTTAAGAAGAAGGTTTGTGAGGATTGTGTCTTTTTGGTGAATCACAAGCGGTGAAGCCACGTGTTTAACAATGACCACAAAGGGAGTCGGCAAAGTTGATATAAAAAGCTCAGCTGACAAAAAATGAAAGTGGACAATTGCTTTGCCCAAGTATTTTATTACTATTTTCCGAGAGAAGCTATAATATATACACAATCAATATTATAAAGAGTGCGTTAATATAAAAAGGATAGCATGAATATAAAAATGTACCGACATGTTTTTTTAATATGCAACGACGTAGTGCTTTAGTATATAGAGATAACAATAAGGGGTTGATTTGCACACTAATTTTTTTTCTTTTTCTTTCATCACTTATAGTGTTGTAAAGTATGCTATACAACTTGTATAAAATTTTGTTAAAAAAAAAAAAAAAAAAAAAATGCAAATCATCCCATACAACAATTGAGAAACACTATTATATGTACTCTCCACTTTCCCGTCTTCAAAAGTCAACTCACCAAAGAACGCCACGTCACCATCACCAATGGCAGTCGCAACCACCAATGACAGCACCGCACCTCCGTCGCAATCATCTTCTCCGGCGCCGGTCACCGGTTCGCCTCCGTTGGCCGGAAGTTTAGATCCAGTTGAGAGCTCGAGTTCATCTCCTAATCAGAATAATCAGCTGGATATGCAGGTTCTATAACTGAACTAGTTGACTATTTAACTGATTATTATTTTAATTTAATTTATAATTAATTTTATTATAGCCGTCTTTGAGAAAAAGTGAAATTAAATGGTTAGGTATAGCAAAAGTTCTGTTATAAGTAGTAGTTATGGCTTAAGATTGATAGACGCTGAGAGGCGGTGTGGCGCGGTTATTTATCTATGATATTATTAAGAGTTTTACTTAGAGGTGGATACTAGTATGTTATTACGGAATTTGGTTTCCAGATGAGTGCTATATGTTTCGTTAGGTGCTATGTGAAAAGTTACATAATGTAGTTGAATTTTCATGCGTTCGTCCATTTAAGGAATGCGTGTGAATGTTTCAGTGTATGATGGACAAGATATATCTTATATTAATTTGACTGATGGTGGTGGTGAAACCTTTTGAGGTGGTCAAGTTTCTTCTAAAGGAAAAAAATAGTATTGAGGGGATTTGATGGTGGTGGTTTGGGATATGTGAGAGTGGGGAATAAGACGAGGGTATATTAGTCATTTTACATGCGTTTTTTTTAACCTTGACTAATGAGGGTCCTGACGAATGTTAGCTCTCCTTGGCTCTCAGTGGCATAAAATGAACGCAACTTTGCTCTCGGTGACTAATTTGCAATTTTTTTTTCTCTCGGTGTGTTATATGCGATTTTGGCAAACATTAGGGACGAAGAGACATATTTCATTGTTAACAAACGAGTGAGCAACCAAATGACATATTTCATTGTTTAGGACCACAATTACATCCAACAAACATTCACTGTATACACATTGGCATCGTTGATTCCCTGAATAGTAGGCTCCTTAATGTGGATTCAAAAGTATAGTCAAAGTACTACGCCTAACCCGTAGTTTCTTTTTTTGTATTTATGGATATTTTGTCACACTGTCACGGTGAATGGAAGATATGGCATCTTTGAGTTTCTAGTGAAACTACCAGTCAATTTTGTATCCTTATCGTTCATACACACTTATGCAAAGCATTTCATAAATATCTTACCTCGTAAGTATCTTACCTCTTAAGGATACTTAGATATCTAGTATTCTTAACTATGAAGAAATGAACTTAGTAAGAATACTTGGAGGCAAAGACAAGTCTATGTACTAAGTTTTGTAAGCCTATGAATAGAAGTTAAAAGTTGAGCTCGAATTAGAACAATCCCGCCTTTTCACTTTACATTTGTGTTCTCTATCTGCGAGATATTTGATTGTATTATTAATGGACGCAGCCTGACACAGACAGTAAAATGAGGGAAATTTACCAATGTTGGAATTTACATCAAACATATATAGTTATTTGGATAGTTGTCACTAATAAACTTCATCATTGTTCTTTATATCTTGAGGATAAGTATCTATATTAACGCTATCCAACCTTCAATTTCTTTTTGTATGCGTCACTCTTCATTATAGATATTATAGCTTTTACTTCTGCGAGAAATCATTCTATGAATACATGTGCATTATGCTCAATCTGTCAGTTTTGTATATCTGTATCAGGTTTGAGAATCACTGTCAAAAGTAGAAGCTTGGTTAAGCATTAGTCAACAGAATAATGCCTAATCTTTACGCTTACTTAAACGATTGATGTAGTAGCATTATTAAGGAAGTGGTGAATTATATTAACTACTTAAGTGAAGTAGTGAAGGATGGAATGCAATAAGGATTAAGCCACAAGGGCGAAAGAAATTGTTGAATGTAAAGGTGCCAAGAAATTTGCTTTAAAGGCCCAAAATCATGTTGCTGCCGAAAACAAAGTAAGCGGTGAATCAGATTATTATGGGATACTTGGTGTGAACCCATTAGCAGATGATGATACTGTGAAGAAACATTATAGAAAACTAGCTTTATCACTTCATCCCGATAAGAACAAGTCTATAGGTGCAGAAGGGGCATTCCAGCTCGTTTCTCAAGCATGGAATCTGTTATCCGATAAAGACAAAAGATTGGCATATGATCATAAAAGGCATGCTCAGTTTTTGAAGCAGAGGGTTCCTCAGAACGTGTTTTCACGTGTGCATATACCTCCAACTCAGAACGGTTTTCACAATCTCACGAAGAGTGCAGCTGCCCGGACAGCTGGTGCAGATGCGCAGGCAAAGGTTACAACTTCTCAAAAAAGGATAAAGCTACTACTCAGACAAAGAAAAAAACGAAGAGTCAAAAGGATGAGATTAATGGGACTACCAAGACGGTTCCCACTTCTGTTCCTTCATCCTCCAGTGAACAGATAGCTCCTGAGACGTCAATGGTCAAAGCTTCTCAAAAAAAGAAAAAAGTTAACAGGACTACCAAGACGGGTCCCACATCTGCTCCTGCATCGTCCAATGAACGGATAGCGCCTGAGACGACGCCTGGGCCTTGTTTAACAGAGGTTAAAACTTCTCAAGAAAAGGATAAAGTTAATGTGACGACCAAGACAGGTCCCACTTCTATTCCTTTACCGGTTACTAAACAGATGAAGATTAAGACGTTTTGGACCGTATGCATGAGATGCAAATTGCAGTATGAATTCTTGAGAAAGTATTTAAACCGAAATATGTTATGCCCCACTTGTTATGGACCGTTTCATGCGACTGAGATTCCACCACCAAATATCAATGCTTCTTCAGAAGTCGCGGGAATTTCACAAGGAACGGGAAATAAAATTTCAGCCCCAGAAACGTGTAAGATAACGGGTATTGAGGCTGGCAATGGTACAAGCTCCAAGCGGGGTCCACTAAAAAGGGATCGAGAAGAACCTGGACTAGACACTAATATAGAGGAAGCTTTGAGAAATAAGATCGCTAAAAAGAAGCTAAACCGCATCTAAGAAAGTCAAATCTGTTGAAACAAAGCAAGACAGTAATGTCTTTGATGCAAAAAAGGAAACGGGCCGGCCTATCAAGAATCAACTTATAAAGAAGGCGACTACGGAAATAAAGAAGAAACTAGACGAATGGAGCTCAGAAGCCGAAAAAGTTGCTGAAATGGCAAACGGCTACTCAAAGAGTGACGAGGCTGACGTCCCAGATCCAGATTTTTATGATTTTGATATAGAAAGAAGTGAAAAGTGTTTCAAAGAAGGTCAGCTCTGGGCTGCATATGATGATCGTGACGGGATGCCTCGGAACTATGCCATAGTCCACAAAGTAATTTCTTTAAACCCGTTTAAGATGAAAGAATGTTGGCTTAGCTCAAAACCTAACAAGAAAACACTTCCATTTCCCGGGTTCCTGGAAGCATTCGGCGAGTTTCAACCTGGAAAACACGAAACCGTTACCTCTCCTGACTATTTCTCACACAAAGCTAGCTTTACAAAGCAGAGAAATGGTAACATTCTTGTTTTCCCTAAAAAAGGAAGCCGATACAATGGATGTCGACAATGGTCCAAGTACTGATGGTGTTTGTTCCATTTAGGTACAAAATTCCTGAACTTGGGAGTTTGGTTTGGTTTTTTGGGTTGTTGGATGGGAAAATAGGTAACATGTAGTGTGCATTATGCAGTTGTAACTTGTGCTTAATAGGGTTGTACAACTCAGTTTTTGTTAGATGCTGCTGTTATATTTTGACTTTATTTAGAAATGTTTCTTTTGTACTATTGGAATCCAAACATTGACTGTTACTAAGGAATATGAAGGAATGTTTTGGTACTTATTAATGTTGTTTTTTTGTCTGTTTATTTACATCATTTGTTTGGATTGAAATCAAATAGCACTAAACTTTTGTGGCATGTACTTTATATTATAAAGTGAACCAACTTAACTTAAATATTAGGCATAGGCCTGGTGTAATGATCACCTTCTTACTATCTTTACCTCAACGTCACATCAGTTTTTCAGCACACTACTTAACCCACCACCTAACAGCCGTAGTGGTGGCCACTTAATCAAACACACAAAAATATCTCATTTTATACAAAATACCTTACAAGATACCTACACACTCATAAAAAGAAGGTAGTGTACCACGTTAGGTGTTCTGCACCACCGAACCAACCCCAAAAAGGCACACGCGGTGGTTGGCAGGCCGTAGTGGCGGATAGGGAGTGAGAGAGGCTCACCACGGGAGGTGGAGGGGGTATTTATTCCGGTTCTTGGTTAGTTGAAATGTCTTCCTTTCTTATGAAAAACACAGATTTAGGATTTTTGTAGCCGATGTAATGAGTTATTGAAATGTCTTGCATGTACACGGTGTTTGCTTAAGCTTATTTTTGAGATACTCAACTTAAATGATTTTGGTTTACATTTAATAAACTTACTTTTTCTGGCTTATTTGAAAATTTATAGGCTTATATAAGTCTATAAGTCTTAAAATAAGCTAGAAAAGTAACTTATCAAACATAAGCTCAAACCATGTGAACTCGTAAGCTAAATAATAAGCTTAAACAAAAACCTTAGTATGAACAGAACTTTGTTAACGGATATGTCCACTTATGACAATTTACGATAGATAACTTTAAAAAAATAGAAAATTGATGGATAATGACTTTGGCATAAGTAGAGTTTTGGATTTTTTGCAAAAATTAACCCAAACAAAAACACCAACAAAACCTACATAAGCTGACGTTCATATTCCTTAAACAAAAGTGATTACCAATTACTTTTCCGTACTATAATAGCCAAGCTTTAGTGTGTATGGGTAATTAGTGCCCTTCGAGTATAACATGTTACGTGTCATGTTCTCTTGTGTATTTGCATTATGCAAGTGAATCAAATCCTTCCAACACTACTGCAGGAACTTCTAGGCCTAACGGGAGTAACAGTGGCTGTACATATAAGGAGTTCACAAGTTGTATGCCCATTGGCTTCAGTGGTACTGAAGGGGTGGTTGTGTTGATGCGTTGGTTGGAATAGATGGAATCTGTGTTTAGGGTCTGTAACTGTGAAGAAGACTCTAAGGTGAAGTTTGCTTCGTCCACATTTAACTTGGTGGAACAATTACCTCAGTTCTGCTAGAAGTGATGTGGCCTATGCTATGCCGTGGGAAGAGTTTAAGGCATTGTTGCTTAAGAACTACTGTCCCCGCAATGAAGTGAAGATGTTGGAAATGGAATTTTGGTGTCATAAGGTGAAAGGTACTGACATGCTGACGTATACTCATCGTTATCATGAGCTGGCTTTGATGTGTCCTGAGATGGTGCGTACTGAGGCACTAAGGATTGAGCGTTATACCGATGGATGCCAGCAATTGCCAGAAATGATGTGTTGTTTGCAAGGCTTGCTAGCCTACATGATACCATAACTTTGGCTCATGGTTTGATGGATTCAGTGATTCGTGATAGTGGTGAGAAAGGATCTGGTAATAAGAGGAAGTGGGAAGACAACTCAAAGAGCAACCAGACTAACAAGAGACAAGAGACTACTAAGGTTTATGTTATTGGTGCTGGGGATAAGAAAGCTGGTGTTTGTGACCGACCATTCTGCATTCGTTGCAAGTAACTCTTCAAAGGTTGGACACATAGCTAAAGACTGTAGATCCAAGACAGTGGCAATGGTTCAAGTAACCTTTGCTGCGGATAGGAAAGCTAATGTGTGACTTGTTTTGGATGTGGGAAGAAGGGTCACTTTAAGAATGAGTGTCGAGAACCGTAGAACCGTGGTAATCAAGGTAATGGAGGAAACCAAGTGAATGGAGGAAACAAGTGAAATAATCGGATCTTTTTAGATCCGAATGGATATGAAACGATTTTGTGGATAAAACATGTTATTTTTAGTTGTGATTTGGTGTGCTACGTGAGCTAGAAGCTCACAGGAGCTTATGTTATTTGGCTTATTACATTTCGGCTTATTTTCTCGACTTATTTAGTTTGTCGAGTGTGGTTGTTTCGGCTCAATGTCTCGGCTTATTTTATTTGCATGAGATTTGGTTGTTTTGGTTAATGTTGATCGGCTTATGGTTCGGCTTATCTTAGTTTGCCTCGAGTAATGTTTGTTTTTGCTTATTGATTACGGCTTATTTTGGAGCTTATTCGTATAAGCTTAATGGTTTCAGCTTATTTGGTTTTGCGTACTTGGGCCGAAGCCTAAGTTTAATAAGGGTCCGTTGGGTTTTATGAGAAATGGGTTGAGGCCTAAAATATTAAGTGTACGATTGATTTTGTGAGACAGGCCGAGACCCTGAGTAATTGGGGTCACATGGTTTTGATGGACTTGGGCCGAAGCCCGAGTTAATTGAAGGTCCTTTTATTTTGTTGAACCGGGACGAAGCCCATATTATTTGAGAGTCCATTTGGTTTTAGTGGTTATAGTTGACCCGAGGTAAGTTTGACCCGAGACTAAAATATTGACTCGTTACTCAAAAATGATTAAGTGGCTTGTGTGATTTTATAAAAATATTCGGTTTGAATTGGACAAAAAGAAAAAAAAAATAACAATATTTATTATAATAGAGAATTGTTGATTAATACAATTAATAACAAAATGAATTAAATGAATACGTATTAAATTGTGATAAAAACGAGACACACGAGTAACGTTGGACATTTCGAGATATGTGATTATTTGTGATTACGGAATTTATTGATCGTGAACTTGGACTTTATTTGGATTTGTTATAAGTTTTGGATCGGTTTAGTACTAATAGACCCGATTGATATAGTTGTTGGACTTATTAAGCCGACGAGTTCAATAAGAGCCCAACAAGTGTATTGTGAGGACTTTGTTATCACGTGGCCCATCCCATGGACTTACCATTTGTGTGATGTGTAGGTTTGGCTTGGGATTAATAAGCGAGGCGAAGGAATTTGATGGACTTATTGGGTTGACGAATCCAATAAGGATCCAATAATTCATCTTAATACCTTATTAAGTTTTAACCTAACCTGGGTGACGTTTGATTATTAGCTGTGATTTGATATCGATTGGTATAGATTTGATACATGGGAATTGCAACGTTGATTGAGATTTATATTTGAGATTGGACTGTTATTTGTTGGACTTATTGGACGGTTGATAGAATTTAGACATCATGGACCTTTTGTGAGACGATACGAATATAGTACATTAGACTTGTAATGAATTTAATGTATTCGATTCGTAACGGATAAACTATAAGGGCATAATGCCTAAACGCTAATAATATGAAGTTTGCTTTTAAAAAATTGATAAATTGAATTGTGAGATTTGAAACTCAATAAAGTCATTTGACTTGGGATTGTTCAATAAACGAATGGGTCATGCCCAATCTTTATGGATTTTATATACTTAGAAATATTTTCCAAATTCTTTTATAAAACCATTAGTCCAACATTATTTTAAATAAATATATATTGAGTACAAAGAAGTGCGGACATTACCAATTGACTTATCAATGTATGTGTTTAGTTTTTGCTATCGACTACGACTACTTCCGTCTAGTACCTCGACTCAAGTATTCATCGTTATGCCTTTGACTTTACTGTTGACTTTTTCTTTGGCGTGAGTATTCTTGAGTCCGTATGTATTTGTGTACACGACTGATGATACCAAAACTCTTTTGAAATTTGAGAACGATTTGGAAATGAAAGTGTTTTTACCATGGAAAACCGAGAGTGTTTAATTAAGATATTTGGGACAAGTTTTGAGATGCGTTGTTATGTATTAGGTTGTGCCGTGAGCATCGAGCTGTAGGGTAGTGTTGTTACGAGACTACCCATTTGATTTTGTTGTATGATTGGTTTGATGATCGAGGTGAGTTTATAGCCCGTTTTTGCTCACATTACTTGGTTTTATGAAACTTGGGGTGAGAAACATGCAAAACATTTTGATTAGACCTGAAAATGTTTTTGTGGTGATTTTGATTACGATTATAGGCTAGGATAGGATTGGTTAGATGCCTTTCATGACCCGTTAGTTTCAGTGGGAAGAGCGAATGTTATAGATAGATCTATCGTGGTGGACCACCCTGTATGGGCTTTAGGTACCCATTTCGCCAGGGATTTTCTCTGGGCTTTGGTTGTTCCAACTGACTGGGACATAAATTCGGTCTTTGACTGAATCCATTTCGCTAGGCATATAGCATGTCGAGAATTGTGATTTATTGAGATGTTTGGTATTGTATAGTGTTAAGCGCCAGTTGCATGACTTAGCCTGCGTAATAATTGCTTTGAGGTGACACTATATGCGTTGTAGTGTGCTCTCATGATATGGTCCATTGATGCTCAATGATTAAACCTAGTTATGTAATATGTTCTATATGACTTAAGACGATAAACGACACATATTTTTTATGGTAAGGAGGTGTATGTGATGTAAATATATGGCGGGCTAGATATGTGTAGTGATAAGATCACCTTGTTGGTGACGAATATAAGATTGTGTGTTATAGTAATGATAGCAATAGCAAGATGTGAATAGAAATGGTAAGTGGTATTAGAGATGGGTTAGTAAGTGAATTAAAGTGTTGACGTTGTAAGTGTGGAATGCAGGGATAATAAGTATGCTTAAATATAACATGTGAAGATAAGATGGAAGTGACGCATTAATTGTTAAATGTTTATTGACTTAAAGATAATAGAATAAGATTAAGGAATGATGGCATGTAACGGTTCGGGATCCATAAAGTAGTGATGACCAACATATGGTCTCATTATATTTAGTGGCTAAAGATTGACATTAATATGTTAAAGAGAAGGGTTAAAGGTAAGTTAAGAGCTTAACCGATATATTATTTGATGTAGAATGATATAAGAGCTTAACTTACCTTATAGAGAAGGGTTAAAGGTAAGTTAAGCTCTTATATTATTAATGTCAATCTTTAGCCATTCTCCATCAAACATAAACATATCATGAGAGCACACTACAACGCATATAGTGTCACCTCAAAGCAATTATTACGCAGGCCACCAACACTAGTTATGTTTATGTTTGAAAAAAAAATCGAAAAAATGAAAAAAAAAAAAAAAAAAAAGGAAAAGAATGATGGAGAATGATGGAGATAGTCGGTTCGTAAAGAGCTTAACCGATATATTATTTGATACTTATCGATTATTTGTTGGTACGTGTTATAAACCAACGATGTAGAGTTATGTATTAGTGGAGATATCCCACTGTTTGTTGTAATATATGTATGGATAGCAAGGGAGTTGGCCGTTATGGAAACGCCAACTAAGGTTTGTTGTTTGACTAAGATGTCATTTGAGTCTAATTTGTGTCTACATACTAAAGCGTGAGTTTACATGTCAAAGCGTAAGTTAGTCTATGATTTGTGTCTTATTCACGGGAAGGTCGGGAATTAGCTAACCACATTGTTTCATTTGTTTAAGTGGTAAGAATAATTTTTATGTGTTTAAGTGGTATGCAAAGAATATAGTTATTCTTCCCAATGGTACGCGACCATCAGATTTGAAGACATTGGCGGCTAAAGAATGCAAGAACTCGAGGACGAGTTCTTCTAAAGTGAGGGGGAATGATAAGGACCTTACTGGTAGGAGTAAGGCTACTCTTAAACCAAAGTAAGGTTAGTGGAAGAATTACAATACCAACTGAGGTTACTGATATTTTTTCGGTTGTGCCTTTTTTCCCCGAAGTGAAGCCAGTGGAAGGAGTAATGTTTCTAAGTTACTGTTGTTTTTTTCTTTTTGGGTCGTCAATTTTAATTTTTGTTTCCTTATTTTGTTTGTTCTACACTATTTTGGTTTAACTTTCTCCCCAAGTTTTACTACCCTATAAATATAGGGCTTATTATCATTGTAATTCATTCCGGACATCATTAATAAATTTGTGTTTTAGAGCTTTACTCTTGTTAGGGTCCTATTCTCTTGAGGTGTGCCTCGTATATCACCCTTGGATTAGAGTTTATCTAAATACGCTTTCGCGCGTCCTGTATCAGTTTTGTTTAGGTACGGTAATTAGTGTGCTCTTTGAGTCTAACGTCTCATGTTCTTTTGTGGGCTATCATAATAATGGATTAAACAAGATCATGTATTAGTACTGTTGTCTTATGATCTATATGGTTATCACACATTTGATACAACATACATGTAGTACAAAAAATAGTTTGCGTCACAGCTATAGTACTACATCTCTGCATTCTTCTTATATAAGAATATAAGATTACAAGCGTCATTTGATCAACAAATGAAAGCCGTCTAGCATATGTTATATGTAATATTGAAAAAATCATAGATGTTTCCTATAAAATGATAGGGTGAGCATGGGGGCACGGTGAAGCGGTTTTATGGTAAAACCAATAACCGAACCGCTTATTTCGGTTTTGGAAATTACAAGCCATTTGGTTTTGGTTTATTCGGTTGCGGTTTTTGCCATTTAGTCAGTTCAGTTTCGGTTTTTTCTTAAAAGGTTTTAATCTTTGTATAAAGTTTATGATTCCAAGTTTTCATGCAAAAAATTTAAACAAATATCCATAGTATCATGATATCAAACAATCCAAACCTACAACCAAACAAGAATCTAAAATATAATATGCATGTCTTTGCGCTTTTTGTCCACAAAAACATTCAAAGAACACTATTGTTTGAAAAAAAAAAGTATAATATCTATGAATGTATCATATTTGAATGAATAGATAATGTACAAACACTATTGCTCTTTGTTTATAGATAAACTTGTATAATATCAAATATCCTGTAGAGAAAAATATATAAAACATATAGCGTGTAAAGGTATATATATGGCGGTTTTCTATATATATATATATATATATATATATATATATATATATATATATATAATATATATATTATGATAAGTTTCTTAGAATGAAAAGAATGAGAAGGCATGTGGAGGTGACATGTGTCTCCTTTGCCACATCACCATACCCCCCCCCCAAAAAAAAAAAATTTCCGCCAAATTTTTTACCGCATCACGCTTATAAAGTTATCGCATCACTATAATGATTTTTGTGCATTAAGGTTATAAATTATCGCATCACGCTTATAAAGTTATTGCATCACAATCATGATTTTAGTGCATCATAGTTGATGCACTTAACTATTAACTATGATGCAAGAACTTATAATAAAGATGCACCAAAACTTATTAGTGCATTAAGGTTATAAGTTTTGTATGCATTATGATTTTAGTGCATTTATAAATTACATTTCACGCTTATAAAGTTATTGCATCACAATCATGATTTTAGTTTTAAGGTTATAACGTTGATAGTGCATCATAGTTTATGCATAACTATTAACTATGATGCAAGAATTATAATAAAGATGCACCAAATATTAGTGCATTAAGGTTATAAGTTATATCACGGTTAAATTTATCGCATCATATTTAGTGCATTTATAAATTATATATAAATATATATATTAACGAAACCAAAGACCACCATCATTTGGTTTTTATCAAAACCGCCACCATCTGTTTTTCAATTGAGCGGTTTTTCCAATTTGTGATTTTTCTGGTTTCGATTCAATTTATCGGTTTTTGTTCTCACTTCTAAAATGATATAATGGGACATGACAGATAATTTAATAATTACAACTACATCATTCATGAACTAAGTTTTACTAAAGTATTTTTTAATAACTTTTCTCCTTAACCTTTTAAAATATATAGGAAAAACATTTAAATTAAGCAAAATAAGCAACTGTCATGTTGGATACACTCTCACAAAAAATGGCTCAACAAAATATATAAAAACATAGACTCTATGGAGGTGGGGTAGGGTGGTTTTCTCGGTCCGGTTTTTTACGAAACCAAAAACCGCCCCAAACATTCGGTTTTTATAAAACTCAAAACCACCACCATGGACTGTCAATTGGGGCGGTTTTTTCGATTCAAATTTCTTGGTTTTTCTTGTTTCGATTCGGTTTATCGGTTTTTATTCTCACTCTTTAAATGATATAATATATGGGGCAAGACAAATAATTTAATAATTACAAGTACATCATGAACTAAGTCTTTTTTAGTAATTTTGCTCTTTAACCTTTAAAATATATAAACCTTTAATTTTTTAAATTATACATGTCATATTGGATACAGTCTCAGAAAAAATTGCTCAACAAAATATTATTACTACAAAGTATAAACAACTCTTTGATGTTACTTTTCTAGATCAACTTTGCATGGGTTTATTACAATGTGAAAGACTAGAAAATTTTGATTCAATAATAGCCTGAGATCTTCTACGTCACTATCACATCCATTTATCACATGTCTAGTTGACTACTATTTTAAAAGCAAATTGCAAATTTTCGTTGGCAACAAACACATGTCTTAACTATGCTTGAATAGTTTGTAAGACTTTTGTCAAAAACATTTTTTGTCTTCTCTTATTTTGTTGCAAAACACGTTTGTTCAAATGTCATACATACATTCTTACAAAATACGAGAATATTCAATACTCTTCATTTAAATATATTAATTATTCATTAATTCTTCGCTTATTTCATTTACAATTACTTATCTACGATATATGCAATATAAGTGTAGTCTTCCATATCCCAAGTCTCTTCGACGATTATACAAAAAAATATAAGGTATCAAATGTTTCCTGTAGAAGAATGTGAACCATGTAGGCATGACATTGATTTTCTCTATTATCATGCCACCGTAAAAAACCATTCAACATCTTCATGTAAACTGTTGACCAACAATTCTGCCTTTCACAATTGTAGGCATGATTTGTGGAAGCCATTCATTTCACCAGTTGCATGTCACAAACTGTTAACATGCAAAAACTAAGTATAAAAAGCCAATGCTAGTTCTCATAATTTTAAGTAAATTTCCAAAAATGAAGTCACCACAAGCAATAATTCACTTATCATCTTCCTCTCTTATTTCTTTTCTCTTTTTCGGTCTCGCGATAACATGTCTTACTTCCGCCACCGTCTCTGGTTCCAATGTGACTGATTATAACGCATTGTTGTCATTCAAGTCAAAGATCACCCATGATCCATACAAAGTTCTAACCTCGTGGAACCATTCCTTTCATTTCTGTGACTGGAGTGGTATTTCATGTGGAAAGCGGCACAAACGAGTGACTGCTTTACAGCTGGGTTCGCAAGGGTTAGAAGGCTCGTTGTCTCCTCATGTAGGAAACCTCAGCTTCCTCCGCGAGCTTTATCTCGTGAACAACAGCTTTCAAGGAACCATTCCTCATGAACTTGGTCGCTCTATCTAGGCTACGTCGTCTTTATCTTTATGATAACAAATTCAGTGGAGTCATTCCAACAAACTTGTCTGGTTGTTCTAACCTCGAAGACCTTTGGCTCAATCAAAATATGCTAGCTGGAAGCATACCCAAGGAGATTAGTTTACTCTCGAAACTTACTGGTCTTGTAATTGAAGACAATAAGTTAACAGGTGGAATCCCACCTTTCTTGGGGAATATTACATCAATGGAAGTACTCTCTGCTCGCAGAAACCCGTTGGGTGGGAGAATTCCAGATACCTTAGGTCTTTGGAAAAGCTTGACGGGATTTTACTGTGGTGACTGCAACTTATATGGAAGCATCCCTCATTCCATTTTCAACCTCTCACTCCTAGTTAATTTTTCCTTACCTGGTAATCACCTCACTGGTAGTCTTCCTTCAGAAATTGGTAATCAGCTCCCAAATCTTGAGTACCTTCAGTTAAGGGATAACGAACTGACCGGAGTTCTTCCACCTTCTCTTTCTAATTGTTCTAAATTAAGACATCTTGAAATGAGTCAAAACAATTTTAGTGGGAAGTTGACAATTGATTTTTCAAAACTAAGAGATATTAATATAATTAGATTAAAGAATAACAACTTCCATGGACGCGGAGAAGCTGATGACATGAGGTTTGTTGATTCTTTGAAAAACTGCACTAAATTAGTAGTTTTGGGACTTTATAATTGCAACCTTATAGGAGTGCTTCCGATATCAATAGGTAATCTCTCTCATCAACTCAGCTTTCTATATTTAGGAGACAATCAATTATTTGGAAGCCTCCCTTCAAGTATAGGTAGTCTAGTTGGTTTGACCACTTTACGTTTAGGATCTAATCAATTCAAAGGAAAAGTCCCCACTACCATTGGTAAAATACAAAAGCTACAAGTTCTTGGTCTAAATAACAATCAATTTTCAGGGCCTATCCCTGATACCATCGGGAACCTATCATTGTTGACTAAACTTGTTTTATTTTCCAACAAATTAGAAGGCCATATTCCATCAAGCCTTGGGATTTGTAAAGAACTTAATGGGTTACACCTTGGCGACAATAGACTCACTGGAAACATACCCAAACAACTTTTTCAACTTCCATCACTAAATTATTTTTAGATCTTTCAAACAACAACCTGTCTGGTTCCATTCCATCAGAGATTAAAGATCTCAAGATGTTGAGCTATCTCAGTTTATCTTATAATAATTTATCAGGTCCCATTACTAGTAGCCTTGGTGAGTGTATTAGCCTTACAGAGTTATACCTTAGTGGCAACCAATTTCAAGGCGTAATACCATCTTCATTAAGTTCATTGGGAGGATTGGGGGTACTCGACATTTCTGAAAATAATTTATCAGGAAAAATTCCACAATTTTTAGGCAAATGGAAATCCTTAGAGTATTTGAACCTATCCTTTAATGATTTTGAGGGTGAAGTACCGGTTGAAGGAGTGTTTGCCAATGCAAGTTTATTTTCGGTTTTGGGGAACCATAAGCTTTGTGGTGGTTTGGTTACACTTGAGTTACCCAAATGCAAGGAGACGGGTAGTAAGAAAAAAAGGTTTCCTTTCTTCATATTAGTCATCGTGATTGCACCGACGTTGCTCATAATATTATGTTGTGTATATCTTTTGTGTAAGAAGAAACGCAATAGTCAACCATCTAAGTCATCGGGTAGTGAACGGTTCATGAAAGTTTCTTACGGTCAACTTCTCAAGGCTACTGATGGCTTCTCCACAGAAAATTTGATCGGAGAAGGTGCATTCAGCTGTGTTTATAAAGGGATCCTCGATTCCGATGATGGCAAATTTGTTGCAATCAAAGTTCTACGTCTTGAAAATAAAGGAGCTCACAAAAGTTTTCTAGCAGAATGTGAAGCATGGCAGAATATTCGACACCGTAATTTGTTGAAGATAATAACTTCATGTTCAAGTGCTGATTTCCAAGGAAATGATTTTAAAGCTCTGGTTTATGAGTTTATGCCGAATGGAAGTGTACACGATTGGCTTCATTCAAGTGAAAATACATCGAAACTGAACCTTCTTCAAAGAATAAATATTCTTAGAGATGTTGCCACTGCACTTGATTATCTTCACAATCGCTGCCAAACAACGATTGTTCACGGTGACTTGAAGCCAAGTAACATTCTACTTGATGATGATATGGTGGCTCATGTTGGAGACTTTGGTTTAGCTCGACTACTTGGTACAGACTTAAACCAAAACAGCTCAACCGGGTTAAAGGAACAATTGGTTATGCACCTCCAGGTAGTTCCGCTTTTGATCCATGATGCTTATATTTATTTACAGGTTAAAGTTTGTAACTTAATTAATTGTTTTTCATTTGTAGAGTATGGTATCGGGAGCGAGATGACAAGTTGTGGGATGTCTACAGTTTTGGAATATTATTACTAGAGGTGATGACTGGGAAAAGCCGACAGACGGCATGTTTATTGAAGGTCTTAGCCTTCATAAATTTGCTTACATGGCATTACCAGATCAAGTAATCGATGTTATTGATAATGATGCAATTGTGTTGCAAAGTACCGAAGCGAATGCAAAGAAAGTGGAAGAATGTTTGGCTGCAACTATCAAGATTGGAGTATCGTGCTCTGTGGATTCCCCACCACAACGGATGAAAATTGAAATTGTTGTCAACGAGTTGCAGCGCATTCTCGATGTGCTTCAAAATATATAAGGTACTCTGTTCTCCCATTTTGTAGAATCTGATTTTACATGAGTTTGTTAATAAATCATCACTAACTTGGTTTTATTTTTGAACGCTTTCAGGTCTAATACCAAGCTTTCTTGGTGAAATTTGAAAGTAACTGCAGCAAGGAGCAGTGCATGTCGTAGTTATATAAATGTTACTTTGTCAAATATGTTTGTAAGTGTGTTTTAATTTTCTTGTTGCATAAGTACCATAAGAGATGTAAGAGTGCATTTACACACCTGGTGACTTATCATATGTATCAAAAGTGTGCTTATATTTCCTCAATCCAATTTCTGTAAAATTGAAAATTTGGGCAAAGTATGCTGGTTACATCTGTCAAACATGTCCGAAAGGCTCGGGAAGTGAGTTCTCAGTTACTCAACATCTTGAGAAAGCTCATGATCCGGCTGACATCATGTGGGTCGAATTGGAACGTCATCGAAATGCGATATGCTCGGTTACTTCCATAACGCTGCAAAACCTAAAGGGATCATGAATACGTACGTATTAGGAACCGGATGCCGTGCCATTTGCACCGGACCTCAGCTTTATGTTGCAACATCTTGGATGTTATGATTGCTCTTTGAATAAATATTCATAAGGGTGGGAAAATGGGCGTGTTTGGCGGCTTTTGTAACGGGTCAAAACGTGAACATTTTTTGTAAGAATCAGGCTGGCCCGGAATGTTTTTTGCCCAGTTTTATAATAATCCCCTATAGGTGTTATTGTGCTAAATATGATTACAAAAGCAATGTTTTGGTTTTTGCTATAAGCATGCGTGATATTATATAAGTTGTTTTGGTCACACATTCAAACTCGAAAAATCATCTCGCACACAACTCAATGATTAGACATAGACCAACAATCGCTAACTGGATGAAAAAGTAGCACATTCTTCATGTTGCCATCGGACATGATTAACTGATTCTACTGTTCTACATTGTAAATTCACACTATAAATAGGTTAAAAAAACAACCAGACTTGAAACTGAAACTAATAAAAAGGAATTACAAGAACGTCATTGTCAAACCCAAAACAGCTCATAAACTCGGCTCACATCCCAAAACAGCTCATAAACTCGGCTCGCGTCTTCCATTTCCACAACCTTCCCTTTCCTCTTCTGGCAAGCCAATGCAGCTGATGTCAGAGATGTCTCAACCTAATTTTTGTCAACAAAACCTTTGCATCATCAGATATGTCAACATCTTCCTCTTGACACCTTGTATCAAGAATCTTGCGAATGTCATCTTCAATGTACTGTTGTGTGGAGATGATGAGATGGCGATCCAGGAAATTGATTGGAATCCCATGGGGGGATTTGTAGTTTGTGCCGTGAATAGTTGTGATTCCTCAGTTGGTGGCAACAAATATTGGTGCCATGTCATTTTCTAAGGCATGGTTTAGGAATGAAAACACTCGATATCAAGCATGTGGACTTCATCTATGAACAGAGCACCAGGAATGATCTCTGCCTTTCCTTCCTCTCGTCACTCTGCAACCTTTGTATCGATCTGTTCCCTCACTTCAGCTCGTATTTCTCGAGTGTCACCGGTGAAAAGAGCAAGAATTCCTTGTGTTCTGCATTTCATAACAAAAATAATTAAGTTTTCAGAAAGATCAAGTACCATAGTTACTTTGACAATTTCCTAGTTTCTGCGTTTTTTTTTTTTTTTCTCAAGATAATCCAAGATATTTCATTATGCAAAAGTTCACTGATTCCCCCCGCCCCATAGACAACAGAAACAACCGCTGACAATTGCACAAAAAGACCATCTTTGTTCAATTATCAGAAAGTGTAACATCAAAAAGCAATACTACTTGAGTTACTCATGTTAGTCTAACAACAGCTGTTTCAGCCATGACCATCAAATGAGGCATCTAACTTCAAACATCCTAACTGTAAAGAAATTAATCAAAAATTCCTAATTTCAATCAAACATTATGAACCTTTGTGAATGGCGTCTATGCTCTTATCAGTTATATTACAGTTATTAGCATGAAACACCAACATACATTTTCATTTGTCCCATTTTCGTTACTGTACGCTTTTTGTTCTTCATCAAACAAATCTTATTAAAACCAAGACAAGGATAATACAGAAAATGATGTGGGGTGATTCTTAAGAAAATGTCAATATCAGAGGTTACAAAATAACCAAAAATCATTAATAATACAGGTCGCAAAAGTCATCATTTTAACGACACGCATGTTTGTATTTTGTACACAAAAAAACACTATATTTACCCCCCCAAAAAAAAAACATGTGGTCCTCTACAAAACAAGTTAAAGAACAGAAACACCCTAATGCAAGAAATAGAAGCATCAGTCATGACTTAGAGAAAATGGCAATTTTGTTCATAGCAAAGAAAAGTCCTTCTAGATTTCAAATCAGTTTAAATTATAAACTTTTAAGTCACATGTGTTGAAGGCATCATACCAAATTGTAACCTGAATACAATACTCATGAGCCCCAAACACAGATAACGCCTCTGTAGGCACTAGGATAATTGCACTACTTTTAAATATTTGAATGATCAAACTTTAAAATTAAACTAATTTACATGTTGACATGAAAACAAAGTTGTGTACAAGCTTTCTTTCTTATCAGCTAGTAGTCAGTGCAACAAGCTAAATACCCTAACATATGAAAACATTACATATGGTTCCAAGCAAACTAGCACAAGATCATACAGTCTCAATCTCGCTTGTTTTCAATGTCGACTTCCCATTTGAAACACCTAATTACCAAACAATTGCAAAATCTAGTGAGACATGGAGCTCGAGTACATAATACATTATGTATCGGTGCATGCATACAACTAGAAGCCATTGGGTCATGATCATCATTCACATGTTTATTGGCGATGATGAGTGACCCTATCATTTTCGCATTCAACTTATTATATAATGTGGAAATGTAGTGGTCCTTCGATCTATGGGATGGCAATGGGGTCGGGTATGTCGGGATTGCTTTTCCCATCCCCGTCCCCTATCCCAAGTTCACATCCTAACAACTCGTCAACACTAGCATCAACTAGCATCAACACTAGCATCACCAGTAAACACGCGACTATTTTGAAACAAGAAACCACGACTTTAAAATGCGAGCAATTTCTATAAATTAAAAGTGATACCCGTGGGAGACATGTTAACGACTTAACGCATAAAAACACACACATATACATTAGCTTAATTTGTAGAAACATGCATACAAACATGAAAGTTTATACAAACACGCGCCGTTGATATCATTCTCTTCTAGAGGCATAATTAATGTTTAACGTTGTAGCTATAACATCTAAAACCAAAATTAATTCACATCATTTGAGCAGACAAAAGGGTATTAGACCAGGGTAGTTGCACTGTCACTTATTGTCGAATACTAACTAGCCACAAACATCAAAAGCAATGTCAAATCAATATCCTAACGGTGACCAAATCCAATCAAAAGCATCCAAACTCAAAATCGGTCCATATCCTAAATTAAACCTGGTCCATTATAAATCAACAATCCAAACTAAACCGGTCCATATCCTAAATTCATACCACATTTTCTCAAAACACAAAATTTCACCCCATTTACACACACAACATACAAATCCAACGAGGGTTGTTACATCATCATCACTTATCGTCAAATACTAACAAGCAGTAAGCATCAAAATCAATCTTAAATCCATATTAAAACAATTCAAATCTTAAAAAACATTCATAGGCTTAGCAAAATCTCGAAAACCAAAACCCGAAAAATCAATCAGTTAACAATAAAAGCTTCAAAATCTAAGCTCCCAACAACATTAACAAATCTCACCATTCTCTAAACATCATCTACACCAAAATGAGTTAATCTATGGGTTTTCAAGTACAGTGATGAGAGGAACTAGCACCAGATATTGTCGATTGTCCATGAGGACAACCATTAGCAGCCTGATATTATTTTACATTACAATATATCATCAAATTACTCAAAACATATCAAATCTTCAAAAATTACTACCAAACTTATATATATATTTACGAGTGTATGTAAACCATTAAAGATGTTTGAAAGATTAGAGTATGTACCTTAAAAGAAGCCATAAAACAAACCATTTCCCTTTGCGTCTCTTTCAGTTCCTTTACTTCATTTTCAAGTTCATTAACACGAGCCTTCAGTTGTGGTACTTGTGAAGCATGAGATCCTTTGCGAATGGCCTTTACGATTTTCCCCCTACATCGTATATGTCCTCTTTTTTCTGGTCCTTTAACCTTTGCCAAGTCGTCATCTTTCCAGTTGAGAAGCCCTACATGTGAAGTACTAGTAGCCGTGTTTTTGATATTCTTCAATGCATCCTAAATGTTCTTATAAAGTTAAACAAAATATATGAATAAAGTATATGACATGTTGAACAAAAGAATCAGATTACATACTATAACTTTAGCAGCCGGTACACTAGAAATACTTCCAATTTTACGTGTACGGCTTATACAGTACAACCCTCCACGTGACGGTGCAACACCAGTCTTTTGTGTCTGCAATTTCATAAAACAATTTTTACTCATGATATCCAACCTTTACTCAGTGACGTAGTATTACAAGATGACCACGATAAGCATACCCAACTAGTTAAGGTCTATGTACACAGTGTCGCCAAATTCCTTACAGATTCACAATAATGAGAAGCTATTTCAGCTAAATGATAAGCATACCCAACTAGCTAAGGTCTATGTACAGTGTCGTATCTAACTTTCTTATACTAAGGTAGGCTTTCAGGAAATTCATATATTAGGTGATTCCATCAAGAATCTTATATGCATGCCCGAAAACAAAGCACTTGGATATAACATACCTGTGGCGTAAGTGACCACACTGAAACAGATTCGACTGAGCAGATTTGCCCATTTATCAAATATAATGTTATACTAGTATCTCACTAAAATACATACAGAGCTAAAAGATAACAAACATATCCTAATCGCACATGAAAATTCCTTACTATCACAATAATGAACAAGGGATTACAGATTCGCCAAGTTCATGAACTCTATACTAGCATAGGTTGCAGCTAAATACCACAGAAATGGATATCAAGTAGCATAGATTCATATATACTTTATGTAAGAAAAAGGAAATGAAATCACCTCATCATGAGTAATTCTACAACATAAACTAATTCATTACGATTATCACAAATTGCGCAAAATGACGTCATACTCATCCTAAGTTACGTCATCGACTTTAACAACACAAATCAAATTCAACGAAATGGTAACGATGATGACGTCATACAAAATGATCATCAACATAAGCTCAAATAATTCCTAACAAATTCATAACCTAAACACAAATTCATAACCTGATTAAGCTCGAATAGCAATTAAGCTCAAAACTAACAAATTCATAACCTAAACACAAATTCAGCTTGAAATAAGCTCAAATTAAGCGATTATTAGATGAAACCCTAATTATTAGAGAAATAATACCGGAGAAGATGACCGTAGATGGTGTTTTGGATGTGACTGTTTTGATTTCCGCCCAAATTATTACAGTATACTGCAAGTGACTGCTTTTATTTAAGTGACTTGAGGGTAAAATTTATATATTTTATATATAGAGTAAATTACATAAATGGTCATTATGGTTTGTCTAATTTTTCACATTTAGCCATTGAACTTTTTTTTTGACATACATGATCACTGAAGTTTCAAATCATTACATAAATGGTCACTGTGGTTTGAAACTTCAGTGACCATTTATGTAACGAAATGGACCAAATCTGTAACGATTTGAAACTTCAGTGACCATGTATGTCAAAAAAAAAAGTTCAGCGGCTAAATGTGAAAAAATGGACAAACCATAGTGACTATTTATGTAATTTACTCTTTTATATATTTAGGGCATGTTTGTTAAAATATTCTATTAAGTCATGCTTAATTAACAGATGACTTAATGCAGACATCCTCAGTTTTATTACTTAATATTTTAAGTTATATTTCTTTATTAAGTCACAAACAAACAGTTTTCATATGACTTAATAAATTCAGTTTTTTTCATATTAAGTCGAAAACAAGCACCACCTAAGTGACTTAAGTATATGTTAGTACAAAATGAATTTGCCAAATTTGATACCAAAATTCATGAATTTTCCGCTTAACACTATTCTACACACGAGCTAGTTCGTGAATTTTACTGATGATGACTCTTATAAAGAAAAACATGCTTAAAGCACGAGTAGTATACGCAAATTTGATACCAAAATTCACATGAGCTAGTTCGTGGTTGTTAGTCGGTAGTTCGGTACTCACAATTCACAAGTCAATGAAAAATGGTAGAACTATCACAAGTGAGCTCACTTGAGAGAGCTTAAACATAGGATTTAAGTTGGTAAGATCATAAAACTGCAAAAACCACTAACATGTTGCATTATAGTGAGGATAACAACAAAGTTAGTCGTAACATCAAATAAGAAAACTTCAGATTAGAACTAAAGTGGTGTTTGGTATGCTTATTAAATGTGCTTATTGGCTTATTCAATTACCATAACACAATAAGTTTATGATAAAGCTATAAGCTTTTTTGAGAAGCTTAGTAAAAACCCCGAACTCACAACTAATTCTATCATAGCTTAGTGTGTTTATAGTAAACACACAAATATTAAGCGTGGAACTTTTCAATAAAACATTAAAAAAAAAAAGAAAAAAAAAAAGAAATAAAAGTTACTAAAAGTTGGTGTGTATAACAAAAAGTTAAACCATAAAAAGTTACTAAAAGCTATCACTAGATAAGGCATAAGCCAAAGTTACATTGAAGTCTCTTTGGTTTCTATTCGGAAGCAAAAAGAGGTTAACACATAAATCATAAGTATAGAAGAATGGTTGTATCTCACATCCGTGATTACCAACTCAATAACATTATCGCAGTATAGTAACGTAATAATCTGATTAAAAACTATATATTCTTGCTTAATAATTCTCATGTACATAAATTTATTTCTTTAAAACGGCCAACTATTACATTCTTTTTCTTTTTTTCTTTTTTTTTTTTTTGATTTAGGAGGTGATTGTTATGAAATAAGGATTGTGATGCGTGCATTTTTTTTTTTATAATTTAAGGAAAACACCTTCTAAATTATCCAATGACTATCTAACCCATGTGGGTTTTTTTTTTGTTTTTTTTGTTTTTAATAGTTAGCTTTGTAAAACGTTTTCAACTGACAGACATGTTGAGGTTGAGGTTGATGTTGTTGTTTAACTTTAACTATTGATATCATGTTGTACAAAATGTGCGAGTTTAGTAGCACATAGTGATCGTTGATGAAGTTAAAATATGCTCCGTAAAGTTTTTAAAATGTTTTGTGGATATCCATATATAAATTTCAAATAATAATTCATGATTCGTTGTTATAAGTAGACTCGCGTATATTTATTTTCATATCACAGTAACTCGTGCTTACCATTTGATATTTATATTCCGTTACTAATGTTATAAAGTATAGGGTATAAAGTGTAAGGGTTATTTGTTTTTCTAAAGTTATTAAAAACATGGAAACTTGTAATTTTACACTTAGCTCTATATAATTTATTTAAAATTCAACTACTAAAGTTTTATTAATTACTCCCTCTTTTTTTAAGTTTATGTGTTCATAAATTTGACACCTATATTTTTATGCATTTTTTTTCTTAACCAAATTTCTCCACCAAAATTATTAAGTTTGACCAAAACCAATTTAATTTTGACTTTCTATTGACCAATCATATTGCTCGATTTTGCCTACGTGGCAAATTCGAGCTCTCCTATTGATTTAATTTTATTTTCATTAAGAAAGGTTTTGCAAAAACACTCCGAAATGATGTAATTCTTTTATTATATAAAAGATACATCATAACTCATACCATTACAACACACAACATACGCATCCAAAAAGGATAGTTACATTACATCATCATCATCACTTATCATCAAATACTAACAAGCAGTAAACATCAAAAGCAATCTTAAATCCATATAAAAACAATTCAAAAATCTTAAAAAACATTCATAGGCTTAGCAAAATCTCAAAAACCAGTTAAAGCTAATAAAGCTCGCAAGAACATCAACAAATCTCACCATTATCTAAACATCATCTAAACTAAAATTTAAAATATAATCAACCTAAACATAAACTCTAGCTTTTTCTTCTACAAAGAATCATAAGAACCTTTTCATAACAACTCGTGAATACTCAATGTAAAATGAGCTAAGCTATGGGTTTTCAAGATTGTATACCTGTCAAGAACACGCATAAAACCATAGATTGACTGATTTTACACATAGTTTAAATAATCTTGGGCTAAACTTGAAAAGGTTGAAACTTTATGTGAATTTGAGGTGGGGTATGGATGAAAGTTTGCAACTTTAAGCTATCCAAAATGCAATTGCAATCGCATGACAAAAAAAGCAATTGTCTTTACCAACAACATATAATTTTTAGAGGGGTTCACTGATATAGGTAACAACTCGACCATATCTTTTATCTTTATCAGTAAGTCCTCTGCTAAAATAAAAGTTGTGGTGTGATTGGTGGGAGAGGTGATTGGAAATGAGTGATTGGAAATGTGATACATTGATTCTCAAGGGGTGGGATAGGATTGGATTGGATGGCGGAGATTAATTACCATAAGGACTGGATTGAAAGAAACATGATTTGTTATGACAAGTCGGATACTGCATGCAATGGCGACAAGTATAGTTGTATGTGTTTGCTTACCCGTTTAGTGAATTCGTTTCACAACACTTCGAATTGTGTTAGTTGTATGTGTTTGTTTGGGTTACCCGTAGCTTTCCCAACATCATTATTCCCATATAGA